>JAXQQM020085263.1:0-262513 GCA_034641835.2 Pinus albicaulis
CCTCCTCCATGTCTATAAAGTCATTAAATTGGTCTACATGCTTTTCAGTTGTAATGTCTTCATCACTTCCCCAAGTTTTGATTCTAGCAGAGTATTTGCTAGGAAGGGCATTTAAGACAACTGGAAGG
Source organism: Pinus albicaulis (assembly GCA_034641835.2). Taxonomy (NCBI): domain Eukaryota; kingdom Viridiplantae; phylum Streptophyta; class Pinopsida; order Pinales; family Pinaceae; genus Pinus; species Pinus albicaulis. The sequence continues at coordinate 129 of JAXQQM020085263.1, forward strand.
GAAAGAGGAGCATACCTAGCAGGTGCAGCAGGTGGAGGAGGCACATTTGTTGCCATGATGAAAGGGACTGTGGTAGTTTTAGGGATAGCAACAGCGGAGGAAGAGGAACTATTAGGAGGAGGGTTGTTTGGTATTTTTTGTCTAGTGACAATTGAAATCCCGATAAATACCTCTTCTGTATACAGGTCTAGAGTAATTTTAGGTTAATTGATATTTTCCCTTTCAGGACCTAACTTGGACTTCTACGATTTTATCATCAAATATTTGATCTTCAGGACTTCTTAAAACTTCAGAGGACAAGGATTTTTATGTAATGGAGTACCTCATATTGCAGAAATGCCTTGACTGTATATGGGGATAGTGTTTGGATTGTCCACAATGGTAGGTGGATCTAGGTCAGGATTACTCCTCGTGTATCTCCTTCTCTAAGCCACCTTTGATCATACGAATTTTGAATGGAGTCACCAAGGTATATGCAACCTCGAGCAACTTCCTAAGCTCCTGCTACCTTCAGAAGTTCAACTTCAAAATTTTGGGAAAATATAGTCTTCAGGCTCCCAGCAGACGCACCAAAATGTTATCACAAAATTTCACCTGATAGGCTTCTAATCAGACAAGTTCATGTAACTGTTTTAGACCAACTTGTAACTGGAGCTTAGCCTCTTCAGTCTAAGAGGGCTCTCTCAAAGGGTTAATGATATTTGATAAATATAGATTTAGATGGCTAAATCTACTTGAAAAAACAACTTGCTTGTGATATGTATAGGTTGAAAATAGTATCAGTCTGCAAATATTGGGCTTATGGAGTCAAAAATTTCAGTGATTCAGTAGTAAGATCACTTGACATAGAATCTGAGGCAGGTAAGATTTTTTAGTAGGAGTAAACACACATGAAACATGAAATAACACAGTCAATTCATCTATAAAGGAAGTCAGAGTATTACATGAATGAATTCTGAGTATTAAAGATGAAAACCATTGAAAATGGTATACATAGAAGATATATATAAGATAATCACTAAAAACTCAATCAGAATCTCATATTGGTCAAGAAACAAGTCTCTGTATTACTGAAAACAATCAATTTACATAAAGCTGCAGTATTGCCAAAAAATCTCCAACCTTTGGCAAATTCGAATCTTTGCCATTTAATAGCCTTGTTAAATGATGAGACGACTTTCCTCCTGACTACATTCATCGAAATTTCCCTAATGACACCTTGCATAAGAATAAAACATATACTTTAATGATAAAATTACTTCTATTCTATTTGATAGTCCTTTTCCTAATAAGACTCGAACTTCTCATTATTACATTAACAACCTCATCTCCTAAAAGAAATTACATCTTTGAAAAATATTCCTTCACATGTTTGAATTGGGTGTGATGGGACTCATCACTACATGACATCTTAATTAACCTTCTCTAATCCTGGAAACAAACCCTGCTTTTTAGGAAAATTGGTCCCTATCTTCAATGAATGATTTGTTTGATGAGTTGTCTTCATCTCGTGGTCCTTAAGTCTTGCATGATTGCTGGCAAAGTCCCTTGAACCTTTGAAAGTATCCACCTATCCATATCTGCACAAAAACCTTCTCATAAAGCTTCAAAATAGTACGCTACGAAAGTATAATATTTTCGTAGCGTTACGAAAATTCCTTTTGCCATCAACCTTTCTGATTCTTTCCTTCTGCATGATGTTCATTATGCCTTGATACATATTCCATACCATTTTCACCTCTTGGAAGCTACCAAAAATGTTTCAAAATGCAAAAAATAAATCTACAGTAGTTTCGTAGCGTTTTCCTGGTCTTCAAGCCTAGGAACGCTACGAAACTGCTAAAAACAGTGAAATTTCCAGATTTTTGTCTAGCTTAAAAGATGTGTCTTCTAGCTATAAAACCTTGTTTCCAACATGCCATTAACCCTTAAAATCATAAATCAGCTTAAACTATGAGTCTTGAGGTGTTTCTTCCTCATTGATGATGAGTTGAGCAATTGGCTCCTCAACTACTGTCATTTTAAGGCCCTTTTTCTCCAACTCATGGATTAGTTCAAGCTGTTCCTAGAGGTCTATAACCTGATCTTTCAACTTTTTGTTGGTGGATTTCAAATGTATGTTCATTCTTCTGACATTTTTTACCTCTTTCCTCAATGGAATGGTCCATTTGATTAATTGCTGTGTATTATCTAGGGTCTTGGAAACACTGTCAACTTGTTCTTCCCAAACCTCTTTCATCTTTTCAAACTGAATCTTCTGAATTTTGTGTTTCCTTGCTTCCTTTTTCATAACAGCTATTTCATGATTGGCCAATTTCAACTGTTCTTCAAGGAGTTCAAACTCTATTTTTTCCGTTACTTTCTCTTTTCCTTTCTTTGGTTTGCTAACTGTATCTTTCTCTGCGGGTGATGAAAGATCAATGATGTCTGGTGGTGGCTGGACTGTGTCAGTGAGTGGATGAGCCTCTTTACTGCTTTCCAACAGCTTGCTAGCATGTCTTGTCATGGGATTTCTTGCTTGGAACATAAAACCTGCATCTTCTCCTTCAAATTCCAGTTTCTTTGTAGATTTAGCCTTCTTTAGTTTCTGTCCACCTTCATCTATATCCTCAGTCTGGCCCTATAGGAGTCTCTTCAATGTCAATGGCATGCAGTATGTCTTATAAATTTCCTTTAGGTAATGTTTTGTCTTCTACAACCACTGTTTTGGCTTCTAAAGCCATTGTTTGACTCCTTGTCATCCTTTGCTTCCTTGTTTACTCACAACTTGTTTTTGTTTTTCAGGTTTGACCACTTTTGATATTTGTTTTGCAGGTGGGACATTGGGTGTATCAAAAATATGCAATTGCTCTATTTCCCTCATGACTAGTTCACTTGGTTCTAATCTTGCTGGTTCGCTTGGTTTTTCCACCAATGGTTCTCTTTTTTCTACCACTAAGGGTGATGGGATACTCCTCTGTTTAGGAGTTCTTGTAGGAGTAAGAGTATCCAACTCAAAACCACTAACAAAAAAAAATGAAGACCAGTCTCTGCCTAGTCTTTGAAGCTCATCTAAAACCAGGAATTTAATTAAACCATGATGAAACAATGAAGTTTCACTTCCTTTAGATTTTTCTTGTACCTTATTTGCCATTTTTTCTAGACTTATGTGTAAATAGAAAGGCAGATCAAGAGATATCTTACCAACAAAGTGTAGGAGGAGCTTGAAATGGTAAGAGCATACTTTATCGTATCTCTCTTCACAAGTAAAATATTTTTGGATGATGAGAAACAACTTTGAGTAGTTATCCTTCATGCAGCTCCTTGGAATGGCACTAGTAAGGTCCATTTCATGTTGAATTTGAACCCTTTGAACCGCTTCTCTTGTCCCCTTGGAATCTCTGTTGCTGCTGTAATGACTTCTGGTGTAATGGAAAGATTAAGCATCCACACTTTGGTAGTTGTTCCACTAAATTTTAAAGGAAATTCTTTGGAAACCTATACATGGTGGCCTTGTAATCTTTCACAAAACTGTAAACATCCTATCCTTCTGAATACTTCTACAGTTGTTGGGTCTTCATTGATCAGATTCATATCTGCTAGTTCATATCTCAGACATTTTCCACTCTTATTTGTCTTTCTTTTTGGTTCCATAGCTTATTTGGTGTCTTCTCTGCCCCGCTTGATAGTTTTATGCCTCACTTGATAGTTTTCTACCTTGCTTGATCAGTGATCTTTGTAAACCTTTGAAAACACCATCCACAGCTTTGGCTTCAATGAAATGCTCTCCAGAGCTCAATATCACACAAAGAAGGAATGAAGAATGAGAAATGACTTAATTTGGTAAGATTTTGAAGTTTGATGCCCACTCATAACACAATGATGACTCATACATGCCTAAAATGGTGATGATGACTTCAGACGAGACCATGTACCTTGATCTTATCCCTTAATTACTCGAATGGTATCTAACTTACCCTTTCCCAATGGTTTTCTGATGCCTAACAATTAAATTGACATGACATATAGGAAACCTCACTTTCGTAGCGTGTTTAGTGTAAATCTGGGTGTTTTCACTATGAAATTATTAGCGATTTTGTAGCAAGAAGTGAAATTTATCAGTGTATTTCACTATGAAACTGTGGTTTCTTGGAAAAAGCCACCATTTCGGTACTAAAACTTTGGAAAATGAAGTCTGTCAGAAAATTATGAGTGATGTGACATGAGGGGATTTGAAAGTGAGTGGGTTTAGACCTTAGGGTAAGCTTAAAAAAGAAAAAATTAAAATTTTCCTTAACCAAGTAATGAAAAATGAACCCTACAACCCTACCTTTGACACATGAACCTATATGACTTTGTCAAATGATGTTTCATTTTTTGAGTGATAACAATTAGCATGAAATGCGATTCTCCACTTGGAGCATTTTCTCTCGAAGGTCCACACAGGTCCATGTGTACAAGTTGGAGAGGTATAATAGTAGAGAGTTAGTCTTTGGATTTGAACGATGTGCGAGTTTGTTTCCCCAATTGCCAGGAATTCCATATGGTATTTGGTGGCTTCTTTATTACATGCAAATCTTTGATGGCTTTCTTTTTGCTCAATTTAATGATGTGGTCAAAATTGAGATGTCCCAATCTTCTATACCATAGCCAAGATTCATCAAGTTTGCTGATGTATCACCCTTCACCCTCATCTTTCATGATATATACATTACTCTCTATTCGAACCCCCTTAACCAAATTTTTTCCTGTAGTGATTGACTTGACTTCACAATCTTGAGCTCTGAAGAAGACCTCACAACCTTTGTCACACATTTGACTTACACTTAACAGATTGTGTTTTAGACCATCTACAAACAATACATCTTGAACCTTTCCTCTTCCATTATTCATACTGACTATTCCTTTTCATTTAATTCTCCCTGCTTTATCATTACCGAATGTGGCATTACCATATTTATTTTCATCCAAGGTTACAAACTTGCTTATGTCTCCGGTCATATGTCTAGAGCAGCCACTATCCACATACCATTGACTGTTTTGATCTTGAGCATATAGAACTAGATCACACTTATTAATCTTGTTTCTCCATTTCATGCATCTGTTTGTTCTATAGTTATTCTGAGATGAAGGTTTATTGTAAGATGAAATTCGTATGATCTGTGTCCAATCTTGTGACAATAAAAAAATCCAATAGAGCTATGGAGAGGAGTATATGCATGTGTGAAACCATTATTATCCTTAATTATTTTTGAATTCCCAAAATCAAAGATTTTTACACAAGCTCTCCAGTTCATGGCTTTATGTCCAAATTTCTTACAACAGTAGCAGTACCCATAGAAGAAATATATGTTTCTGGTAGAGGGTGATGTTTGGGGATATAACCATGTAGATATTTGAAATTTTTTTCTTCTGAAGCAATAGAATCTATGCTCATTTTTTGTTTGATTGTTTACTCCTTTTGTCTCCTGGTTTTTCTCAGTAGTGTTTATTTGCAGTTGGTCATCTGATGTTGAAGTGTTGCCCAGATTTTTGTTCTCAACTTGATGAGAATTATCATTGTCTCCTATGAAAGCTTTTACAAAAGTGATAGCTTTCTTATCCTCTGCCTTCGACTAGCTAGATTCTCCTTCATATCCTATCCAAGCCTTTACCAGAGGAAATCTTTGTGCATTTAATATCCCGTCCAATTGTTCAGCTCCTTTTAACTATTTAATGCTCATTGTTAAATCAGTTTGAGCCTTTTTCAATTTCTTCCTAAGACTCACCACCTCTTCTTCCAATCTTCCACATTCCTAACTTTTCTCTCTTATTTTCTGCAACAAAATGTCTTCTACTTTCCTTGCTTCTTCTAGTTCAATTTTAAACTTAATAAAATCTTCAGAGTTTGGTTCTTCCTTCACATATTTTAGAAGGATCGCCTTCTGTTTTCTAGTCTTGAGCTTGAGTCGCACTCACCAAATCCCCCTCAAGATCTACATCACCTTCTTCTTCAAAGTCCAGGAAATCTTCCTTAGCCATCAAAATCAATTCTGATGTTCCTTCTTCATTGGGAGATTCATTTGAGCTCTCAGATGCACTACTGTCTTGTTGAGCGTAGAATGTTCTTCTATTAAATCCGTTCCCTTTCTGCCTATTGCTGAAATTGATTTTTTCTTTCCCTTTTGACCGATTCTCTATTTTCTTATGAGGACATTTTGAAGCATAGTGCCCCACTCTTCCACAATTAAAGCACTTAAATGAAAGTTTACCTTTGTACTTACCTGTGCCTTTATCCAATATTCTGACAAATTTGGTTTCTTCTTCATCAGAGCATGAGCATGTACCTTCCTTCTCTTCTATGCACTTGTTTGCTTTAAAGGAAACCTCCCGCTTGATTTACTTCTCTTTAGGAAGCCTCATCTCATATGTTGTTAGGTTTCCAAGTAATTGGTTCCTGGTCAAGGTTTCCCAGTTTGCTGTTTATTTATGGCAGAAACCTTAGGATTAAACCTGGGTGGTAGTGATCTCAATAATTTTTGCACTACAACACTTTCTTTAATTTCTTCTCATAGGCCTATCATGATATTCACAACTTCTGCAAATCTTAAGAAGAATGCAACTATATCTTCATCTTCATTCATTTTTAAGTTTTCAAACTGAGTTCTATGTGCTTGAAGTTTAGCCATATTCACCTTTATATCTCCCTCATGAATATTTTCTAATGTATCCTAGATTTCTTTAGCAGTCTTACTGTGGATTACTTTGATAAATTCTGACTCACATAGACCGCTCAAGAGTGCATTCATTTCTTTTTCATTAGCTATGAAATTTTGTTTGGCTTCGTCCTCAATGTCTATATCCTTTGGTGCATATTTTTCTTCCACAACAATCCAAACTCCTACTCCAAGAGACATTAAGTATGTCCTCATTCTTATTTTCCAGAAAGCATAGTTTGTACCAGTAAACAAAGGGGCTTTATTTTTAGATCTTCCTTCTAGGATAGCCATTTTGGGGACTAAGGACCTCCTTCCAGTGGTTAAACTAATACAGAAGGAACTGGCTCTGATACCACTTGATGAACCCTTAGCTAAACTGAGAGGAGGGGGGGGGGTGAATCAGTTTAGTACATTCATGGACATTAAACTCTTTTCTTTACACCCATTAACTACTTCATTTTATAAGCAGCATACTACATAATGAATCAACAAACTGAATGTGTGGACAACATGTAATTAAGCAGATTAAAACATCACATCAACACATACTCATCAAGCCCATAGAAAACAGATATAAGTGGAAACCAATAAGGGATAAACCACATCTTATTATTGTTTTGATGCAAAGGCAAGCTCCAAATCCCTCTCACAACTGATTTTTTGTAGGCTCCAGCCTGCAGGAGGCTACTACCTCAAATTCTGTAAGCTACAACTTGCAAGGAAGCTCCAAATATTTTCTGTAGGCTACAACTTATAGGAGGCTCCTACCTCACCCAGATCCAACTAGAAATTTATCAAGCTACAACTTGAAAGGAGACTAAAATCCCCTCACTCAATATGAAAATCATATGTTGATTTACCTGGATATCAGCTCTATTATCTTCCTTCTTCACTGCTGCCTTTTCTGCCTTCTTTTCTGCTTCATATAAGCTCTTGATTTTCATAACATCTCTATCAGCTGTCTCTGATTCTTCCGCTCTTTCCCCTCTAATTCTGCAGCTCTCTTACATTCTTCAGTTTTCTTCCATTTTGCAGCTCCTTGACACTCTTAAGCTCTCTTCCATTATGTTTCTCTTTAACCTCTCTATGCACACTGATATTACATCTCTTATACAGATAAGTCCTGACTGTTTGCATTCTACAAGGAATATGAAGTGAACAGGCCTAACTCTATGCCTTCCACCCATTCAATTCCTCACACTTCAATTCAGGTTATTATATGAACAAAAATATAGAAATAATCATTTCAGCACTCATTGGAGTTTTTCCTATGCCTATGGAGACTTTCCCTTGCATCACATACAATAAAAAAATAATAAATAAATTTACAGTTACAACAATATTTCACTCAGCCCTTTTAGCTCTTGGCTTGCTATGCATTTTTCCTTTCTGCTTCTGTCACTGTATTTTCTGTTTATGTTATTATATTATAATAGTTCTACACAAATGCCTTTTGCCCGACTTGACCCAGCTGTCACATTTCCAATAGTGTTACCCTAGCTGCCTTTTGCCAGACTCTGCCTATTCTCGTGCCCGCAACTTTCATCCTTCTCCTTGTGTCAACACCCGAATCTGCCCATGGGGCCTAGCTCCTCATAGCCGCAACGCTTAACCTCTGCACGTACTGTCGGGTCTCTTTACCTAAGTCCATCTGCCATGTTCAGACTATTTTTATTAAAATAGCCACAATAACCTTTATTCTATAGTCGGGTCACTTGCCCGAGTCTCTCCTCTTGCGTTCAACCTTTTATTTTTAACAAGCGCAATATCATAGGTCACTGTTCTCCACAGGGTTGGGTCTTTTCTCCACTCGAGCCTTTCCTTGCATTCAGGCCTTTATTTTAATTACCTGAGTCAACTCCGCGCTCAACTTTTCTTCATAAAATTGGCGCAAACTACATGAACCCTAGAACTTAAATATTTTGCTATTAACTTTTGAAAAAATTTGCATCTGATCACTTTATTGCATTTCAGCGATCATTGGTGGTTCATCGTTATATTCGCCTTTCTCACTTCCCATGCGATTTCTTAACAAAAAGGCCTTCCTTCGAGATTTGAAAACGTTTGGACTTCAACTTTGAAACTCCATCATGTCTAGTCCTCGTATCGCATTTCAAATTTTGGCGATTCAACCTTGTTCTTATGATCTTCACCCTTTCGATGTTTCAATTTGTGATATGTGAATGGGTCTCACACCGGGCTTTAAAATATTTTGGTATTAAACTCTAAGAGGTCCGAGCTCTTATCACATTTTGGAAACTTCCTTTGTTATTTGTTTATTCATTGCTTAGCCATCCTCCCGATGCGATTTCTTAAGGAAATTATTATACTACTAGACTTTAAAATCTTTAGTATTAAACTCTGAGAGGTATCATGTCCGGGCCCATCTCACATTTCGCATATCGACATTTGAACGTGGTACATAAGCACTATCCCTTATGAGCTTTACAACTTGCGATATGCGATAAAGGGTTCGGGTCCCACCAGGGGTGCCATGTCACTGCCACGTCATCATGCCACGTGAACTTGCCACGTCAGCTTGCCACGTCATCAAAATTTTGTTGCGATCTGTGGAGTCGGTGTTGAAAAGTGTAACTAGGTTGATCTTCATGTTGACTATGTAATTATGTACTTATGTAAAGAAGAAGTCAAAAATAATAAAATGTGTTTTTGTTTTACTTGATTCATGGTTTTCATGAGCAAGATTTTTATAGGTTTATAGACTTCTTCTTGATGTCTATTAGGATTTGTATTATGAACAAAAGTTTAATTAAGAGTCATGTAAATGGAAGAATATCCTCCAAGACAATGCGGAAGAGTGGCCTTCAAGACTGCCCATATTCAACGTTGAAGATAAGCCTATTTTCTGCAAGGAAGTCGGCCTACAAACTGTGTGGAAGTTGGCCTACATAATGGCTAGAAGGTCATCTTATTATCTGGCAGGAACAACTATTTATACCCCTACATATGCTGCGTAGAAGTGACAATTTTTGCGGATTTGTCTGAGGTTTCATAGCAGTTAAAAAGTGCGGATCTAAGGATAGAGTTTAGTGCAGATTGAAGGGTACAAATTGCAGAAAGGACAGGAAAACATAGACTGTGGATAAGTATAGCAAGGGACAAATTTGTGAATTGATGAAGCTCGACTGCGGATAGGTACAGAAGGGTATAGTGCAGATTCTTGAGTTTTAAATTATCTATTGTAAGAACTTGCCAAAGTCAAGACAGGGATTATACGAAGACAGTCTGATCTAAAGGTGGTAGAAAGTGAGGAAGTTAAATCAGAGATTTACCTTCCTAACTACATATCAAGGAGTTTAGTTACAAAGGAAATTAATTTTGTCTCTAAATTTGACTAAGTACTTTGATAATTGACTTGATGAAAGATTAACTAAGCTAAATAAGAGAATACATAAGAAAATCTCACAAGTAATTATCAAGAAGAGAATTTTTGGATTAATCTCAAGCCCTACAAATTCTCAACATTGTATCGGAGCAAAGGTGCTGAACATAAGGGCTGCTTGCCAACAAAGTCACTCAAAGAAGCAAGGATAAAAGTTTGGATTGAAAAGACAAACCAGTTTGCAAGAAAGACTGTACAACTATTTTATATGAAAAGATCAACTCATTAATCCTTTGTATTAAAAGATTTGCACTCAAAACATTGTTTGAAGGAGAATCACAACTTCTGAAGATAGTAATTATTGTCAAGGGTTCAAGAACAACAACATTGAAGAAAAGAAATCCTTGACTTCATCAACATAAAGGGAGCTGCAAGCAAGACCACTCAAGTAAGTATTCATGACCCTATCTATCAAGATGCCTTTTTGTAAAGAAAGCAAAAAGCTAGTTGGATCATCAAATTTCAGTGCATGGAAGAAGAGAACAAACTTAAATTTAAGTGAAGATGAAGTAATGGATTACATGGAAGGATCTACTATTCAACCTCCAAAATAAGATACTTCAACCCATGCTAAGTACATGAAGGGAGAAATTAGAGCCCAAATGATTCTCATAGAATCCATCAAAGACTCTCTCATTCCCTATGTATCAAAAAAAAATACTGCAAAACAAATATATGAAAAATTGGTGGAGCTATTCTTTGTGAGTACTGCTGGAGAACAAATCTCTCCGAGACAAGAACTATACAAAATGAAATTATCAAAGGAAGCAGGAATATTCCCATACTTTATGAGGATTTATGAAATAAGAGATCAACTACAGGAACTAGCAGAAGTGATGTCTAACACTGAGATGACAATAGTGGTGTTGAATGCTCTACCAGAGGAATGGGGAAGCTTCACTTCTAGTCTATATGTGAAGAAAGAAGCCACTCCATTCCATGATTTGTGGTCTCTATGTAAAATAGAGGAAACAAGACTAAAGGACATAGATGATACATGATCAAGTGAAGAGAATCATGCCTTTTCAGCCTCATACAGGAAGAAAGGAAGATTCAGAAAATTTGGCCCTCAAAATAAAAGAATAAATATGGACAACGTGCGATGCTTTGGATGTGATGAACTTGGAAATTATAAAAGAGATTGTCCTAAATCAAGAAATGTCAAAAGGAAAAAGGAAGAAGCTCATGTCACGCATGAAAGAGAAGAAACTGACACTAAAAGATCTAAGAAGGAGGAAGCAAGAGATCTATATTATGATTGAGATCATATTTCTCTTTAAGTGATCTCTGATTTATTGTAAAAATTATATGAAAGCAATGTACATTAAGAAGCATCTCGAAAGAAGCATGGAAGAATCTCTCAGTGTAACAGCTTTTGGAAAACCTCCCTACTTAAGTTAATAAGTCATTAGATAAAGGGTCATCATGGGGACAAAGTTTTGGATATGATGACATATTGATGAAGAAGGTCAAAGGAATGAAGCTCTTCATTCAAGAGAAACCCCTACATGATGACTGAAGGAAAACAGGTATGAGGTATGCAGACTTATATGCTAACATTGGATGCTGTAAAGTCATGTCATATGGTTGCAAGTAATAAAATTATGTATTTAGAGGTATGATCTATAAAAGAGTATCTCTCAGTGCATGGACAAATGAAATCAACATAGTGTGTTCTCATGGTATATGAGGTGGTTGTTGAAAGTTCCTAGGAATAGAAAATGTGCAGAAAGGAAGAGATCATGAAATACAACGATGTCTTGAGGCAGGTTTCATTCAGAGGCCAAGTAGATGTGACTAGAATATCTCCTCGGAAGATATGTAGACTCTGAAAAAAGTCTGGAAACCCATAGCAAAAACATATCATTAGGAGATGTGTCAAGGATGCTGATGCCTACAAGGATGATGTCAAGGATCATCATTAAGATAACTTTTTTTATAAAAAGTTCATATGTATATATCTATCTGGATGAATTTGTGCAGGGCTGCCAATCATGAGAAAGGATGTATGATCCTTGGAGATGATTTGAAGTAAAGCAGCATGGCATAACAATGGACCAGATAAGGAAGTCTGATGAAAGTTGATCTATGCCCTATGAAGCTAAAAGTTGGAGATTCCTCAATATCGAAATCCATGACATCAAGGACAGGAATTATTCATGAGCAAGTGGGTGTCTCACCATTGCTGCTAGAGGTCCTTGGTTAAGAGGGAGCCTAATGGTAATTTTCTTACTTGAAAGAAACTTGGAAATTCATAAGGATGAGCTTAGGTACATTCTTTGTATAAGAATGAGTACATTCCTTTGTGGAATAGGTCCTCCTTGGTTGAGAGGGAGAGATAGACACATCATTCTAGTCTTCGGAAGAAAGAATGGAGGTTTTGGTAATCATTTGTCATTAGATACTATTTGAGAATGTGTTAGGGCATTCAAGATAAGAGTAGTTAGGGACCGATATTCTTTGAGGGCTAGCTACCCAAGATAAGAATAGTCCAAGAAGGTCATACTTTGGGAACACCCGGGTGGAGTATCTACCTTGGAGAGACAATGACGAAGGTGTCTATAAGTCATGTGTCTCGTCAGCATTGAAGCCCATTGTCTCATTGAGAGATGTGGCTATTTTCAAGGCCTTGCACTAGGACAATGCTGGTTGATATGATGCTATACAGATGCGATTACCAATCTGATTCTTCTTATGAGATTATTCAGTTTAAAAGTGACCATGTACCTGTGTGAATACCTCCCTAGCTAAGAGGGGGTGTTGAAAAGTGTAACTAGGTCAGTCTTCATGTTGACTATGTAATTATGTACTTATGTAAAGAAGAAGTCAAAAATAATAAAATGTGTTTTTGTGTTACTTGCTTCATGGTTTTCATGAGAAATATTTTTATAGGTTTATAGACTTCTTCTTAATGTCTATTAGGATTTGTATTATGAACAAAAGTGTAATTAAGAGTCATGTAAATGGAAGAATATCCTCCAAGACAATGCGGAAGAATGGCCTTCAAGACTGCCCATATTCAACGTTGAAGATAAGCCTATTTGCTGCAAGGAAGTCGGCCTAAAAACTGTGTGGAAGTCGGCCTATATAATGGCTGGAAGGTCGGCTTATTATCTAGCAGGAACAACTATTTATACCCCTACATATGCTGTGTAGAAGAGACAATTTTTGCGGATCTGTCTGAGGTTTCATAGCAGTTAAAAAGTGCAGATCTAAGGACATAGTTTAGTGCAGATTGAAGAATACAAATTGCATAAAGGACAGGAAGACATAGATTGCGGATAAGTATAACAAGGGACAAATTTGCGAATTGATGAAGCTATACTGCGGATAGGTACAAAAGGGTATAGTGCAGATATTCTTGAATTTTAAAGTATCTATTGTAAGAAATTGCCAAATTCAAGACAAGGATTATAAGAAGATAGTCTGATCTAAAGGTGGTAGAAAGTGAGGAAGGTAAATCAAAGATTTACCTTCCTAACTACATATCAAGGAATTCAGTTACAAAGGAAATTAATTATGTCTCTAAATTTGACTAATTACTTTGATAATTGACTTGATGAAATATTAACTAAGCTAAATAAGAGAATACATAAGCAAATCTCACAAGTAATTATCAACAAGAGAATTTTTGGATTAATCTCAAGCCCTAAAAATTATCAATAGTCGGGGCCACGTTATCTTTCCACGTCACTTCCTACATCACCACTACATCATCTAGCCACGTCGCCATATCGCACTTCGTAGTTTCTGTGATTTCTGTGTTTCTACTGTTTTTGCGATCATCCTTTCGCTTGCTATTGTGATATGGGATTAAGCCGCCGAACACTTTTCTGCACACATTTATTCTGGAATTTACCCGACTCGACTCAATGAACTGCACACACATTGTTCTGAATGTGAAAATACACGACTTGACCCGTCTAAACGCATTTCAGCCCGACTTGCTCCTTTTTCTTCTCTGATCATTCTGATGGTGCTCCTTGCCTCTTTGCTGCTCCTTTCTGCTCCTTTGCCTTAGATGATGATTCTAATGTTGTTGATCCATGCCTCTTTTATGCTCCTCTGGCTTGCTCCTTTGCCTCTCTTTTACTCGTTCATTGCACATTTTCCTTCTTTACCTTATTGCTTTTTTATACTTCAGCTGATCCTGATTTTCTCCTTTGTCCTTAATGATAATTCTGGTGCGTGCCTCCTTTCTGATCCTTTACCATCAATGATAATATTTCCAACAATGATGTCCCTATGGAGATAGTATGGAAAGATCCTTAAGCAAGTCCATCGTAGTATCTGACAAATTTGACTTAGTTTGTAGGTGCATATGCATCTGCTACAATTGAGAAAGCTACAAAATTCAAGCAATTCATTAAAGAAAAGGATGAGAGAATCCTATAGCTAGAATAAGAGACACTGATAGAGAAACATAGCATTAACCAAAAATTTCAAACCTAAGTGTCACAACTCCAACAAAGCATGGATCAATTAAAGTGGCAACATCAATCTGATATTAATGCCAAGGATGATCAAATTCACTAGCTACAATTTAAAGTGGAACAATTAAAGGATAATCCAAATCTAGATGATTTTAAAAAATAATCTTTGGAACTCAACACTTTTTTGGTTCAACAAAAAGTGTGTAATATTCCCAAATAGGGAAGCCACAATATTTGAACACAAAACTAGAAATAACAGTGTAAATCAACACATCAAAAATGGAGACCAATATGGAGCCATAACATTATGTATAAGAACAACAAATAAATACAAAATAGTGAGGCACAAATCATATGATGTGAGGACACAAGCCTCCCATAAGCAATCACTCCCAAATATGAGAATCTTTGCTGGAGCCAAAAATCTTGGGAGGAGTGCTACATCAGGGTCATAACATGCATAACTACAGTGGAGATCTGTAAAATGATACAAATATAATGAAAATATTCCTCAATATATGTTATGGTATATCTAGGCCTATATCACTGCTAAGTGTGTGAGGGTTTCGGAAGAAATTATACGGAATATACAAATGAAAAGTGACCCCTGGGGGCAGGGTTTCGTACAATAGCAGAGAATGAAGATATGGACGAAGCTAATGTATGGTGTTGGCTCTTCTCCAAAAGATCCTCTAGATGAAGAACCAACATCCCTCATGAAGAAATCACCTCCCAAATCACACACTACAACCATACACCAGCTCCCCTATCCCTACAAATACTTGTATCCAGAATGAAACTGCGCTATAGGGGATAAAATCACCTTGGTATGGTGCCAAATATGTCAATAAAGAAAAAGGGCTTCTTTACTGGCTTCCCTATGGAAGGAAACCTTCCTCCACTGCAAAACTAGCTCATAAAACACCCAATGCAATCCTCCACTGCTTCACCCTGCAACACAACACAACTCTAAGCAGAAACTGTGTTGTTGAAAAAAGTTGTAGCTTGGCCTTATGTCAGAATGTGGAAATGTAGTGCAAATACTTCTCCTGAGTAGGCACTCCAAGTACCCTGAAGAGGAAGGTGGGATTCTCGCTCGGGAACACCCTGTGCTAAACAATATTTAAATCTTAGCTAAATAGCTAAAGAGAGCCTCAAGTCTTAACAGACCATAGACAAAATAATAATCCAATCATGCCCTCTATGGTTGCCATACCGTTCCTTATATACTTGGTGAGCTTCCTCACATTGGGCCCCACTCATTAAAGCCACTACATCCATGCATGGAGTCTCCCTCCAAAAATGCATTGTCCCTTAATGAATGCCACCCGTTCCATACTAGCGCTGTTTGATTTGGTCAAGGTTGACCCAATCTTCATGCTCCAACCCCTTTTCACACATAAGGGTCTTCAATCCAGTTTTTAGATGACCTCCTTTCACATTAGGAGTGTCTTTTATTCCTAATAAGGATATTTATGGGTCTCCATACCCTCTTATTCCTCTAACTAGGAGCAAAATCAAAAATTAATATTCCAATTAGCTGTATGCTAATTTAGGAATATTACAATCCTCCCCTCCCAAATGTTGCTGGTCCTCAAGAAAATGCAAGGATCGAAATGAAGAGCCTCCTCTTATCCTCCTGTAGCATCCTCATGTGATAATTTCCTCCAATGAACAATATTATCTCTCATCAATATGTCCCCAAGTTGCTCCTCCCAATTGTATAAGCTAGCTTTTGGTGACAGACCCAAATGGCTCTCATCATGAAGAAGTTGGATATACATGGAGGCAACTATATGTGGTCTAGAGGCCTTCTTGAGGTATTGGATCATAAAATCATTGGGAACCTTCATTCCCATGAGAAGCTTCAAACCCCAAGCTATCATCGACACGAAGTGAGTTACCCTCCAAAATGGCAACTCATGAAAAAGCTCCTCCACCTTTGGCTCCTGCATTGTAGGTGGGATGCATATCTGAACATGATAGACCAAATGGCCTACCCCACACTATCTCTCTCTCCACTTATGGAAAGTGTCGAGCTGCTGCTGAATTTAGGCTGCAATAATGTTGCCCTCAAGAGACAAAAGGATAACTAGATCTTCAAAGACCCCTTCTCTAGTATTATACACCTTTCTAGCCCAAGACATCCCATACAAAGTGAATAGCACATCATCACCATATGGAATCCAAATCAGAAATATACTGAGTGTTATATGTAATTCTGGATGGTACCAATGGTGTCTCCCAGGGATACAATGCAGTTTTGCTAACTTCTATTTCAGAACATCATGTGGCAAGTGGTCTTCCAACAATTTGCTAGTTGTGCATGTTTTCTCATCTACTAAGAAGTAGTAAATGGAATTATATATTAGTTGAGCATAACAAGAATAGCACCATACATGTCCAAAGCCATCAAAGAAAGGGCTTCCTCCATCATTGATATTGGTCTTAGAAAGACCATATAGAAAAAATAGAAACTTGCCCTCTTGTGGAGCAATGCACTGTACATATATGGAAAAAGAATGAAAATATTTTTTTAGATGGACAATAAGTACAAACATACCATTCTTACCCTGCATTTTGATTAGGCTAAAAATGAGGTGCATGGATGAGCCCTCCCATGAGAATCTCCTCATAATGGTCTGAAAAGTAAAGTGATACATCCTCCCATTGGAACACTCCATCAATATATGCATACTCCCAAGTGACAGTGCTGTTGGCCTTAGTGATAAGGCTCTTGTCACCCCATGACTCCATCCTTTGACATGCCACATGTAAAAGTCATCCACCTTGATGCTGCTATAAGTGGGAGATTCCTTCTTATGTGGAAGCACCTCCTGATTTTTCAAAACTAAGGAGTAGCCCCTTTGCACCATCATTGTGCCCCCATCTACTCATGTAATATCATGCAAAGTATGGGATAAAATCAGCCCATACTCTCCCAAGAGCAACCAAAGAAAAAATAGCTCTTGTTTCCTCCTCACATCTCCATCATATTGACCATGGAGTGAAAACATGATGATTGACATGAAAAATGTCGCATCACCCCAATGCAACCAAACTCCTTGCTGCCTTATAATGAAAATGTCATGCCAAGTCCCAACCAACGACATACTCTTTGAAGTAGGATATGTCATATGATGGCCAAACTCTTTCAAGAGTAGCCAACTCAACCTTGCCTCTTGCTGCCAAGTATAATAGATCTGCAAGTGGCTCACCAACCTCTTGCTCATCAACATCACCCATCCAACCAATGGTGAGTGTCTACTGTCATGCTCTACATGGCTATTCCTCCAATGGAGAATACGATCCTCCCAAATCAAATCAATATCTCCACACTTCATGGGATGTTGAAGTGAAACCTCCTAGAGATATCCATATGAAGACCACTCATCAATGACCAAGTTTGCCCCATAAGGATCCAAATATGCTGAAGGAAAAATCTTCTCACTAAGCTGTGGAGTGCTCATCAAGAAAGACCCATCATAATAATGGGGGATAAGATGTCTCTCGTCTACCATCTACCTCAAATAATGGTTGGGCCCCCAACTCATCACTACTGCTCCATGACTGCGTTGCTGATTTCCATGCTAGTATATCTGCTGTCTCATGATTATGTTCAATGCTGAACATATAGTTTTGCATTGGATTGTTTAGGACAATAATCATCCTATCCTCCAAAAATATACACTCCAACCCGAAGAGTTGTGTGCAGCTCATCAATGATATGCTAGGATGAATGTATATCTCCTCCTTGATCCTATCAAGGGTCCTCTGCGCAGTGATAGTTTGCTGCTCCAAATTAGCAGTGTATCTTGACCCTAGGTCATGCAATGGCATATCCCCACAATCTTCCATAAGATGTGTTGAAAACAAATAACAAAGCCGAAACATTGGCATGCAAAATTTCGTAAACATCTGTATCATGGCTAAAGTGGCTCCCTCCCCACCCTGTGATGAATTTCCCCACCATCGGTGATGACACGTCTCTATGGTCACTAAGCCGGTATAAGTTTCCTCCCCTCCCCCTCTATGCACCTCTAATACATGGAACTCTAAATGTCAAAAGATCAAGACCACTTTACAAAGGTGCGAGTGTTCTTTCTCCTGATGCAAGTGCTCCTGCAGCAAGTGGTGGTGGAATTTTCTTCTCCTATGATTTCTTCTTGTCAAACCTCTCAATCAACCTTTGAGTAAAATCTTCATATGCAGTCACTCTTGCATGACTCAAATGGCCGAACCACCAAATTTTTGCTTCACCCTCAAGGTGCAGCGCTGCAATCTCAACAAATTTTCTTTCTACTACTGGATATAGTAGGAAGAATGCATCCAAATCCATTCCCTCGAGTCTCTTGATACAGTATGTGGGATGTGACCCATCAAATGACAATAGAAATCTATCAGGCTTTTTCTATTTCATTTTTACAGTCTTTTCTGAGATGAACTAGTCATGGGAAAGTTAGATTATTAGATTCTCCTTGAAAGCCCTTGATTGAGATTTGTGTTCTGCAAGATACTCACTTAGAATCTCATGATCTAAGTTTCCTCCATCTCCGTGTATTTCACCTTCCTCTTCAAAGAAATTAGACATAGTGTATTGCTTTGTAGCTCTATACAATACTGATTTTCTTTTCTGCTGATAGGAGGTGCATGGACCTTCCTCCTCTTGAAACCCTAGTGTGGTTTCATTGCTTTTCTCCACTTTTCTTTTCTTGACCTCCTTGGTGAGCTACTCGTATATTTGAAAGAGGAAGAGTAAAATTATATTCCTTTCACGATTCTTTTCCTTCTTCTTATTCTCATGATAAGATAATGGCTAAGATCCATAAAGCCAAGCTAGGATTATACTCGATACCACCGTATATTCCCAACTGGGAAAAGCAGGAATATGTCGCATAAAACTGGAAATAGCAAGATAGATAAACAAATCAATACTGGAGACCAATATAGAGTCATAACATTATGTATAATAACATCAAATTAGTACAAAATAGTGAGGCATAAATCATATGAAATGAGTAAACAAGCCTCCCATAAACAATCACTCCCAAATATGAGTTGTTGCTACAATAAAAAATGTCAGAGAGCTGCTACAACGCATTCATAACATGCATAAATATAGTTGGAGATCATAAAATTATAAAAATATAATGATATATGCCTCAATATATATTATACAAACATATCTAGGCCCTATACCACCTTTCCAAGATAACCTAAGAGGGTTTCCATAAAATACACAAAATATACAAATATGAGCTGCAGCCCTGGGGCTGAAGGTTTACTGCAACAATAGAAATGAGAAGATATGTCTGAATCTGATGTAGTATTATGTAGCTATTCTCCAAGATATCCTCAAGATGAAAGGTTGTCCCCTCCACTGAAGAAATCACCTCCCAAATCACACACTACAACAACCCCTCCAACTCCTCCCTAGAATAACATAGATCCAAACTGAAACTATGTTGTAGGGGATAAAATCACCTTGGCCTGGTGCCAAATATGTCAATAAAGCCAAAGAGGCTTCTTTATTGGCTTCCCAATGGAAGGAAACCTTCCTCCACTACAAAAATAGCTCAGAAAACACCCAATAAAATCCTCCACTGTTGCACCCTGCAACACAACACAACTCTAAGAAGAAACTGCATTGTTGAAGAAAGTTGTAGCTTGGCCTTATGCCGGAATGCAGTGCAAATACTTCTTCTGAGTAGGCAATCGAAGTCCCCCGAGGATGAAGGTGGGATTCCTGCTCGGGAACACCCTGTGCTAAACAACACTGCAATCTTAGCTAAACGGCTGAAGAGAGCCTCAAGTCTTAACATACCATAGACAAAATAATAATCCAATCATGCCCTCTATGGCTGCCATCCCCTTCCTTATATTCTTGGTGAGCTTGCTCACCTTGGGCCCCACTCATTAAATCCACTACTTCCATGCATGGAGTCTCCCTCCAAAACTATGTTGTCCCTCAATGAATCCCAGTCCTTCCATACCAACGCTGTTTGATTTGGTCAAGGTTGACCCAGTCTTCATGCTTCAACCCCTTTTCACACATAAGGCTCTTCAATCTAGTTTTTAGATGACCTCCTTTCACATTAGGAGTGTCTTTTATTCCTACTAAGAAGATTTATGGGTCTCCATACCCTCTTATTCCTCTAACTAAGAGAAAAATAAAAAATTAATATTCCAAATAGTTGTATGCTAATTTAGGAATATTACAAAGTGATATTTTGTCAAATATTGACTAACATCAATGAACTATGCGAGAAAAGTGATTAATTGATGAATCAATTAGCTGACTAAAGGATCATATTTTATGAAATTGATGATAAAATCTCTCAATATATCACTTGACATGATACTGCAGATGGCCGAAAGGCCAATTTACCCAGGATTGAGGATTCAAAGAAGGAAATTTTATTCACTGATTGGGATATAAAATTAAAACAGGTAGAGAGGGAGATATGTAGTGCAAGGGACGTTGTCAATAATATTATTGAAACAATCAACAAAAAATCTCCATTTGGGGAATTTTGAGGTCTAAAATGGGCCTCCTAAGGAAATAATAAAATAATAGCTAAACCAATAAAATAATATTTATGAATTTGCAATTCACTTTTTGCACCACAATCCATGTAACCATAGTTAAATTTAATTCAAAAGTTGTACCAAAATAAAATTAATAAAAAAATTGTATTGATGTGACTACAAATAAGAATGATATTTTAAAGAAAAAATAATTATCATTGAACAACTAATGCATTTGTCCTTTGTACTTAAATAACTTAAAATAAAATATAAATATAAATTTATAAATTCTTAATTATATTATATGTTATTAATTAAAATTTATATTATTTAAATTGTATAATAACATGTAATTAATATACTATATAAAACTAATATAATATAATATAATAAATGTATAGGGATATGCATTGTTTCTTTCAAGAAATATGAAATGAAAATAATATATTTTTATTCAAAAAGTGTGAAATGACATTTATTATGAGTACTTTACTTTGAATTTAAAAGTACTTAGAGCACTACCATGGTTAACCATGAGTTTTTATCCACCATTGAGAATGTGACAAGTAAGTACCTTTAACTCAAGCAATGCCACATCAACCATTAGGGATGATGTCATCCCCTAAAATGTGATTGGTTCTCATAAAGTGAATTTTGATTGTACATTTTGCTTAGGAGGCCCATTTTAGACCTCAAAATTCCTTAATGATTGTCGCTAAAGCTATCTGATCGATAAATGCCCACTTGGTTCTCTCCCTATTGTAAAAGAATTAATGAAGCTGTGGCAAGAGATGTCAAAGACAAAGGAGGAAAACATCAGAAAATTGGCAAAGATAGATTGGGACAAGTGTTGGAAGTACTTAGTTAACTGACATAGTCAATGGTTGATGATGTGATGCCTGACACCTCATCGCACATGACACCTCATCTATCAGATGCGGTCTACACATGACAACTGTGCATTAGACCAGACCAACCTCCTAAAGTTCAACCCATGTTAGATATTATTTAGCTCAAGAAATGAATGGCAACAGTTACAACACCACACTCTTGAAGCGATTCACCCAACAAAATCTAGTTCTGTTTTTATTTCATTTATTTTAAGGAGAGTTGTTTAGACCTCCTCGACACTTTATGTATTTGCTATTTTTATACTTTTTATTTTACTATATAGACCCTTTCATGTCTTTGAAGAAAGGGTCCTGAAATTTTGTAAAGAAGGCTTTGAAGAAGTTGCACTTTTGCACTCTTGAAGTTTTCTTAATAGAAAACACTGGACCAAGCATTGTTTTCTCATGAGAAGAGTTAAAATATACATGGTACTTTTATCTCTATATTGATTTTCTGTTTATGTGAATAATAGTTAAATTTCTTTATGATGTTTTGTTATATGTATCTCTTTAATAAAGTCTAGCATTAGTTCACTTCTCAAGATGTTTAGATTGCCATTTTTCAATACATATACAATACATGCAGCTATTAAATGTGATATTTTCTTAATCAATTTAATCAAATCAATTAATTTAAATTGTCTTTCATTTCTATAAGTGTTTGATAAATATTCATTTACATTCACTTAAGATCACTTTTTAAGATCGCATATAAGAGAAACATAACTTATCTCAAGATAGAGATAGGTATATATATACTCCTTTAGCTTGTTGTCACTCCCATTCATCCAAGTCACAGTTAGTTATCAATACCACACATCCGTCTAATTATAAATTGGGAAACTGGTCCCATCATCCCCAGTCAGAGCCACTATTCCAAACAAAAAAGGGACAGTTTTCAAGTCACCGACCAAGTGGTTATCCCCCAATTTTGTGCAGCGATTTTTGAGGCATCAACATTTTTGGCACTAGAAGGAGGGCCAATAGATTATGAATGACATTAAGATCAAATACTATATCCAAAGGCCATCAAAAAAGTCAACCCCCCTCCAAAACTCCTACAACTTCAAGACCATGCTGAAAATCTCCTTGATCTAGGTGGATATTGGTGGCCACTCACCTATTCCACTTGGGTCCCCACCATTTTTTCTTTTAGTTTTTGAGTTTCCTTAATTGTAGCACAATTTACTATTTTTAGCAATTTTTTTCAGGTCCTGAACTTTTGAAGCTGTTTTGAGGCCCTAAACGACGTTTTTTAGGAAAACCGGGAGCAACATGGAAATTCCTTTGATGTTTCTAACATAAAAAGTTGTAGTCCTCATATATATATTTCTAACGAGGTATTATGCGTGTCAAACAGAGATCGTATGCCAAAGTTACATCCCCGGGAAGTTAATGTACCAATTTACCCAAACGAGGCCCATAGTTTTGGCGCTTAATCTCGTAGGGTTAGGTTCTTGGATGTTTAGGGTCTTCCATTATTTATCAATAAAAAATAGGCCCTCAGCCTCATTGTAACATAGTTCAGAGGCCTGTAGCCACCACATCTCTTCTTAGAGATAAGCTGCCAGCGCCCTAGCTAGTTTATTTCCATTATGTCTGTAAACAAATTTCAGTTCTTTGATATTTATGAAATGAAGTGTTATTTCCACTGCATCTTTGTATATGGTTATATGTGTATTCTTTTGTGTTCCGAAATAAATTCGGATCAGTGGTATCAGAGCGGTCTGCTCTTTCTCAATCCTTCTTTGCATGTCCCCAACAAGGTCGGGGTATAAGGAGTTAGGGCTCAATCTGGTTGAACCTTTGCAAGATTAGCCTCACAAACCTTGACGACCACCCATGGGGGATGAAAAGAAAGATGAGGGAGCAAGTACTAGTACATTTGGTAGTTTTGACACTTTAGTTCCGACACTTTTGTCGTATTGTCGGAAATCTCCCCAAATTTTATCAATTTTTCAAATCCTTCCAACAACCATCTCTATACCGACATTTAGGGACATCGTCGCTTTTGCGACGTTCATGAATGTCATCGGTCTTGTGACGTTTGGCACAAAACGTCAGAAGAGCGACGTTTGTGGGACATAACGTGAAATTTGCTAACATATTCGTTGGTCTTCCGACGTTTGTTGGACATAACGTCGGAAATGTGACGTTGCTAACATATTTGTCGGTCTTGCGACGTTTGGCACAAAATGTTAGAAATGTGACGTTGCTAACATTTTCGTCGGTCTTGCGATGTTTGGCACAAAACGTCAGAAAAGCGACAATGCTAACATATACGAACCCATAACAATTATAGGTTGTATTAAATTTTATTATTTTTATTATTTAATTTTATTATTATAAGTTGTTAGACATCATTATTATTATTTTTATAATTAAATTTTATTATTATAAGTTGTTAGATATAATTATTATTATTTTTATTATTTAATTTTTTATGATTATTTTTATTATTTAATCTTTTATGATTATTTTTATTATTTAATCTTTTATGATTATTTTTATTAAATTTTATTATTTAATTTTATATAGACTGTATTATCATTTTCTACACATGACAATTATAGGTTGTATTAAATTTTATTATTTTTATTATTTAATTTTATTATTATAAGTTGTTAGACATCATTATTATTATTTTTATAATTAAATTTTATTATAACACCACCATTGTAATGTTTTTCCACCATATGGTATACTTTGGAATATGATTTGCCACCATAATTAAACCTTGGAAATTTGGGTTAATATATATAATGTGTGGAATTATATAATAAGGTTTGGATTAAATATGAATATATATATATATATATATATATATATATATATATAATGCAAATTTTAATTTAAAATATAATTATAATTTCATATTTAAATATATTTTTTCTCATTAATATATAAATATAAATTTATTTTTACATATAATGTTATAATATAGTTTCAAAATAAACATCACATTAATAATTTCACATTCAAATATATTTTTTAAATAGAGTTTTAACTTACTTTTATATATAAATATAAAATAGAATAAAAATTTTGAAAAATAAATATCTAAAATTATTATAGAATTCACACTGCATTTCAAATATATTAACAATTATATTTTAAATATATATTTTTTATATAGTTTTGAAATAAGTTATTAGATTGGTGAATAAAATTAATTACATTTGAATTTTGTCTAATTTCTTTTTTGGTAAATTAATTTCACGAGGTTCACAAATCTCAAGTCAAATTTAAACCAGCTAAACAAAAACTCTAATAATTTCATGGAAATCATCTAAAAATTTATTGAAATATCAAACTTGACAGTAGACCAATATGGGTTTAGTTAGTTTTATGAGGATCATGTTGGAAGTTATGTTGTTAATTTACATAGAACACCACTTTTTTTTGTATAATATTTTTAGTTTCTATTTTTTTATCTTTATCTTCACGATTCTAATATGTTAAGTTTTTTTTTATACCACATAAATTTAAATTATATAAATTTATACATTTATAAAGAGTTATAATAGAAGCATAATAGTTCAATAAAATATAAAAGTTAAATAGTTGGGGTGGCGAGAGGGGGAGGGGGAGAGATTCTCCTAAATCCCGATGGAATATGAAAAATAAAGTACTTATGGGGGCTAGTCCAAAGAATGAACAATCTCACATAAATGTATGGGCTTCTTCCAGGTCTCCAATTGGCTAATGATCGAGATGTCTCTAAGTTAGTGATCTTGGGGGATTCCCTTATCACTATTCAACACCTTCAAAAAGGTTTTCTCCTGAAGAACAACAATTTATCCCTCCTCCTTATAAAAATCAGTAGTACCATAAAATAATTCTCTCAAAAGGCTTATTACCACATTTTAAGAAGCCAAAACAAAGAGGCGGATACACAAACGAATCAAGCCTTCCTTCTTGAAGGAAGCGGGTTAGTATGAGATCAATGACATGTCAGGTTGGAAAGATATTCCATGAATAAATCCACTCAATATAATTGTCCCTCTCTCTTGTTTTGCTAGTTGGATATATGCACCATGAGAATTATTTTTTGAAGATTTCCAAAGCCCTCCTTTCTATGCCCCCCCTATCTCCTCCTATATATGCACATATTCACATCACGCATAACATTTGGCATCAGGATCTCATCATTAAGGTTGAGGTGGTGGTTTTTGGGGGTGTTGGCCATGTGCCCATTTACCCCTCACATTTGGAGTCTTATGAAGTTGGACAACCCTTAATTCCCTCCTTTGCCTTCGTACAAAGTTCATTGATGGATACAGGGTCGGGAGAGTTAATGAATTTCGTGGTTGATTCGATCCCTGGGGCATGGGAGTTCACTAGTCTAAAGGTGGAATTCATGGTTGGTGTTAATATGATAAGGTAGAAAGCATCAGTTCAAGGGTGTGCCCTTGAGAGTCAAGACAACCCTTCTGCTAGTTGGTGGGCTCTCCACACCTTTGTAAACTCCATCGATGCTAAGAATTCTTTCAATCTTATGTGTCTCTTGCTCGGTGTTGTGAACGTTAATGTCTCGCTCGTCTCATTCAAAGTGAAAAAATGGGGAATTCTCTTGTCTTTTCTTGGCTCAGTTTCCTCCTATGCAGTAAGAAGTTGGGAATATTTCCCCTCCAGATTGTCAATGGATTTTTGTAAATCTCAAGAAGTCAAGTTGGAATTTTTTCCAGTGGGTGTTGAATTTCTCATCTTCGAATTTCAAGCTTCTTCACCACCCTGTGCGCATCCTACAACCTTTTCCATGGAAATAGGTGTTACTGTGTTGGGGGCACCATCACTGGTGTAGCTTCATGCATCCCAAGTCTTGCACAATTTTCATACGCACAATTTCCCCTGCATAAATATGTAATATTCCCCAGAGTGTAATAGCTAATTGGAATATTAATTCGGATCAATTTTGCCGTCACTAATTAATTATGAGAGGCCGTGAGTAGATCGGGGCTCACTCGAGCGCGCGGAGACAAACACGCGGGCTGAGTTGGCAGCGTGGGGCCGAGAAGGTGTAATAACAGTGAGCGGGCCGTGAACTCATCCGATGCACGCGAAGGTAAGTATGCGGGCTGAGTTGGCAGTGTGGGGGCTGAGAGGGGCTGCGCGGGAAAGCAGGAGTTAAGGATTTGTGATGAAGGCCGCATACAAAAGGAAGGGAGCCACCCTGTTTTTGGATTATTATGGATGTTTAATATATTGAAACTAGTCGCTAAGACTTGAGCACGCCGGCTGTTTAGCAGGTCTGCAGCATTGTTTAGTGCGCCGAGTGTCTCCGAACGGAGATCTCAACCTCAGCCCCGGGGGACTTCGAGTGCCTGCTCGGGTGAGGCAGTCTTGTCATCATTTTGTCAGAGGATCGGGTTTAGAACTTGTGCAGAGCAGCGTCGGGAGTGTCGACGCAGTATTTGTGGGAAGACCGCGGATCGACCAGTGTGAGCTCTGTATTGTCACCATTGTAGTGGTTACGGGTCAAGAGGAGGAGCAGAGAGGATTGGGTCAGGGAGCATTGCGCAAAGCAAAATTAGGAGTTACTTAGCGGAGCCCTTTCAGCCGCATCATATTAGCAGCACGCGGCAGTATTCCCAGCCGCTTGAACACAACAGTAAAACCGTTGTACCCTTGTCTTTTCGGGATTATCTTTTGCCTTGCCTGCGCCAGTTTGAGCACTATCATCTGGGCAGCTATTGTAATCACTTATACTCCTCAGCATAATAAAATGGCTTAGTGATTTCTCTGTTAATGTGTATCTGTTGCATAGGTCGTTTTATTATTTTATGTGCTGTTGAATATTGGATGAAGGAGCATTCAATTGCTGTACCATTTGCTGTGTTTATTTAATTTCCTTAAATAGGAATATTACAGTGGTATCAAAGCATGGTTCTGGCTCAGCCTGTGGACATTATCACAATGCCTACATTCTTACCTCTAGTGCCGAGTGAGAAAGAGAGGCAGCAGGATCATTTACCCTTGGGAGATTATTTCAGAGAATGGCAGTCCAAGGGGGAAGACTTCAAAGCAGCTTTGCCCTTCAAAGATTACTGTCAGCTCAGGAAGGTTGAAGGAGGAAGGTATAATGAAAGGAACAGTAGGGTTCCTAGCATGCAGAAATCAGAGTTGCGGCATACCGCGGGGAGGTCACCTTCGCCCATGAAGGAGGGGTCCACTAGTCCCTATGAATATAAGCCCAAGAAGAAGATGAGTTTATTCTCATCTCTTTTCAGAACCAGAAGAGATACATCCACCGTTGAGGAGGCCAAGAAGATTGAAGAAAAAGAAGAAGAAGCCCCATGCACTTCCTATTCGCATCAAGAAGAGATCACATCAACTCTTGAAGAGGTTGGTGAAAACGCTGTCACACTCATGGAGGAGCAGCCACATGCATCAACAGTTGGGGTAACCAACACTTTTGAGGATGGGACTCTTGCAGCTCTACAAGAAGCTCCAAATGCACATCAAGAGCAGCCTGGTTGCACTGCGTTGTGCAACGTGGAAACACTAAAGGAGGAATCAAACCATCAGTCTCATGAGCCATTGTTGGATTGTACATCACATTGGAGGTTGGGGTTTGAAGATGTGAAGATTGATGGTAGACATCTTGGAGTAAGAAACCTTTTCTCCCTTCAAGATGACACTTCCTCAATAAGCTCCTCTCAGCTCAAAGAGGAGCTTCTACTTTCAGATTCAAGACCTCATTTGTTTTCGAAGACCATGGATGAAGGGGAGGTCTCAAGGCGAGATCTCACTGGAGATGCACTTCGACACACTGTGGGATGTAATGATTTTCTTCCCTTCTCACAAGAGCAGATAGAAGATGGAGGACATCTTAGGATGGATCACATCTCTCATGCTTGTGTTGGACATCTCTCGAGCCATACACATCATGAGGGGAGGTTTTCGCCTACCACCTATTTGATTCTTGATAGGGTCTCATTGATCCTTGAGAAGCTTACATTTCAAAATCCCATGAAGTGCAGAGACATGAATTTGATTTGGGAGGATGGTAGCCCTCATGGGAGGAGTACCGAGATGAAGAGAAGAAGAAGGCATGCACAAGTAATTGAGTGGATGTGGATGATGAGCAAGGAGCTAGGGAGCTACTTGCCGATCTATGATATCGAGCAGCAGGAGGCTCGGCTGCGCTGGTTACTCTTGAAAGAGTTTGGCCATCACTTGGCAAACACTCTTCTTAAGAGTAGGAGGACGGGGAGAAGATGGCTGGATACTTGCATCATTGAGCAGCATAGAGTATGGATGCATGGTGCTGATATGATACTTATATCATTCATTGTGTCTTCATCACATGATTGGTATGATGGAAGTATGGGGAGGCAACACAATGTCTTGTTGCTTTGTTTGTTTCGGGGAGAGCAAGGGCAGATTTTCTCTCACACTTTGCATGATGTTGTAGGAGGAGGAGATGGCACTATCTCCTTGGTCTTTGATGATGATTTGGAAGCACTTCCATCCTGGGAAGTATTCCACATTTGTTGCAGCATTATTAGAGGAGTCTTTGACAAGGAGCATGTCAAAGAATAGAGCGTTGTATTGACAAGAGCTTATTTACATGAGTTCACAGCGCTGTCACTTTGGAGCAGAGACTTATGGATGAAGTGTGCGCAGCAGAGATATGGTGGATCTATAACCCATGGGTCCCAGGATCACTTCATATTTGCACCTGATGAACAAAGAGGAGGTAATGATGGTAGAGACATCTATGGCATATCCTTCTTGACTTGGATTTCCAGGCATCAGGAGGATTATCTTTTAGCAGCACATGGTTCATTCTTCTCCATAGCATGCCAAAACACTATGGAGGATTCATGTATGGACCCATGTAACATCTTACTCCCAGCATATGGTGAGAATTTTGTTTATACATTCATAGATTTGCACACTCTCACCATTCTTATGCAGTGCATTGCTTCACAGGGGGGCAAGCTTGTCACATTGCTCCATGAGTTGTATTGGGCCAATCTACATGATGGAGGCAGCCATCTCTTTTGTGGCCTTGAGCGAATGTTTTATCACCACATGTATGTTCAGTTGTTGCATTATAGCAGGTATCATATAAAGACATGCATGATTAACATTTTGCCTTGTATTTTCATCAAGCAGCAACTTGTAAAACTACGCTGTACTTGTTTGGGAAGCTGTTGGTACCTTCTTGCACCACATGAAACCTTCAGCATTCTCTTCATATTATTGCTGATCACGTCTCCATTTGCTGATATAGATCAGATTTGTATGGGAGGCTTGATTATGAGGAAGACACATGAGCTGGATGTGTCCGTGAGTGGGAAAAATTCTCACATTTTCTGCACTATATGTTCTAATGGGAGCATGGGAGGAGGCATGGCCACCACTACTACATATGCGTTCTCTTTTGAGGTGGGCCATGAGATTGATAGTCATCCATTGTACAACCATGGGCAAGTGCTTGATCATGTATTATCGTTGTCATATTCAGCCATTTACTATCCATTAGTAGATGTGATGGATCTTGTACATTGCTTGCCATGTAATTTTCTGAAGTTGCAGTGGATGAGACTGCGTTGTATCCTTGTGAGAAATTGTTTGCATCACGTATCATCATGTAAAACCTTCAGCAAACCTCTCATCCGGATGATCCACGATGACCGTGTCCTATTCTTCATGGATGGATTGTCTTGGGCCAGCTTGTTCTTCATTGTTGGAGGAACCTTCATTGGAGGATTGTTCTTCACTTTGCCAATGGTGGGCAATAATTTTGCAGCCCAGGATCAGCTTACACTCTACACTTGTCATGAGTGGGAAGAAGGACAGCATGGGGTAAGCTATGATGCTTGCCAAGTTCAGATTTTCAGCTCACCTTCATTTCCGGAGCTGAGGAGGAAGGGACTTTGCTTCATTTGCAAAGAACCTTGGGGGCCTAATCACTCATGTTTGAGAGATGCAAATGAGGTGGCAGAGGTAGAGCCGATAGAAATTCCTTCCGTATGCCAGGATGAGGACTCTTCTTCAAATGAGTCCATGGGATCATATGAGGATGCTTCGGGGGAGCGAGAGCAGTCATGCAGAGATGATGATGACAGTAGACCAGAGCTGTGTTCTAGTGTGCAGGGTGAGCAGTTAGAGGACTGTATAGGAGATACTCTGGGTGATGAGTCCTTTGTGACGATTTAGCCAGATCAACATATGATGGAGCCTGACTTAGTAGAGGAGGATACTATGGACATCAGGCATGACATTTCCTTGGGTGAGGTCCAGATGGGCGCCCATATTGAGCCTATGATGGATATGCGGCTAACATTGGGGGCAGCCTTTCAGGGGGAGCAGTTAGATGCACAGACACCGAGTACAGTGACAGCAGCTACAGATCCATATCCTCTGGAGATGTTGGAGGTTGATGAGATAGTTTTGCAGGGGACTAGTAGACAGCAGGAGCATTACATTCCCAATCAGGAGGGGAATGAGCTGTTGGAGATGGTAGAGCATCCATGGATGGGTCGACACTGGGGTGAGGTGCAGATAGATGTACACGCAGTCAGCAGAGCTGCAGTATTCTCAGTGAGTAGCATTCTCCAGGAGTACATCGATGGGGCTTGCAGCATATCTTGCCCACTTTGGCCCATTATAGAGAGGGGGGCTTTCTTCTATAGACAGCTTCCATTGGCAGAAAGGGCAGAGCAGTGGGAGTCGATTACGGGCTGGCAGCAACACTCTAGGCATGTTCCATATACAGTTGTTGCTACATCGGATTCTTCTTCCAGGATGGATTGGCGGGAGATCATGAATAGGTACCCTCTGAGCACAGCGGAGCAGGGGCCCCTAGACATAATAGATGTTACAGATTCCAGTTGGTAGGAGGGCACCAGCTGTCATTACTTCAGGACTCCTCCTCGATTTTAGGAGAGCAGGATCAGCATGGGATTGAGTCGGGGCTTGGATAGGAGAGAGGTGATGAGTTGGTATGCAATTGGTGGGGCAGCATACGCGGTTACAGGTACAGCACAGCAGGATCCTGGGAGCATTGATGCTTGTTGGTGGTCTTCACCTCTGAGAGCATCAACCATAGCCAGAGATAGTGCGCAGCCTAAGTCGTGGGACTTGAGCGATGATTGGCCATGGTGGCAATGGGATTCGGGAGGATTGTTGGTTGGCCGGTACCATGAGAGATTGGTTCGGGATCCTGGCATTGAGAGATCCCTCCATAACCGGGTGATGCAGAGGTCAGAAAAGATTCAGTGGCGCATCTGGGACCTAGGCACATTTTGCAGTATCGGTGGAGAGATGTTCAGGTAGTTGCTTGAGGGCAAGCAACATTTTGCCGGGGGAGACTGTAATATTCCCAAATTAGAAATAGCTAATTGGAATATTAATTCAGATCAATTTTGCCGTCACTAATTAATTATGAGAGGCCGTGAGTAGATCGGGGCTCACTCGAGCGCGCGGAGACAAACACGTGGGCTGAGTTGGCAGCGTGGGGCTGAGAGGGGCTGCGCGGGAAAGTAGGAGTCAAGGATCTGTGATGAAGGCCGCATAAAAAAAGAAGGGAGCCACCCTGTTTTTGGATTATTATGGATGTTTAATATATTGAAACTGGTCGCTAAGAATTGAGCACGCCGGCTGTTTAGCAGGTCTGCAGCACTGTTTAGTGCGCCGAGTGTCTCCGAGAAGAGATCTCAACCTCAGCCCCGGGGGAATTCGAGTGCCTGCTCGGGTGAGGCAGTCTTGTCATCATTTTGTCAGAGGATCGGGTTTAGAACTTGTGCAGAGCAGCGTCGGGAGTGTCGACGCAGTATTTGTGGGAAGACCGCGGATCGACCAGTGTGAGCTCTGTATTGTCATCATTGTAGTGGTTACGGGTCAAGAGGAGGAGCAGAGAGGATTGGGTCAGGAAGCATTGCGCAGAGCAGAATTAGGAGTTACTTAGCGGAGCCCTTTCAGCCGCATCATATTAGCAGCACGCGGCAGTATTCCCAGCCGCTTGAACGCAACAGTAAAACCGCTGTACCCTTGTCTTTTCGGGATTATCTTTTGCCTTGCCTGCGCCAGTTTGAGCACTATCATCTGGGCAGCTATTGTAATCACTTATACTCCTCAACATAATGAAATGGCTTAGTGATTTCTCTGTTAATGTGTATCTGTTGCATAGGTCGTTTTATTATTTTATGTGCTGTTGAATATTGGATGAAGGAGCATTCAATTGCTGTACCATTTGCTGTGTTTATTTAATTTCCTTAAATAGGAATATTACATTAGTCTACCTAAATTAGGGTTTCTTGCATGGGGTTATTGTTATATTCTTGTGGTTAAGTGTTAGTCTGACATGCTCTATTATATTATGCATGGATTATTATATCCAATTGCATATTTGGTGTGCTCCACTACATTGCTCATGGATTATTACACTCAAGGTGTCAGTTATGACTTACTCCTAATGAGGTAATCAAAGTGTCATAGGGTTGAAATTTCACCACAATGGTCTTGTTCCTAAGCTCCTTGCTCCACCATTCCACTTGTGTCACAATATTAAGTTCCTATGAGATATACTCACAAGTTTCAAATCAAAAATTTTAATTGTCCAAATTTTCTTAATTCAAAAGCTAGATCTCATAACCATGAAAGTTTTATTCATGCTATTGGGCTCCCTTACAGGTGGTGATATGTTTTCATGGTGGATTCTATATCACACCCCATTCCAACACTCTACCTACAATCAGATCTTTCAATAAGACAAATAGTTGTTCAGTGTTCATACATACAATCACTTCATTACAAAAATTCGGAGTATCTTGAAGTGATATAAGAAGTATTGCGCTCATGATAATTCTATCAACTTAAAATGAGTTCAAATAAGCTGAAATTAAATTTTCATAACATTGTTTATGTGCATCACATTCATTCTGAGTATTTCACAATGCAATCAAAAATTTATTCCAGTGACCCAAAGAGTCAAAATTGAGAATTGCATATATTTAAATTCATGAGAAATTTTAATTCGCCATCTTGTTTGCAAGCATAAGAAAAGTCCTAGAAATATTTTCACACGGAAGGCTTTGTCTATTAACCATAACCCTTCTTGCGCATCCATGCAAAGCATGCATTAATTTGAAAACCAAAAGATATCAAATTCAATTGAAAGGAATTCTTACCCAATTCCTTTCCTTTACCTTTTTACCCTTGCTTGTTGTTTTCCTTACTTGGCTATCATCATAGGAATTCTTAGTTGAAGTTATTCCAAGGATTCTAGTTATATATTAGCATACTTTTTATTGCAATATTCAATAGTCCCTGAAAGGATCTCAACCTCACATATTAGTCACAACTCCATCAATTTAGCTACTTACACGTTTCCATGACACGTCGTAAAGGAAACATGCATTATGTATCAAATTTACAAATTTAAAAAATTATCCTCTACCATATAACCATTATGTCATGCATGTGCCATACATGCACATATTCCATTTTATCCATGTACTTTTAGTTTTGGAGCCGAATTTCAGCTTATGTTGTTTGCAATAATCCACACAACAAATCTCACAAGCATAAGCATAAGCATAAGAACACTACTTTCTTTCATGGGGTAGTTAACAACAAGAGATCATTCTTGCATACTTTCTGTTGTACATATTCATCCCTGCCGTAGCCTAAAACCCCATGACCCTGCTCGACGCTTCTATCTCCGCCCGAAAACCTGCATCGCAATAGTTCAAAATTCAAATTTAAACAATCGGGCCGATCCTTTAAGATTTTGGCTTCCTCCCGCTTCGGCCTCCATATGACCCAGGTCAGAGAACCACAATTCAAAGCAATAAGGGGCCTACTGTTTTAAAAATCGGATGTAATACTGGCCATCCGATCTAGCTCAAATCGACGGTGCGGAAATCAACCTCTATGGTGGGTCCACGCGTAGTCGATCGGCGGTTTTCATAGCTCCACCACTTTATTTCCCTCCGATGCAAGCACATCCATTGATCTTGTTTCAAGATTGAACGGTCCTGGGTTGATCGCAACCCTGTTTTCAATTGCAATCGGAACATAAAAGATGTGCCACTCCCGCTCTACCCACTCTGCTTTCCGATTCCGATCGCCGATTCGGGTCCCACCTCCTGTGACCGTGTCGTCATATTTCGCAAGTGTACGCTGCGTTCTTCCTCCACCATTCGTGTGTCCTGATGACGTGTCATGGTTTATGAACCCTTAGCCCGTTCATTCATTGTCGCCCCATTTTTTTCTACCTCGTCACTCTCCGTTTCTTCATTGTGTTCATGTGTTTCCTGTCACCCTACATCCTCTCAATGTCCCGCCTAAAACGCATTACCGACTTCATGGCCTCTGTTGTAACCACACTCCATGTCGCCGAGTCGTTTTTCTCTAATGATTTGCAGGTTTTGCAGGTTTTAATTTGGTTTTGTTGGCGCTTTAATTTTCCGCCTCAATTGAAAAATCTAGAGCATAACAAAGGACAGATCATACTGGCAGCAATTAAAGGAAGGAGCCGAAGGTAGGTGGGAGAGATGACCACCATTAAAGAAGACAGGGATATGAACTCTCAGAACTCTCCGGATGCGTCCGCCCCACATTAAAGATCCAGGATTCAAATCCATAGCCGAAAGCCGAGAGTACAGTACTTAAATCCAGATTGTTACAAATCTCTTACGGCAGCAGATTTTCTTTCAGCCGCGGGCAAAAAATTGTATATATTTTATTACTCCCATCTTGTATATAAGGAGATTTTATCTCCCAGCATTTATTTCTTGAACAGGATGTTCAGTACCATCATTTATAGCCAGTCATTCATAAGAGAAGGCGCGAATGTTTTCATACGTGAACAATAGATGTTCATTGTACCTGGGTTCCTCTCCTCATAAAGTTGTCTTCTGTAATGTAAAATAGGCATTGTAAGTTCAGTTTACATCGACAAGCGCCTGCAGCGGGAAGACTCGCTATAATAAATATTGTAACATTTACGTATTAGGTTCGAGCCGTAAGGTCTCGGTGAGAGGAGTTATAGTGTATTGAGGATTCGTCTTTATCTCCACAGTGTCTTAACTTTTCTTATGTGTGCATATATATACATACATACAATTTCTTCTTGTATCATGTTCTAGAATGCGAGTGGCTCACTAATTTGCAGTAAGGATTCATCTTAAGTGGTGCCCTTTCTGGAATTAGTCAAGCACTTTAAATAGGCCTAGAAGTGATATGCTGTTCCATGTTCACTCTTTTCATAATTTCCGCTATGTTAGTGGCTTAAGGATTCGTAAATTGGTGCGCCCTTCTGCCAGTAATATCTTCTTGTGTTTCCTCACTGCCTGCACACCCTAATACTTGATTTCTGTGATATATCATTGAATCGGCCCTCTTTACAGTAAGCGGTCTCTTAACTGTCTGATACTTTCATGCTGAAGTTTTACATGATGTCTTTACATTACTCCTATCCTTGTATCAGCCTCTGAGAGAGAAATTGGACCAATTCAATCTAATTTAATTTCCTTGTTTAGAGCAAGAGATAGTAGGTGAGTCCCTTGGACTGACAACCCAAACTATAATGGACTCCTTGCTATATTAAGATGTACTAGGCACTGGTCTATGGCAACTCTAGGCCGTCTCTAGGAGGGTGACAAAATCATCCACAACACTTTCTATATGAATATTCCATGTGACATGGAATCCATTAGGTAAACTCAATGTAATACCTAAGACACAACAAGCACTAGTTTTTATTTGCATACCATTCATGCCTTCATATTATGTTAAAAATAAAATATATATCAGTGAAGCACAATTTGCATTTAAAAAAACTCCCTTCTTAAGTTTTTTTCTTAGTTTTTACATCATTTCCCATTTAGTTCACGTGGACCCAATAAATCCCTCCTTGAATAATCCTTTATCCATTTTTTCTCTCTAATGCAGTTTTGCAAGGTATACTCACAAGTTCATTAGGGAGTTAATTTTTTCATCACATCAATAAACAGAAATTTTATTAAACAAAGAAGTAAGTTTCCTCAAATTTTTATTAGGATTGCAATCCAAATTTATTTATTGTAACATCCATGGGGTCCCTTCCTATTTGCATGCCTATGCATATCAATTGTCTCAACACCCATTATATCATTACAACTGCCTTAGAACATGATCATTCATTCATGAAATCTCACATGCATTTATTCACTTCATGCTTTCAAACAATGTTTTAAGTGTGCATAAATTCAAGAGTCAAAATGAATAATTCTTAGAATACTTATATGGAGAAAACCACTGACTGGAAGTAAACCTCTTATTTTCTCTTAGCCATAGGCTTTGTTGCTCTTTTTTTATTAACCAATGAGTCATTCCTAGGAAAATTCATGACTCCTCAAGGAAAGTGGCTCACCAAGATCCAAGTATGATACATAACCAATATTTGAACATAAAACTTGTCCCTACACTCCTCCCTTTAGGCTCCAACCTTCCACAAGGAAAATCAAGGAGGTGTACTCAAAACACTTTCACACCGTGCCTATCAATCTGTGTAGATGCCACTTGTGCCATTATCTCATTAGCACATAATCTACCATAGCCTTGATTCCAATAACTATGTGAAGTATCTTCATTGTTTCCCCAATCATGTGGTCAATTTGTTCCTAGTTGTTTTACGGAAATACAAACCTAAGGATAGGTATGCTTTCCCTAAGTGGGTGGTTCAATTAGAACAACAAAAAGAAAGATATATGACCTTTTCATTAAACTGAATAGATAAAGGGAGAGAAACCTACATGTAATATGTTCAATTTACCTCACCTCCCTTCGTCGCTTTCATCGCTCTCAATTCAACTTAACTCGCTTGATTGATACCTGCCATGGAAAAAATAAGACAAAAAAAAACATAACAGCAATACGATCTATTTGTTAAACAAATTAAATTTATTAAACTCATTAACAGACATATAACATCATTGACACGTGCATTAGGAAAGGAAAAAAAATCTTTATTATGAAGTAGAAGGAAGAGTACAACCAGTTGATCGATTCACTGTCACTCATCCTGCTTCAGTCCCATCCTCATCACATCCAATATTGAAAATCAAACAACATCATAGTATATGCACAACGCCTTCAAGAGTTGATATCTCACCAGCATAACTCTACTTAACACAAATTCTTGCTCTCTTGTGTACTATGTTCATTGCTCTATTTATTAGTAGATGAAGGTATTTTGACATAAATGAATCATTGAATGGATTTCCTAAATATGGAAGAATATGTTTCCTTGTTCATGGGAATAGGAGGATAAGAGGTTTAATGACTTCATGGGTTCCAAATTCAAGGCTACCAGATGAGGTGAGAGCTAGAACAACTTCTAGATGTCACTAGAAGTCGGGGAGATTCCTGGAATCCAATGAACAATTCGCTCCCAGTTAACCAATGCACTCCAAAGTGGGCCTATATCCTCTGCAACACAACCTTGAATGGGAGTAGATGCTTTGCAAAGCGGTTACATTTGTCTAGGGGTGCGTTGATGGATTGATAGGGCACTTCAACTGGAATCTAAGTAGTGAAACTTTCATGAAGGAAGACCATCAATGTGATGACTTGTTTAGGGCATGTAGCAACCAATTTATAGTATGATAGACGCTAATGAATATTGATTTTTATTTTGGGATGATGCCCAAATAGACCTATAACAGCTGCCCCCTAAAGCATGAAATCAAAAATGAAAATGTTGAGTGATTTTCTTTAGGACGGGATGAGGAGGAATTGAAGCGCACAATGACCTACATCAATTACAATACATTACATCATGATACATGTTCATCTTGTACATGAATTTCTAAGGGAGGCATATCCCATACTCATCACATAAGCTATCATAACGTCAAAAATTCGTCTACAGATATAGACCCATGATAGGATGACCATATGAGTAATGAACATCGTACGGATGATTTAGTACTTCTCCTGAAATCACAACCCAGATGGATGAAACTAGATCCGGGGTCTTCTATATCGTTCACTCGATATCTTAAAGTATGTGTCTAACCATGCAAATATATGATTTGATGTCAAACATGGGAAGACACTGTCTGATTACCAACCAATGATATGAGTTATTAACAGACATGAGAGAAACCACCGTTGATGATAATGGCTCTCAATGTACTGCAGTACATTCTGCATGGTGTGAATAGATGATTTGATGCCGAACACCATACAAAGTCTTTCGGTCAAACGTGTGTGATGTCAACCTATCACTGGAAGTGATAAAATTGTTGTTGATGTAAGCAACCTCCAAGGTACTGAAAGGTTGTTTCTAAGTCAACTTCTTGGATGATGAGCTGATGTCGACACGAAGCGACTTGTCACAGGAGGGAATTGATGCTTCCCTCATCAATGACACGAAATAGGAGTAATGATTTTGGAGACAGAATGTGACTGTTGAAGCAATGTCAGGGATGACGGTCATGAAATGAATGTTTATGAGTATTGCAAAGGATTAGGAATAACTGAGTGAATTCTCTTGAACATATCAGCGACACTGAATGAATTGGAAACATTCGACCAAAAACCGAAGTGAGGGATGGTATGATAGACCATAGGTATGATAGACTATCAAGTAGATTACCCAACCCAAAAATCACGAAGATGAAGTGAATATGTGTCATGCTCAAGAGCGACATGCTACCATAAAGTGTTTTATCCCTTTCCAATTTTCCTCACTCATTACTGACTAATGCCTCTTTATTTTTTAACAAGCTTGAGGAGGGTAACATATGCTTGATGTATAATTCCACCCTTCGGGTGAATCCATCACTATTTGATTCTTTAATGAGTCTAGTGAAGGTGAAACTCGATCTTGTCATGATGGACAAGTTCGTCACTATTTGATGCTTTAACGAGTCTAAAGACAGTGAGAACTATATCCTTTTTCATGTTTAGAGAGTTTGAAAAAGGGACTAAAAGAAAACTCCACAAGTTATTTTTCATATAATAGTCCCTCATATCTAAAAAAAGTGTAGAATAATATCTAAGAAGACCTTCTAGTTATGTTCGAATAGGGTTTTCCTTTTTCGTAATCATAATATATCTCAGTTCAGAAAATGGTTAAACTTATACTGAGTAGATTTCGTTTCAATTCCTTTAACGAGCTTGAATGGAAAAGGGCTTGAAAATATTTTCATATTTTGAGAGTCTGAAAAGAGTTGAAAGAGAACTCCAGGGTAGTTCCTTTTCCACATTTAACAAAGCTTGAAAAAGAGATAAAAGTGTGCTTTGAATTCTCTTTTCATGTTTAACAAATCTCAAAAAAAGAGGATAAACATATACTTTGAATTCGTTTTTCATGTTTAACAAAGCTTGAAAAAGAGAAAAAATTGTGCTTTGTCGTAAATATCACATTTCACGATCATGCACGACTAAATCACTATAATCAGCTACAAACTGGATCAAAGAAACATCAAATGGATTAAAAAAAACTTGTTGAAAATAGTAAAAATGGGTAAAAACTATCTTCGCTTCATTAAATATGCATAAATTAGTCAAAAATACTATTAAATTAAGAAATTACCAAGTCATTTTTACCATTTTACCTTATCATTTGGATTTTAGTGCTTTGAGTGTGTTTTACCCTCGAACTTCAGCAGCTGATTGCGATAGATTCTGTGGATCATTTCTTGTGTCATCTGGAGTAGGTAGAATATCTTACCCTCCTCTTTCTATTGAATGCACTCTTTTTCAGTTTCATGCATATTTTTTAGGTTTTATGGGCCCCTAGGGTAGATATAGAACACCTTAGGGCTAGCGCACCCTTGAATTTCGAAAAGTGCATTACAGAGAGGTTGGAAAGAGGCCCAGTTCCTTTGCAACACTATGTCTCTCACTCAGGGGTACATTGGGCACAATTCAGAAAGTTGCATCTTTGTTTCTGCCAAAAATTTCCCCAATTTTTTTACATGGAATGGATCCTAACTAAGCATATGGTTTGATTTCAGACTTTGATCGGATCAGAATGTCGATTATATCGCGAGAAAGAGAACATGAAGAACATGATATGGTTTCCCTAAATGATCCTGGCACTATGAGAGCCCTCAGAGACTGTGGGTTACTCAAGTACTTTCGATTGTTAGGGATGAGGCAACACATGGAACTATTGTAGTTCTTGATCCATTCATGGGACCCGAAAATACAAGAATTTCAGATTGGGGACAAAGTGCTCCCAATATCGATCGATGAAATTTAATTTCTCATAGGTTTGTCGAGACGTGGTGTCCCCATTTCCCTTGCGGGCTCTGCGCCTGGAGGTGAAATAGTGAAGGACCACATCCGACAGTTTTGTCGACCATGAACTGAGCCTAGTAAATATGGAAAGATAAATATCAAATATGTGCGTGATATGCCTTTGCATACTCTCCTATTCACTATTGAAAAGCTAGCTGGCAGTGTGACACTAAATTTCACGAATAGATCATACATGCAGTATGCGCTTGAGTGTCTCGAGCCATCTGTTTCCAACTAGGTTGAAGGAGTACTCCTTCAGATGAAAGAAAAGATGACCAAGGTAAAAAGTGGTAAGACCAAAGATCTCAGTTATGGGTCAATTTTGATAAATTTTGTTTTGGAGCGAGTTCCATTGATGCAGCCATATCATGTGACGCTGGGATTAGTTGGTCCTAGAGATCCACGGATGCAACAGTAGGTTGAGTTGATGGCTAGACACATTGGTCATTCATTAATCACATTTTCCACTGCTTTCTTTAGTTGGCTCTGAAGATAGAATATCTTCATAGAGGAGCATCCATATGCAGGGATGGATTTCCACAGAGATCAAGATTTTATTTTACCAGCTGACGCTCAATGGGGTGCTATAGGTAAAATGTTAACCATGTTTTTCAATTTTTGGGGGTTTTTTACATATTTTTGCATTTTTTGATGTTTCCAAGACTAAACTAAATATGTTTTATGTATGCAGATGTAGTTACCTTTCGACTAGTGGTTTGTGTACAACAGGTAGGAGAACCTGCAGAGAGGACTGTCGGAAGAGAAATCCTAGAAGATTTGGATTTAGCTGAGACTCTTGTTGAACTGAAGCAGCATGTGGAGGAATTGACTCTTGGGATACCGGATGTTCGGATCGAGGAGTTACCTATGAGGTTGCAACGCCATACCATTGGTGTGCGTAGCTATTGGATGAGGTTTTTGCATGCGATAGCCCAAGCAGTGACCTGATATCATGAGCATCACTAGGTTTACTTAGATTATGTTATGTCTGTATACATTTTGAGGTCAGATGACCAACGTGTCTTGGACACAAATTTGAAAAAAACTCGATATTAATCTATTTTACTTTCAGTGTTTTTCTATAATTATGTGCAATCCTATTCAAATGTATGATGTGAATTGAAAATTTATCTTTACATATGTTGCAAATGTCTATTTAACACATAATTCGCCAATGAATCAACCCAAGTGTTAAATTTTATGGAAATATGTTGATATTGAATGTAATCAAAATTTCTTTCCAAAATACGAACTCTAAGGAACATGCGATGATTTTCTGTATTTCAGACAGAATAGATGCCAGTAAGCTATAGTAAGAAAATTTGTGAGTCCAGCCTAATGATGATGCGACGAATGCCAATTGAAATGGCATCAGAGAGTAGTTCAATCAACCCGCTATACTCAGCGATATTGTTGGTCGATTGACCGATACAAATCCCTTGGAAGCTCACTAACTCACCACTTGGAGAAAATATGGCCCATACCGTAGAGGATAAATTCTGAGTACCATGACTAGCACCATTGGCATATCCAACAAATGGTTCCAAATATTCTAACATCTGCAAAAAATGCAAAACGAATTACTAACTGCATGAAAAACTCTAAAAGATACAATGCTACACACACACAATGAAAGCATATAATACAATGTTTACTACGCAAAATCAGGCATAGTAACGTTTAAGATACAACGCATTTCAAGGCTGCGGCAATTTAATCCCATCATAATCTACCAACTCGTAGGCACCCTTGTTGAATTCTTAGTTAAACTGATAGGGGGGGGGTGAATCAGTTTAACACATATATGAGTTTATTTATTTATTTATAAAATTTTCATCAACTTATTTACAACTTTATTTTTATGACTAACCTTAGTATATGAACAATCTTAATATGTTGCAGCAAGTATTAAATTAATGTGACATCAAAATTATTATGAGAGCAACAAACATTAAGCAGATTTAGTAAATAATCTAAGCACACAGGTAACATAGATAGAGACAATAGATATAAGTGGAAACCCATAAAGGGAGAAAACCACATCTTATTATTGTTGTGATGCAAAGGCAAGCTCAAACTCCCTCTCACCACTGTTTTTCTACAGGCACCAACCTACAGGAGGCTCCAACCTCTATCAGCTACAACTGACATCTATCAAGCTTCAACTTGATAGGGAAGCTCCAACTCCCTCAATTTATCAAAAGAAATGTTTGCTGATTTACCTTAGATATCAACTCTGTTCTGTAGCATCTCTTTCTGCTCCTCTCTTCCTTATCTTATCTTCCTCAATCTTATGTACTCTGCATTCTCTATTCTTACTCTCTCTAACCACTCTATGCATATCAAGTTGATATTATATATAGAGTTCATCAGATGATTGTTTGTATTCCACAAGGAATTTGGAGTGAACAACCATGACTCTTTGGCTTCTGCCTTCTCATTCCTTTGCCCAAATCATTTAAAAAAGTATAACAATATGTACAAATTTCAATGTTATAGCGAGATTTTTCTTTTCCTTCAGATACTTGCCTTTGCATCACAAACAATATAAAACAGTTAAAACATTTACATTTTCAGTTACAGTATATAAACTTCACTCAGCCCTTGGCTTGCTGGTTTTGTCCTTTCTGTTGCTGTCATGCAACTGTCCTGCATACCTCTGTTTACTGCAACTCTGGGAACCTGTGCATGTACACCTGTTCACTGCAATTTTAAATCCCTTTGCTGCATACCTCTTCAATTCTGCAGTCTCTGTTTACCTGTGTACATATTCTCCAAGCCCATTGTAGTTATGTATATGCTATATATATGCATGTTTTATAAATTTAGCTCACTAGTAAATCTCAAAGTCTCATGCATCAATTAATCATTCAAATAGGGTCCACAATATGTCTAATCTGGGCAATCTCTGTTCATTGTGGAGGTTCTACTTCTCGGCTTCAAACCTTTAATAACCTCCGTATAGGCGCTCATATGAAGATTCGTTAATATAAACTTTGAATTTGGTTAATGAAAAATTCAAAATACTGTGCTCACTGCTTTAACATTAAAACTTTTCAATCGCCGACGAATGCATAACGCATATGTAAACCTCTCCTTTTTATTCCTTTAACCCATGCACAACAGTCATATACAGTGCATATGTTTAAGTTATATGGTTGGCGCCTTGTTACTACATCCCCGCTCTATTAAATAATGTGTGAACTATAATAGTTCCAAAGCTTAAACATTTATTTTAATCCCCAGATAACCATATAACTCGTTACACATAAAAGTATGGCCCACAACATATATCAAAGCGTTTGAATCGATATCCGACGTTTTATAATATTAATATCCATAATATAATATGGCCCCCACT
The DNA here is from genome assembly GCA_034641835.2 of Pinus albicaulis. Taxonomy (NCBI): domain Eukaryota; kingdom Viridiplantae; phylum Streptophyta; class Pinopsida; order Pinales; family Pinaceae; genus Pinus; species Pinus albicaulis. Next base: position 44,672 of record JAXQQM020085263.1, read on the forward strand.
CGAATGTTAAGAATCTTTATAACAACCTTTGATTTTCGCTTTCACTAACATTTATAATTAAAATGAAAACTTTGTACCAAAACCCATTTTGTAACTTGTTAAACTCATCGTGTAATGAATATGGTGTAACCTATAAGGTATGAACCCCGCCAACACTTCATATTACATTTATCATCAATGTATGGCATTACGTCATATATTACGGTTTTTATTCGAGCCACAGCTTATTAAAACTTCATATCATCGCATAAGTTGTTATAACATTAATATACGCCTCGACTAAGGTTTAAACCCCAAACAATAACCTATACGATTGCCTCAGGCCCACAACTTAACACATATATGTGGTCGATCACAGCAGTTCATTTCCCATTCACATCCAACGATGCATGTCTTATCGTGCTCCAACCCTCCGATCCTACGGCAATCGCACGATTAAACGATATGAAATTTAACTCTCAGAAGCCATGCGATGAACTGGGGCCCAACCTGTTAATGCACCCTTCTCATCCGACGGTGGGAGGCTTATCGCGCCGTCCAGGATGATCCAACAACCATAATCCAATATCGCATTCATTTCACCATTTATAGTTAACGCGCAATAGCCACACGATGAGAGCGGTTTCTCCAACCCGCTTAAGACCACGTGTTAGCTCCTAGCATATATCGCGTTGATTTGGAGTGGTTTCACTTCCGTACAAAGGCGGTGCGATATTGGTGGGTTTGGTTTCACAAACCCGCTCTGGATTGTGAACAGTGTTTGACCAGGGTACCACCAGGGTTAACACAAATCTTGTTATTTGTTCCGACGGGTTGAATCTAATTCCGAATCTTGGGACAACACTTTCAGTTCACAACAATACGAACTTATTTCTTTGTAAGCGGGGGGTTTCACTACCAGTTGAGCACACTGTGCTGTGGGAAATTCAACACTACAGGTCACACTCTTTCGAGCACACGATTCTATGCTCAGTACCAAGGTTACTGTAATCACCTCGGTTTCTCACATGATTCTATACAATCATAACATATTCTGTTCTAACCCAACAGGACTTCTATCACAACGAGTCGTTCTAAACAATAGGGATTAATGCTTAGGAAAGATTTCGTTCATTCTTTGGATAACGAGAGTATGGTAACAGTTCCCCTATTTTAACAGAACTCACAACTGACCTTTATACAACATACATACTCATACGCGCACCGACTGTTCGCAGAGAATATAGGTTCAAATATAGACAGAGGGAATTTAGGGAATTTCACACAGAGAGTGGAGGTTCACACACATTCATCTCTCAAGTCCTTAACATGGATTTAACCATACAGGTTCTTCATGCGCTCGCATCACTGAATACACAATAGAATTTATAACAATCACAGAGTCTTATCACCCTGGTTCTCACCACTGAATGTACAGTCAGAATCTCAACCACATTTCAGAGTCCTACTCATATATGTTAATTAAGGCATTTTCACGCAAGAAAAATCCAACGAATTCATAGATAATGCTGGAACAGTTTCTTCATTTACACAATGAAGTTACTTACAAAATACTGGCCAGATCTTCGCTCACTTGGCCCTTCTGCACCCCTACTCTGCCTTTTAACCCTATTCAGTTCTATACAGTCTTTGCATGTCTCATTTGCGCTGTCTCTGTAAATAGACTCTCCCTCTGTTATTCTCATGCTCCCTGTAAAGACCTGTTGTCTTCCCCTTTGCCTCTACTGCTGTCCTTTGTCTGTCTCTGCCTCTGCTGCCTCCTTTGCCATCAATGAAAATATTTCCAACAGTCTTCCCCTTTGGCATTGATGACAATACACTTCCTCTGCTTGCCTGTTAGGACCCTTCCTTATGTTGCTTGCTCTTCCTCCCCCTTTGAAATCAATGACAAGGGGTTGCTCAATTATTTTCTTCAGTGTGCTTTGAACTCTTGCCCATGTTGTACTGATCTTGAGGACCTGTTTCATGCTTTCCTTGCTAGCTGATCTCCCCGTGGAATGATATTTTTATTTATGTTCTCCCCTTGAAACTATGCTTTCTCTTCATATCAGAGAGTAGCATCTACAGATACTGCCCCTAGTCTATCTCTCAAATATTCAAATGGTTCTCTAGCAAGAGGTTTGGTAAATATATTTGCTATCTGTTCTTTTGTTGGTACATACTCCAGCTTTACTACCTTTTGAGCTACTTGTTCTCGGAGAAAATGATACTTGATTGGGATATGTTTAGTTTTTGAATGAAGCACATGATTTTTTGATATGCTTATAGCACTTGTATTATCACATTTGACAGAGATAGGTTCATCAATGCTTACCTTCATGTCTTGGAGGGTTTGTTTCATCCACATGACTTGTGTACAGCATGATGCTGCTGCTATGTATTCTGCTTCTGCTGTAGATAGAGAGATAGATGTTTGTTTCTTTCTTAGCCATGCCACCAAACTTTCTCCTAGATAGAATGCACCTCCACTTGTGCTTTTCCTATCATCTACACAGCTGGCCCAATCTGCATCTGTGTATGCTGTCAAAGTGAGGCTTTTTCCTTTTGGATACCATAGCCCAAACTGTACTGTTCCTTGTAAATATCTGAATATTATTTTGACTGCTAGAAGATGATTTTTCTTTGGTGCTGCTTGATATCTAGCCACAAGTCCTACTGTTAGCATGATGTTTGGTATTGATGCTGTCAGGTACAACATACTTCCTATCATGGATCTATAGAGTCTTTGATCTATATCAACAGATCCATCATCAACACATAGCTTGCATCCCGTGATCATGGGAGTTGACACAGGTTTGTAGTCTTCCATTTTGAACTTTTTCAACATTTCTTTTAAGTATTTTTCCTGTGAGATAAATGTGCCTGTGTTCTTTTTCTGAATTTGAAGTCCTAAATAGAAACTAATCTCTCCAATCATAGACATCTCAAACTCTGATTTCATATCCTCAACTAACCCTTTTGCTAGCTCATCTCTGTTGCTTCCAAACATAATGTCATCAACATATACTACAACAATCAGGAGTTCATTTTCATGGGCTTTTATGTATAGATTGCTATCTACTCCTCCTCTCTTAAAGCCTTGTTTTTGCAAGTATTTATCCAGCCTTGAGTACCAAGCACAAGGAGCTTGTTTTAGTCCATATAGAGCCTTATTTAGTCTGCATACATAGTCTTCTTTGTCTGTTAATGAGAAGCCTTCTAGTTGTTCCATGTAGACTTCTTCTTCTATATCTCCATTCAGAAATGCAGATTTCACATCCATTTGAAATACCTTGAAGTCTTGGTAGCATGCAAAGGCAAGAAACATTCTGATAGCTTCCATTATGGCTATAGGGGAAAATGTTTCATCATAATCAAGTCCTTCGATTTGTGAATATCCTTTGTAGACAAGTCTAGCTTTATTCCTGATTACCTGTCCTTGCTCATTCATTTTATTTTTGAATACCCATTTTGAGCCTATGACATTTTTGTCAGTAGGTCTAGGAACTAGTTCCCAGGTATTGTTCTTCTCAATTTGGTCCAATTCTTCATTCATAACATTCACCCAATACTTTTCCTTGCTGGCTTCTTCAAACTTCTTTGGCTCTATTTGTGATAGCATGGCTATGTATACCTCTTCTGTCTATTCAGTTAGCTTCCTTCTTGTCTGGACCCCTACTCTCTTGTCTCCAATGATCTTATCTCCAGGATGGTTCTTCTGAGTGTATCTAGAGGGGGTTTTAGAGCTCAGTTCAACATCTTCTGTTGTCTTGCTTGTTTCATCATCATCTTGGTTTTCTTCTTCATGGTGGTCTGAAGGACTGCTGTAATCTGTACCTCTTGTATTGTTTTGAAGTTCTTCATCAAATCTCACGTCAATGCTTTCTAAAATTTTTCAAGGAGTCTTGTTATAGCACCTGTACCCTTTACCTTTAGAAGCATATGCTAGAAATATCCCTTCATCTTCTCTTGCATAAAATTTCCCAATATTTTCATCATTATTCTTTATGTAACACTTGCTTCCAAAGATTCTAAAATGTTTGATTGAAGCTGGTTTACCATGCCATAGTTTATAGGGAGTCTTGTCACTGCTTGGCCTTAAGTGAGCTTTGTTAAGGATATGCACGGCTGTGTGTACTGCTTCTGCCCAAAAGGTTTGAGGAATATTACTCTCTTGCATCATGGCTCTAGAAATTTGTTATACAGATCTGTTTTGTCTCTCTGATACTCCATTATGCTGAGGTGTCCTTGCAATAGTAAATTGTTGCTTTATGCCATGTTCATTGCATAAGTCCGCAAAGTCACAATCTGTGAATTCACCTCCTCTGTCTGATCTGATGCATTTTAGCTTGCATCCTGTCTGATTTTATGCTAAAGCTTTGAATATTTTGAATTTTTCCAGAGTTTCTGATTTATTCTTGAGAAATGCAACCCATGTCATTATGGAGAAATCATCTATTATCAACATGAAGTAGGATTCTCCACTTGGTGTTTTAGTTCTTGCAGGTTCACACAGGTCCATGTGCACAAGCTGGAGTGGTCTTCTTGTTGATAACTCATCTTTTTCCTTAAAGGATGTGCGGGTCTGTTTGCCTAATTGACATGATTTTCATATGGTATTAGAAGACCTTTTTATTTCTGGCATGTCTCTGACAGCTTTCTTCTTTCTCAGTCTGATGATATGATCAAAGCTGAGATGTCCCAATATCCTATGCCATAACCATGACTCCTCAAGTTTGCTAAGATGGCATGCTTCATCTTCCTCTTTCACTATGTAAACATTACTCTCTGTTCAAACACCTTTGAGAAGAGTCTTACATGTGGTGCTTGATCTGACTTCATAGTCTTGTGCTCTGAAAATAACTTCGCAGCATTTATCACACATTTGACTGACACTCAGCAAATTTGCTTTCAACCCATCTACAAATGGTACATCTTGGGGCTTACCTCTGCCATTATCTAAGCTGACTGAGCCCTTTCCCTTGATTTTTCTTGATTTTTCATTGCCAAAAGTAACATTACCAGTTTTCTTTTCGTCAAAAGTTATAAATTTTCTTCTGTCTCCAGTCATATGTTTTGAGTAGCCATTGTCTAGATACCATTGGCTTTTCAGGTCTTTAGCAGTTAGAGCCAAGTCACACTTATTCACCTTCTTTTTCCATTGGAAGCATCGTTTTGTTTGGTATCTTTTGTGAGATGATGAATCACATCCTCTCAGAGGACATTTGGAAGGCATATGTCCAATTTTATTGCATACACAACATTTGATCATAATTTTTGCAGAATTGTGAGTATGAACAAAATTTCTTTGTTACAATAAAAACAGTAACCATAGAAACTATTTGCATACATGATGTAAGGTTGTCTTCTCCATTTGTTTGCTTGAGACAATCTCTTCACTGTTTGCATCTTTTGCTGGTTTGAATTACTCCTCTTTGCATGACAGTATGCAGCAATGTGTCCCAGCTTGTGGCAGACATAACAGGTGGCATTTTTCATAGGAGGGAAGAATCTCCTTTGATGGATTCCGAATTTGACATACTCAGGGGTATATGAATCTTTTTTTTTTGTCTGAGTATTTATTTCATTATTTGTTATTAGAGGATTCTTCTGGGTTCTGTCTCCCTCCTTACATGTTTCTTATTTTGTAGGAATTATTTGAGATGCCTCATCATCCTTCTTTGCTTTTACAAAAATAATCTCTCTGTTTTCTTTTTCTTTGCTTTTACTTGATTCTCCTTCATAGCCTATTCCAGTTTTTATCATAAGAGATCTTTGAGCATCCATAATTTCGTTCAACTTACCAGAGCTTGTTGTTTGAGAAGAATTTATAGCCACTTTCCTTTGAGCATTTTCTAATTTCTTCCTGAGACATACTACTTCTTCTTCCAACTTCTCTTGTTCCTGAGTTTTCTCCTTGATTTGCTTAAGTAACATGTCTTCTATTTTCTTGGCTTCTTCAAGCTCAATCTTTAGCTGCATGAGGACTTCTAAATTCTGTTCTTCTCGTACATACTTGAGGAGAATGTCATTTTTTTTTTTCTGCACTTCAGTTTGAGTATATCAATCTCCTCTAGGGCACTTCTTAGCTCCCCCTCAAGGTCGACTTCACCTTCTTCTTCTTCATCTTCTAGCAGGAGTCCTTCAAGTTATTCTATGGCCATCAATAAAAATTCAGAGGTTCCTTCTTCACTTGAGGGTTCATCTGAGTCTTCTGATGCACTGCTGTCTTATTGAGCATAGAAGGATTTTGTACTAAATTTCTTTCCTTTCTGCCAGTTCTTTGATGCATTTTTTCCTGATTATTGAGCCTGATTCCTTACTTTCTTGTGAGGAAACTTAGCAGCATAGTGTCCAACTCTTCCACAGTTAAAGCATTTGAAAGGAAGTTTACCTTTGTATTTACCTAAGCCTCTATCCAGTTTCTTGACAAATTTAGCCTCTTCTTCATCAGAGGAAGAACATGTATCTTCCTTTTCTTCTTTCTTCTTTTCTGTTTTAAAAGTTGCCTCCCTCGTACTTGGCTTCTTCTATGGGAGTCTCATCTCATAAGCTGTTATATTTCCAAGTAACTGGTTCATAGTCAAGGTCTCCCAATCAACTGTTTCTTTTATTGCAAACAGCTTGGGATTAAACCTGGATGGAAGAGATCTTAGAATATTTTTCACAATTATACTTTCTGGTATGGTTTCTCCAAGAGCTTTCATATTGTTAACAATTTCTGCAACTCTTAAGAAGAAGCTGCCAACATCTTCATCATCATTCATTTTTAAATTTTCAAATTGGGCTCTATATACTTGAAGTTTGGCAATTTTTACCTTTTTATTTCCCTCATGGATATTCTCTAGAGTGTCCCACATATCTTTGGCAGTCTTAATGTGCATTTTTTTGATAAATTAAGCCTCACAAAGTCCACTTAAGATTGCATTCATGGCCTTTTCATTTGCTACAAATTCTTGTTTAGCTTCTCTTTCCGGGTCAGTTTCCTTTGGGGCATATCCAAATTCTATAGCAGCCCATACCTCTGTTCCTAGAGACATTATGTATGCTCTCATTCTGATTTTCCGGAAGGCATAATTAGCACCAGTGAAGAAAGGGGCTTTATTGGTTGAGCTTCCTTCTTGACTAGCCATCCTGGGGGCCTAAGATCTCCTTTCAGTGGTTAAACTGGTACAAAAGGAACCTGATCTGATACCAATTGTTGAATTCTTAGTTAAACTGAGAGGGGGGGGGGGTGAATCAGTTTAACACATATATGAGTTTTTTTTTTTAATAAATTTTTCATCAACTTATTTACAACTTGCTTTTATGACCAACCTTAGTATATGAACAGTCTTAATATGTTGTAGCAAGTATTAAATTAATGTGACATCAAAATTATTATGAGAGCAGCAAACATTAAGCAGATTTGGTAAATCATCTCAGCAAACAGGTAACATAGATAGAGACAACAGATATAAGTGGAAACCCAAAAAGGGAGAAAACCACATCTTATTATTGTTGTGATGCAAAGGCAAGCTCCAACTCCCTCTCACCACTTTTTTTCTGCAGGCACCAGCCTACAGGAGGCTCCAACCTCAGTCAGCTACAACTGACAGCTATCAAGCTTCAACTTGATAGGGAAGCTCCAACTCCCTCAATTTATCAAAAGAAATGTTTACTGATTTACCTCACATATCAGCTTTGTTCTGTAGCATCTCTTTCTGCTCCTCTCTTCCTTATCTTCTCTGCCTCAATCTTCTGTACTTTGCATTCTCTATTCTTACTCTCTCTAACAACTCTATGCATATCAAGTTGATATTATATATAGAGTTCATCACATGACTGTTTGTATTCCACAAGGAATTTTGAGTGAACAACCATGAATCTTTGGCTTCTGCCTTCTCATTCCTTTGTCCAACTCATTTAAAAAAGTATAACAATATGTACAAATTTCAATGTTACAGTGAGATTTTTCTTTTCCTTCGGATACTTGCCTTTGCATCACAAACACTATAAAACAGTTAAAACATTTACATTTTCAGTTACAGTATATAAACTTCACTCAACCCTTGGCTTGCTGGTTTTGTCCTTTCTGTTGCTTTCATGCAACTATCCTGCATACCTCTGTTTACTGCAACTCTGAGCACTTGTTCATGTACACCTATTCACTGCAATTTTAAATCCCTTCACTGCATACCTCTTCAATTCTGTAGTCTCTCTTTACCTCTGTACATATTCTCCAAGCCCACTATAGTTGTGTATTTTCTATATATATGCCTGTTTTATAAGTTTAGCTCACCATTAAATCTCAAAGTCTCATGCATAAATTAATTATTCAAAAAGGGTCCACAGTCTGTCTAATCTGGGAAATCTCTGTTCATTGTGGAGGTTCTACTTCTCGGCTTCAAACCTTTAATAACCTCCGTATAGGTGCTCATATGAAGATTTTTTAATATAAACTTTGACTTTGGTTAATGAAAAATTCAAAATACTGTGCTCACTGCTTTAACATTAAAACTTTTCAATCGCCGACGAATGCATAACGCATATGTATACCTCTCCTTTTTATTCCTTTAACCCGCGCACAACAGCCATATACAGTGCATATGTTTAAGTTATATGGTTGGTGCCTTATTACTACTTCCCCGCTCTATTAAATAATGTGTGAACTATAATAGTTCCAAAGCTTAAACATTTATTTTAATCCCCAGATAACCATATAACTTGTTACACATGAAAGTCTGGCCCACAACATATATCAAAGCGTTTGAATCGATATCCGACGTTTTATAATATCAATATCCATAACATAATATGGCCCCCACTCGAATGTTAAGAATCTTTATAACAACCTTTGATTTTCGCTTTCACTAACATTTATAATTAAAATGAAAAATTTGTACCAAAACCCATTTTGTAACTTGTTAAACTCATCGTGTAATGAATATGGCATAACATCCAAGGTATGAACCCCGCCAACACTTCATATTACATTTATCATCAATGTATGGCATTGCGTCACATATTACGGTTTTGATTTGAGCCACGGCTTATTAAAACTTCATATCATCGCATCAGTTGTTATAACATTAATATATGCCTCAACTAAGGTTTAAATCCCAAAAAATAACCTATGTGATTGCCTCGGGCCCACAGATTAACACATATATGTGGTTGATCACAACAGGTCATTTCCCATTCACATTAAACGACACATGTCTTATCCCGCTCCAACCCTTCGATCCTACGGCAATTGCACGATTAAACGATATGAAATTTAAATCTCAGAATCCATGTGATGAACTAGGGCCCAAACTCTTAATGCACCCTTCTCATCCGACGGTGGGAGGCTTATCGCGCTGTCCAGGATGATCCAACGACCATAATCCAATATCACGTTCATTTCACTGTCGACAGTTAACGCGTGATATCCACGCGATGAGAGCGGTTTCTCCAACCCGCTTAAGACCACGTGTCAGCTCCTAACATATATCACATTGATTTGGAGTGGTTTCACTTCCGTACAAAGGCGGTGCGATATGGGTGGGTTTGGTTTCGCAAACCCACTCCGGATTGTGAACAACGTTTGACCTGGGTACCACCAGGGTTAACACAAATCTTGTTATTTGTTCCGACGGGTTGACTCTAGGTTCGAATCTTGGGACAACACTTTTAGTTCACAACAAAACGAACCTATTTCTTTGTAAGCGGGGGGTTTCACTACCAGTTGAGCTCACTGTGCTGTGGGCAATTCAACACTATAGGGCACACTCTTTCGAGCATACAATTCTACGCCTGGTACCAAGGTTACTGTAATCACCTTGGTTTCTCATAGGATTATATACAATCATAACATATATTCCGTTCTAACCCAACATGAATTCTATCACGATGAGGCGTTCTAAACAACAGGGATTAACGTTTAGGCAAGATTTCGTTCATTCTTTGGATAACCAGAGTATGGTAACAGTTCCCCTATTCTAACAAAACTCATAACTAACCTTTATACAGCATACATACTCATACGCACACCGACTATTCGCAGAGAATATAGGTTCGAATATAGACAAAGGGAATTTAGGGAATTTCACGCAGAGAGTGGATGTTCACACACATTCATATGTCAAGTCCTTAACCCGGATTTAACCATACAGGTTCTTCATGCACTCGCATCGCTGAATACACAATAGAATTTATAACAATCACAGAGTCTTATCACCCTGGTTATCACCACTGAATGTACAGTCAGACTCTCAACCAAATTTCAGAGTCCTACTCATATATGTTAATTAAGGAATTTTCATGCAAGAACAATCCAACAAATTCACAGATAATGCTGGAAAAATTTCTTCATTTACACAGTGAAGTTCCTTACAAAATACTGGCTAGATATTCGCTCACTTGGCCCTTCTGCACCCCTACTCTGCCTTCTAACCCTATGCAATTCTATATAGTCTTTGCAGGTCTCCTTTGCGCTGTCTCTGTAAATAGACTCTCCCTCTGTTCTTCTCATGCTCCCTATAAAGACCTGCTGTCTTCCCCTTTGCCTCTACTGTTGTCCTTTGTCTGTCTCTGCCTCTGCTGCCTCCTTTGCCATCAATGACAATATTTCCAACAACCCTTAGCCATAATGCACTTGAAAATATAGGGGTTGTGCCATAATGGTTCAAATTTCCCTATTCATATCTTATCAGCTTCCTGATCATAAAGCAAGACAAGGTCTCCTTCTGAGAAGGTGTGAGGCTTGGCATTGAAGTCATATTGCACCTTAATTTGTCTCTTATGAGCTTCGTTGGCCAATGCGTCTTCATGACGTGTTTCATCTAGATGGATTAGATCTAAAAGACGTGCCTCTTTGTCAGAAGTGTCAGGTAGCAGGTCAATCACACATTTCAATGATCGTACTTCACATTGTATCGGTAAAATAGTTTCCAGACCATAAACCACCTGAAAGGGAGTGAATCCGATCATATTTCTCACTGAGGTTCGATATGCCCAAAAAGTCGAGTACAGGATCAAATGCCTGTTTCTTTTATGAACCCCAATCATGTGTTGAAGCATATGCTTAGTAATATTTTTAATAGCTTCAACTTGTCCATTATATTGGGGATAATAGGGGGTGGAACTATCATGTGATAGTCCTAAATTGGTAGTCAACTCATCTATCATGTGATTGTGAAATTTTTTTCCATGATCTGTTACTATGGCTTGTGGTACACTAAACCGTGAAACCACATGGTTAAAAAATAACATTGCAGTTGTTTGTCCCGTGTTGTTAAATGTAGGCATCGCCTCGACCCACTTGGTAAAATAGTCAACAAAAAAAATAATATACCCATGCCCCCCGGCCGAGCAGGGGTTACATGTCATGAAGTCAATGCCCCATGTCATTGGTGCTGGCGGTAGGTGGGTTTTACGATCAAATATTTGTCAAGCATGACAAATTATAACCATGATAATGCAGTCGTGAAATATGGTAGGCCAAAAGTAACCAGTGGTGTGCCCTAGTATTGCACCAAGAGTGCTACAACTCCCAGGGGCTGCCCTACTTTACTTTAACAACATAGGGTTCGTAAAAACTTTGAGGTGATAGTGCTATATACACAGTAGATGCATTTTGTTAATGTCATCCTCCTCTGCTTCACGAAAGGGTGCTATTTCTTAAATTATGAGAACAACTGGAAAGTAAATTGTTGGAAGGAAATGACAGAAAGGAAACTGAACTAAATTGCTGGAAGGGAATGCCAAGAATGAAAATAATTTAATTTGCAGAAAATAGATAGTATAAAGGAAATTAATTCTAAACCACACTTAACTTGGTCAAACGGCTAAATGCACTCTACCTATCCTATGATATATCTACCATACTCCTATCCATGAAACTAAACTATCCACGCCTTAATTTTAATTAAAAAGAATTAATTTGCAGCTTAGAGGGAAGAAAAAAGGCTAAGAGGGCTAATGGGGAGTTTAACACATGAAATGAGGTTTGGAAGCGCAAAGAGGGGGATAAACCCTTAGAAAACTTTATGATAGCATGGGAAATGGCTTTGGAGCAGATAGAGGGGGTTAAACCCTTATCAAACCTTATTATAATGCAAGAAATGACTTCGGAGCGGGAAGAACTCAGAAATGTGATGGCGGAATGCGATGGATAACACAAGTTGCGATGTGCGATGTCGCAATCTCAACTTCGCAAGTTTAAATGGATGGAAGTAAGGACTTAACATAATGAACTAAATGGTGCACAGTGCGAAGTGCGAAGAGTGACGTGGCGGGTCGCGAATTGCAATATCTCAAATTTACAAGGATAACGGTAAGGATTAATGGGAATAAACTAAATGGTGTGTAGTGCGAAGTACAAAGGGTGACGTGGCGGGTCACGAATCGTAATATCACAAGTTTACAAGGATAGCGGTAAGGATTAATGGGAATCAACTAAATGGTGCATAGTGCAAAGTGCGAAGAGTGACATGGCGGGTCGCGAATCACAATATCGAAAGTTTACTAGGATAGCGGTAAGGATTAATGGGAATAAAGTAAAATGTGCGAAGTGGGATTTGCGATGTGGTAAGTTATACGAGATTCGATGTGCGATGGGGATGAAATGGCGGTGGAAAAAGCTAAGAGTTGCGATTTTCGATTTCACAATCGCAAAGAATGAGCGGTTAGTGTTAACAATAGACGGTAACCGGTGCGAAGTGTGATTTTTGATTTCACAATATTGCAATCACAAGGAATGGGTGATAAGTGTTAAGGTAATCATTAAATGTTGCGATTGCAATGTACAGTGGTAGGAGTCTCGAGGAGCAAAGGCGGAGGTTGGGTTTTCCGTGGTTCTATATCGCTTTTCACGTGTTTTTCATAAAAAGGGTAAGGCGACCATGAATGAAGAAAAATAGAGAAGTAAAGCTGAAGAGCTTAAGGGTGTTTGAAAGAAGGTAAGTGCAGTGCTAAGGTGATAATTAAAAGAGGGAAATGGAAATGTAAGAGAAGTGCTCAGAAGTGAAGTACACTTGCGAATTCATGTACGATAAAAATATAGAAATGTGGGATGAAATAATGAAGGAAAGGCTTGGACTTGGTAATACAAATTCTTCCCCAAAATCGAACAGAAATCAATTTTGGCTTGTGGGAAGGTTTGCCCCTACTCAAAATCTATTGACAGAGATGAGAGGGGGGATACTTGACCATAGTTTTGGATTTTTTCCTCTATTTCACTACGCATAAGCAATTAAAACTAAAACAACACAAAAACTAAATAGCAATGAAACTTATTAGAAGTGGATCTAACTTAAATGATAGAGGAAAAACTAGCTAAATGACAGAAAGGAAAAGATAATAATAGCAAAGAAGCTGAGGCACATGGATTGGGCCCTAACCCACGAGCCTAGCCCTTTGAACTTAAATCAATCAAATGAAATCAATTTGCTCATTTCATAAACGAATAACTGCATACATCTCTGAAATTTTTGATCCCTGAATAAACAAAAATCTTCAATTGTTAACAATAATAATTCTGAATGGAAGCGAGACTAGGATAGACTAACTCTTCCTATCTATAGCTTTTCTCTATTTATTCTACAGGGCAGCTACCAAAAACTCCCTAGAAAATGGTGATTGAGTCCACTGGATTCCCAGCAAACCAAGATTGAGTGCTCTCCTCTTTGAGTATCTCGGCTGCCTATGGAATTTGAATTGTTGGAGAGAATCCTTGGAGATCCTTAGACTTCTTGTGGAATTCGAATTGCTAGAGAGAATCCTTGGGATCCTTCGATTGGCTTTGAGGGTGGATAATCCTCCTATAATTTCTCCTTGTTGTCTCCTCCAAGTATTTGTGATAAAATATTTATAAAAATGCTTAATAAATCATGATTTTCTGCACTCAACCTTACAGTAGGCACTCATAGTATGTTAGCCTTAATCACCACCTATACTAGCATCATAAACCCAAATAATAATAAAAATGCAAGAAAAAGGGATCTAAGAAGGCAAAAAGGTGACTATTAAGCCCTCCAAATATGTCTAATGATGGAGCTCATCATCACCCCCCTACTGAATGGTTTCTCATCCTCTGAGCAACTGATCCTCCCCCTCCATTTCCTTCAAAGCCTTGACAGCCCCCCTGATTTCCTGAGGAAGAAGTGTGGAAGTTTCCCCAAGGGGGTAAAATACATCATTCTTTTCTGCATTCTCCCGTTCTCTATCTTGTGCATCTGCGTCCTCTTCATTAGGCAACCCCAGAAGCAAAGGTGGGTTGAGCTTTAGTCCCAACCATCATATCCTTTTGGCTTGCATGGCCCTCTTTTATAATGGTGCCCTTTCCAATGCATCCCTCAGTATTTCTAGAGTATGATAATCCCTGTTCTTGGGGCTATGTGGGAGGCCGTTCCATCTCCTCTGGATGGCCATAATTAACTCCTCTTCTATATGCCTAGAAACATCATCAAAGTGGCCTATCACCTAGTTTTGAGTCTGAAGGTAGATTTCAACCAATTCAGGGTCCTTTTCAATCTCTCGATGGTTTAGGATGACTCCTCTTAACATGAACACTTCTGGTCTGAGATATAAGGGTTCTCTATTTCTTCTTCCCATGACCTTCCATATCTCTTTGGCTCTATTTTCCTCATTCACCATCCAAGATTCTAGAGACATTAAAAACATATCCACCATTGTAGGATTGGGGTCCGAAATCTCCAAATTTGTCAGCGCAAAGTTATGCATATAAAACTTTTTCATCTTTGCCTGATCAACTATGTTGGCTTGCTTGTAGAACTTCGTGAATTGCTTACAATATTGGAAAGGGAGTGATCCATGGGAGGCTAGAGTGTTGATTTGAAGTATAAGCCATTGTTATTTAAGGTACACAACATATGAGTCAGAGGGGAATCTGTGTTGAAGGGCTCTATGCGTAAGTCCGCCATGGTGGCTACTTGCTCCTATTTTTGCTGCAATTGCTCCTTTAGCGCTACATTCTCTGCATGTGCCTTCTGCAGCTACTCCTTCAGAGATATTTCTCTGATTCTTTCCTCCCCCCTTGGGGATTATTCAATGATTATCAGGCTTATGGGAGAAGTTTCTGGCTTTCTCTGATTCTTGTTAGCTCTGGAATACCTAGAGGTCAGCCTTTTTCTTTTTTCACTCAGAGGAGCCATGGTGGCAATTATATTTTTGTAGTGAGGGGATGTGACGATGGGTTGTCTTAAACATAAACATGGTGGATGGAGAAACTAAACACACAAATATGAAATATAGGCATTCGTTGCTTATTACCATTGATATGATGTACATTTATAATACAATGAGGTGACCCTTGGATTCATCTTCCAACGTCACTTGGACTCCTTTGCGACTCTTCGCCTTCCACACCTTCCCATAGAGGATTAGGTGTTCAACATTTCCCCCCTTAATCCGAAGGTGGATGTGTGAGTCCAAGAAGATAGTTTTAATACAAATCTGCAAAGTATTCATGGCAGCACTTAGGCTGAATCAACTCTCTGAAATGTTGGCATAAAGAGGTGGTTTAAGGATGACCACCAACACTGAAACACAACACTTATTGAAATTCTTGGAACTCTTCCAAATCTGGCAAGAAGCCGAGGGCTTCTGCTAGAGGAAGTGTCCCTCATATTTGAAGAGGGATACCTTCAACCTAAAAGAAGGGAAGTCTACAACCTCTGATGGTTTAAGGATAACCACCAACACTGGAATTCTTAATGCATTTTTTAGAACTCTTCCAAAGCTGGAAAGAAGCTGAAGTATTCTGCCAGAGGAAGTGTTCTGAAAGAGGAATAATATCAACCTCACATAGATGGTTTAAGGTTGTCCACCATCCAAAGGCATGTTCATGGGCATCCGTGTCTCTGGCTACAACTATGAATCTGGAATGATGAATTATGGCTCAGGCTCACTTGAATTGTTATGTCTCTGGCTACAACTCTGAATCTGGAATGAGAGATTGTGGCTCAGGCTCACTTGATGTGGCTTTGAAGCTTTTAGATGACCACTATTTTCCCCCCTGTCAGGTACAAGGTGAGATGATGGTGAAAACTCAACTGCAAGATTGTTCAATATTCTAGAACAAGTTCTAACATGTGACTTAAACATCTTCTTGGTTGTTGATGCCCATTGCCAAGAAGAGATCCATCTAAGATGAATCTTTGTACTTGCAGGAGGCTTGTTTCTAAAGCATCTGTGTGAAGAATGAGTGTGCCAACCAAAATGCTTGCATGGGTGAAGATCAAAACAATTATCTTTCATATGGCCAACTCGATCACATTGTTGGAATTTTACAATCTGTTGTTTTTGTTGTGGAAATAGAGTAGGATCTAGAACAACTGAATGTGAACTGTCATGAAGAAATTCGACGCTCTGAAATTGAATGGGCTTGGAGTAGTCCGGAATATGAAAGGACACATCCTTGTCATATCCAAGACCATTTCTGTGCTTGTTGTGGACATGCTCTTCCCAAGTTCTGATGATGGGCTTGGGAGGTGCAGGTTGAGTTGCTGCATCTGCATGTAAATATGCTCTTGTACAAGGAACTGAATGTGAATCGACTGCAACATTACTGACTTGCTGTTTATGGGAGTCTGTTTCAATGTTATGAATGGAAAAAAGTTCAAAATGATGACTCTGCTGCTGTAATTCTTCTTGCTGAAGTTGAGATTCAAGCTGCAAAATTTCAATCTTCTCATGTGCATTTTGCAGAAAAAATATAATATCAGACATAGAATCCTTGCTGATTTTTATCATCCCATCCACACTTGAATATTTTAGAGTATTCAAAAACTCTAATATGCCATCAAATCTAGCCATTGTATCAGTAGAAATAAAGGCTTGACAATCCTATTATTTCAGATTCCAAATATAAAAAGTATCAAATGTGTAGAAAGTGATCATACAACACAATCTCACACACTAAAATGGAGATTATTCATTGAATGATTTGTAATCTTTCACTACTGCCAGATCATAAAGTAGTTAGTAAACAGTATGTAAAACAACTAAATGCACTGAAATTTGAATTGACAATAGTTAAATCACATTCTAAGTGCCCTCATTTTGTTCACAAGAGGAAGTTGCAAATATGATGCAATACAAAGCTTCCCTCTGTCCTTCCCATGAAGGAAACCCATTAACGCTCCTCTCAATATACCATATCCTTTCCCTCTTGAAACCTTCTTCTCATGCCAAACAAATTACAAATAATACATATGAGTGCTACTACAATTCCATACTCAAGCCACCGTCTAGTCCAACAATCAATGATGAATTTTCCAATCAACATGACATACAATCACGAGCTTTGTTCTCCTTAATAGGCCTGTGGAAGCAACCCTCCAAATGTATTAAACGCACAGCAGGCTCCATGGCTAGGCCGACAAAGACTGGACTGCTGCAGAAGTAATACACCACAACATTCAATCGATTCTCTGGAAAACCATTTCTTTGAAATTATAACTTTTTAAGTTACATAATCATCAATTTTCAAGTGAACTGTAAGATCAATAGAAACCTTTAATGATGATATTTGACTCAAAATACATGAATTTCTAACATGCGGTCCATTGCGGGAGAAAGAGGTCAAATTTATATTAAAAAATATATGTGAGAAAAACACAGATTGTTATGAATGTACGTCGCGGGACTTGTCCCTACGACCTCTGAAATTAAGAAAATAAACCAATGAGTGTTAAAATCAAGAGGCCCATGTGATTATTTAATTGAGGATGGTTTTACAATCTCAAAACCTACTGCCAACATCAAATTGAATGCCGAAGAATGCTAAGGATTGGGTTGGGAATCAGGACGGGGTGCGTCAACACGATTTCACAACGATAATTGAGGCCAAACGTTTAGATATTCGGGTAGAAATTTCAGGAATGGCGACTTCCCCCTCTGCTTCAATAACTCAATGGGATCCTATGCATAGACATCAACATTGATGTTGAATTCCTTGAAATTTAATTGCCAAACACAATGCTCATTCGTCCCACATGGCCAGTCGGTAGATCACGGGCGTGCGAGATTAGACTTTTTATTGCCCTTTAACCCCACCAGAGCAACTATGGATTATTAACGTGTATTTTGGCATTGAATTTTATTGAGCTTGAAATGAAACCTCTAAGGGAACTGTTGTGTTTTCTGCACGCCTTCTAGTCAACGTCACATGGAAATTTGGTGCAAATTTTGTTCATATCGATTCTGGTTAAGAAAAACTGAGAAAAGAAGGGAAAGGGCAGTCTAAATTTCAGGAAAGAGGGCAGAGAATATATGTTACAACGGCTCACTCAGGCTCTGACAGAAAACTAAAATACTAACGATCTTTGGAGGAGGAGAGCAGCCCAAGCAGCGTGAAAAATAACACCTACGTGGAGCGGTCATAGATGACAGGCCAAACAAAGAGCTAAAAGAATCTAAAAATTCCTAGGCCTAACCTATGCTCTGATACCATGTTAAACATAAACATGGTGGATGGAGAAAATAAACACACAAATAGGAAAGATAGGCATTCAGTGCTTATTACCATTGATATGATGTACATTTATAATATAATGAGGTGACCCTTGGATTCATCTTCCAAGGTCACTTGGACTCCTTTGTGACTCTTCACCTTCCACACCTTCCCATATAGGATTAGGTGTTCAACAGGTTGTGAGTTTGTGTCTCGCCCACTTTCTGCTATCTCTATGAATTATATGGCTATCTCTTATTTTTTTCTTTGGCCCTTTATCTCTCTCTCTTCTTCTTCTGGTTCTTCTTGTTTCTTCTCGTTCTTCCTCCTTTTCTTCTGGTTCTACCCTAGGTTTCTTCTTTATTTTTTTCTTCCTGGTTCTTTTTCTTCTTCAAGCGCTGCATGCTTCTATCAGTCCTCTCCCTCTAAAAATTTGTCAATTCACTAGTTTGGATGAGACGACATCTCCTTTTATTAGATGACACATCTAAATTTGAAGTTCCAATATAACTTCACTCAGCTCTAGTTCTATCGTAGACAATTGGTTCCTCCTCCCTTTTATTTCAGTATGGACTGTGCGTTTTCCTCCCTTCGTTCTCCTCTACTCCGCTGATTTAAAATTTTTGTTTTTCATGTCCAGGTGGCATGTACTCCCAGTTTTATTCTAGCCATACCTCACGGTGGTGGCCGAGTTAACTGGCCACCTTTCTGCCCCTCAAACTTCAAGTCTGCAAATTAATTATTTTTGGCTATTGTGAATGCGTAGCAAGGGGTGAGAGCTTATACCCAAGTTTACCTATTTTTTCCAAGGCATGGATAGTTTAGTTGCATGGATAGGAGCATGGTAGATAAATCATATGATAGGTAGAGTGCATTTATCTGTTTGACCAAGTTAAGTGGGGTTTAGAATTAATTTCCTTTCTGCTATCTGTTTTCTGCAAATTAAATTAGTTTCATTCTTGGCATTCCCTTCCAACAATTTAGTTCAATTTCCTTTCTGTCATTTCCTTCCAGCAATTTACCAATTTTCTACGACAGAACTGGAGTTGAGCAGAGTTATATTGGCACTCCAAATTTAGATGCCTCATCTAGTAAAAGGAGAGGCTGTGTCATCCAAACTAGTGAATTGACAATTTTTAAAGGGAGAACCGATGGAAGCATGCAATGCTTGAAGAAGAAGAAGAAGAACCAGGAAGAAAAAAAGAAAGAAGAAACCTGGGGTAGAACTAGAAGAAACAGGAAGAACCAGAAGAAGAGGAGGAAGAACTAGCATAAACAAGAAGAACGAGAAGAATAAGAGAGAGAGACAAAGGGCTAAAGAAAAACATAATAGATGGCCATAGAATTCATAGAGATAACAGAAATTAGGCGAGATATAGAATCACAACCCATCGTCAAAATAAAAATGCAGTTGTTTATCCCTTGTTGTTGAATGTAGGCATCGCTTCGGCCCACTTGGTAAAATAGTCAACGACAACAATAATATACCCATGCCCCCCGGCTGAGTGGGGGTTACATGTCATGAAGTCAATGCCCCATGTCATTGGTGCTGGCGGCAGGCAGGTTTTAAAATAAAATATTTGGAAAGCATGACAACTTCTAACTGCGATAATGCAATCACGAAATATGGTAGGCCAGAAGTAACTAGTGGTGAGCCCTGGTATTGCACCAAGAGTGCTGCAACTCCCATGGGCTGCCCTACTTTACTTTATCAACACAAGGTTCGTACAAACTTTGAGGTGATAGTACTATATACACAACAGATGCACTTTGTTCATGTCATCCTCTTCTACTTCACGAAATGGTGCTATTTCTTAAATTATGAGAAAAAATGGAAAGTAAATTGTTGGAAGGAAATGACAGAAAGGAAACTGAACTATATTGCTAAAAGGGAATGCCAAGAGTGAAACTAATTTAATTTGAAAAAAACAGATAGAAAAAAGGAAATTAATTCTAAACCACACGTAACTTTTTCAAATGGATAAATGCTATCTACCTATCCTATGATCTATCTACCATACTCCTATCCATGAAACTAAAATATCCATACCTTAATTTTAACTAAAAAGAATTAATTTTCAGCTTAGAGGGAAGCAAAAGGGCTAAGAGGGCTAATGGGAGGTTTAACACATGAAATGAGGTTTGGAAGCAGAAATATGGGGTTAAACCCTCATAAAACTTTATGATAGCATGATAAATGGCTTTGGAGCGGAGAGAGGGGGTTAAACGCTTAGGAAACCTTATTATAATGCAAGAAATGACTTCAGAGCGAGAATAACTCAAAAATGCGATGGCGAAATGCGATGGATAGAAAAAATTGTGATGTGCGATGTCGCAATCTCTACTTCGAAAATTTAAATGGATGGAAGTAAGGACTTAACAGAATGAACTAAATGGTGCACAGTGTGAAGTGCGAAGGGTGACGTGGCGGGTCGTGAATCGAAATATCACAAGTTTATAAGGACAGCGATAAGGATTAACGGGAATAAACTAAATGGTGCATAGTACAAAGTGCGAAGAGTGACGTGGCGGGTCACAAATCGCAATATCATAGGTTTACAAGGATAGCGGTAAGGATTAACGGGAATAAACTAAATGGTGCACAGTGCAAAGTGCGAAGAGTGACGTGGCAAGTCGCGAATCGGAATATCGCAATTTTACAAGGATAGCAGTAAGGATTAACGGGAATAAACTAAAATGTGTGAAGTGCGCTTTGTTTTGCGGTAAAGGTTGCAGGCAACGATTTTCGATGTGGTAATTTCTACGGGTTGCGATTTGCAATGTGGTAAGTTCTGTGAGATGCAATTTGCGATATGGCAAGTTCCGCGGGTGCGATGTGTGATGGGGATGACATGGCAGTGGAAAAAGCTAATAGTTGCGATTTTCAATTTCATAATCGCAAAGAATGAGGGGTGAGTGTTAATGGCATAAGGTAACTGGTGCGAAGTGCGATTTGTGATTTTATAATATCGCAATCACAAGGAATGGGCGATAAGTGTTAAGGTAATCGTTAAATGTTGTGATTGTGAAGTGTGACGTATAGTGGCGGGAGTGTCGAGGAGAAAAGGCAGAGGTTTGGTTTTCGGTGGTTTTGTATGGTTTTTCACGTGTTTTTGATAAAAAGGGTAAGGCAGTCGTGAACGGAGAAAAACAGAGAAGTAAGGATGAAGAGCTTAAGGGTGTTCGAAAGAAGGTAAGTGCAGCGCTAAGGTGAGAGGTAAAAGAGGGAAATGGAAGCATAAGAGAAGTGCTCAGAAGTGAAGCACACCTATGGATTCATGTATGGGAAACAGACAAAAATGCAGGATGAAATAGTGAAGGAAAGGCTTGGACTTGGTAATACAAATTCTTCCTCAACTCGAACAGATTGCAATTTTGGCCTGTGGGAAGGTCTGCCCCTACTCGAACTCTATTGACAGAGATGAGAGGGGGGATACTTGACCACAATTTTGGAGTTTTTCCTCTATTTCTCTATGCATAAGAAATTAAAATTACAACAACAAAAAAACTAAATAGCGATGAAACTTATCAGAAGAAGATCTAATTTAAATGATAGAGGAAAAACTAGCTAAACGAAAGAAAGGAAAATATAATAACAACAGAGAAGCTGAGGCACATGGATTCGGCCCTAATCCACGAGCCTAGCCCTCTAAACTTAAATCAATCAAATGAAATCAGTCTGGCCATTTCATAAAAGAATAACTGCATACATCTCTGAAAGTTTCGATGCCTGAATAAAACAAAAAGCTTCTATAGTTCACAACAATAACTTTGAATGGAAGAGAGACTAGGATAGACTAACTCTTCCTAGATCTAGCTCTGCTCTATTTATTCTACAAGGAAGCTACCAACAACTCCCTAGAAAATGGTGATTGAGTCCACTGGATTTCCAATAAAGCAAGATTGAGTGCTCTCCTCTTTGAGTTGCTCAGTTGCCTCTGGAATTCGAATTGCTAGAGAGAATCCTTGGGGATCCTTCGGCTGCTTGTGGAATTCGAATTGCTGGAGAATCCTTGGGATCCTTCGGCTGCCTTTGAGGGTGGACAATCCTTCTATAATTTCTCCTTGCTGTCTCCTCCAAGTCTTTGTGATAAAATTTATAAAAATGCTTAATAAATCATGATTTTCTGCACTCAACCTTATATTAGGCACTCAGAGTATGTTATCCTTAATCACCACCTATAATAGCATCATAAACCAAAATAATAATAAAAATGCAAGAAAAAGAGATCTAAGAAGCAAAAAGGTGACTGTTAACCCCTACAAATATGTCTAATGATGGAGCTCATCAACCAACATGGAGAATATTTTGCGCAGTATCATAGCTAGAAAAATGTCCACTGCATCCACTAGAATGGAAATCATTTAGAACTTTTTTGGCTTCCTCATGCGTGAGGCACCTACGTAAAATTGTATCGACACCACGACGATAAAGTGTATCACTGAAGATCGGATAATCTTCGGCTTGGTATCGAATATTTCATTGTTGCGAGCAAGAGGTATTAGGCTAAAAAGTTTGGGTCTAGAGATAGATGATGAAATCTCCATACCACGGGTCAGATGACTCGATCAGAAACAAAGACTAGTCTGGAATCGATGGTTCTATAGTAGGATTAGTATTACTTGAAGGAATGTCACAAATAAGCTCAAAAAATACCAAAGACTTCTTTGACTTGGATTTGAGTAATTCCAAATCAAATTCCTGCCAATAGATGATCCATTTTTAATACTTCCCCCCCAACAATTGATGTGACAAAATTTATGTCATAGAGTTGAAATCTGAAATGAAAATGGTCTTCTCAATGTATATGTACTTAACTTTCGTATCATTAAGATTACGACTCAAATAATATATCGGATGTTCAATCCCATCTTCTTCTTGGACTAAAACTATAACGATGGTTGTATCTACAGCAGATAGATACAGGAAATAGTCACTCTAATAATTTGGGGGATAGATTAATGATGCCTGGATCAGGGAATATTTAAGAACACCAAAGGAAGGTTGCGCAAAATCATACCAATGGAAGGGTACCCCATTTTTCAAGATTCGAGTAAATCCTTTAGCCATTTCGGCATAGTTTGGAATGAACCTCTATAGGAAGTTATCCTTCCCTTGGATTCTCTGTAACTCAAGTAGATTGGAAGGAGTGGACGAATCAAGAATAGCCTAGACCTTCAATAGATCAAGCCAAATTATATCCTTCAACATGAAGAATCCAAGAAAACGTCCATAACCAACACCAAACACACATGTGTGTGGATTGAGGTGCATTTTAAAGTGACGGCATCGTAAAAATATAGCTCTCAAATGTAGCAAGTGGTCAGCCTGTTTCCGTGAATGTGCAGGTAACTCATCCAGATACGGTTAAACTATGCCCTTGATGTCATGAAAATCATAATTCATTGCCCTCTGAAATGTATTCCAGTGTTCTTTAAACCAAAAGGGAGATTACGATAGGTGAATGTTCCCTAGGGACAGATAAAATTTGTTTTATATCGGTCCTCTGGGCGAATATTAATCTGATTGTAACCAGAGAATCCATCCATGAAATAAAATATTTCACATCCAGCACATTCATCAATAATTTGGTCGATAAAGGAAGTTGGATATTTGTCTTTCAGACAAGCATGATTAACATCCCGAAATTCGACACACACTCTAATTGTCCCTTGTTTCTTCATGACAAGAACAATGTTAGATACCCAATCAGTAACTGGAATGGGGTAAATGAATCTAGCACGCAAAATGTTTTCAACCTCTGCTTTAATGGAAACAACTGTATTTGGGTGAACGGGACGAATACAACAGGATACATTTTAATATCATGTTCAACAATGTTGGAGTCAATGCCTGGAATCTCCCCATATGACCAAGAAAATACATCTCATAATTCACGAAAAAGAGCGTGGTAAGTGTCAAGTTCAGATGGAGAACAAGACGTACCAACATGAATTTTTTCTACAATACTTGGTTTGGTTGAAATATCGATAGAAATAGTTTCTTTGATATTCAATGGGTTTCGCTCAGAATTGACGACGTGGATAGGAATATAATTCGTCAAGAAGTCAACTACAGTAGGGTGATATAGTTCAAATGGATTATCTTCATTGTAATCTAGAATATGTGATCGTTGATGTGATGATTCCCATGGTTCTTCTTCTGGCATCATGGATTCCATAATGCTCTCTTCAGTGGATAATATGCGTGAAAATGGATAAGAAGAAGTACCAAAATACGAAGAACGATCAATCCAAACGGTCAGCGAAAATGGATTTGGATTCGCCGCATAAGCTAAGAAAATTGATTTCTATGCTAGCTCAATTGGACTTAGCGACATGATGTTGCCCAACCCAACTACTTCAAAATCATTAAGTATCTTCCTTAAGTCAAATGAAGTGGAATATATCATGTTTCATGTCTCTATATGTGCGATTTTCGCCGATGTCGTAGGCGATGGTAATGAAAAGGTGCCCATTAGGGAAGGATCCTTAAAGAGTCCTACACAAATGTTCTAAAGATAAGGTGGGGGTCTGTGAACTAACGAAACACTTCCATTTTCCTGGGAACTAGAGGTGAAGAATGAGAGTTGAACAATGGTTGTGATACTTCCTTTATGGGGGAAGATGATTATACGAAAATAGGTAGATACTACCGCAGCCATAGCGTAAACCCCTAGTCTTCCAAGTAATATGTTGTAGTCGAGGGGTACTTCAACGACCTCAACTTCAACAGTAACTGATTTTCCCTCCTAGTTATACTTGCAGGTTAATAAGAATTCCACAAGGCTTATATGTACGACCGTCAAAAGCTTTTTAACGTAGTAGGTGATTGTGACAATTTCAGCAAGCCAAGTGACTTACAGCAACTCATTGACATGATACAAGTAGATTTGCCTGCATCAATGATAGTGCGATGAATGAGGCGATTTAGAACATGTATTTGAATCAATAATGATAACTCCTCTGGTAATTTTGGCACATAGCCCGTGTGATTAAAGACTAAAAGATTTGAATCCGTTGGATCAATTCCACCGATCGCAGATAGCAAAGCCTGATTATAGGAGGGAAAATTCTAAATTACCTCAAGCGTTAACATAGCAGAAGTTGAATGATCCATATCTTCTAGTACATTATAATTTTTAGTTGCACAAGCTCGAGGGTTGAATGTCGATTTGTGAACTACTCCCTTCGGCGGCTTTATTGTTAAATCTAGAAGGATCAGCGGTAGAGCCGAACCATATGAGGTCAAAGTCAAAGTGGTAGGTTGATCTATAGCATGAAAATTCGACGACGACAATGGATTACTATAATATTTACTCCGTTTTGACACCAAAACATCAGTTTTGGGCTTCGTAATGGATAACATAAGCACTTGCAAACTAGAAGCAGGATCTGTCGCAACCAAATGTGTTTCTGTGTTTGGAAAAGGATTTGTCAACACTATAGATGTGGTAGAATTCTTATGGAGCTTTGGGACTTCTGAGCGGTGAGGAAAATATCACGTAAAATGCTCCTCATTATGTATCAAGCAAGGGTAACAAGGTTTCCAAAAAGAACAGGAAGAATCAGATGATTTTTCCTGTAGGGGTGAATTTGATTTCTTATTGTCTCTCCCCTTCTTCCTATTTCCTGGTTTCTTATCACTTTTGCCTTTGTCAGATCACACAACATGGATTTCAGAAGAAGACGTAGGATCAGATGCAGTATGGTTTTCATTTGAAACAACACGTGTAGGACCAGATAGTCGACTTGTTTTCAGAGTGCTAGTAGAACCAATCACACCATCATCGGCATGAATGTCCTGACCAGATGGAGCAGGAGGAACAGTAAAATTTGGTCGTGATGCGTTTGGAATATTTTCGTATAGTGTGTTGAATTGAATGTAAATCAGATCCAGATACTGGGCACGAGCAATGACTTGCTCTTCAGTGAGAACACCGCCTTTGGCCACATCCTCGGTGATAGATGGAAACAAGGACTTAATAAACCACTCAGCTAAAAGTTGATCAGGAACAAATGTTTTAACTATTCGACGACAACGACACCACTCATGTATATGATCTGATATATGAGTAGCAGTGGTCTATTTAAGGTTGGTCAAAAGTTTTGTTCCAGTTTCATATCTGATAGGTAAGTGGAAGTGGGTTAAAAAGGTAGTGGCTAAAGCTGTAAAGTTATTAAACGAAGCTCGTGGTAATTAATTATACCACTTCGCAGCCAAAATAGTAAGCATTCATTGGAAAAGACACAATCTAACATAATCATCATTTAAGGATTTTTATGAACACCATAAATGATAAGTCATGACATGCGTAGAAGGGTATTCTCTAGAATTTCCATTGAATTTTGGAATGTCTGAGGGTGATTTATCTGGAATCACCGGCCACCAAGGTAAATAATGAATTGGATCATTAATGAGCCAATTTAAATCTGGTAATTCTAATGTTGCAACAAATGGAAACTGTCGATTAAGGTCAGGTTGAGCATAACTAGGATAAGATGGAATCGCCTGAGAAGTAGGCCTTTTCATACAAACAAATGGATTATGTTGTTCGTAACCCAGATAGGGGTAGGTTTTCTGACCAAGTCTTGGATAAGCCTGATACTATGGGAATGGTTGTTGCAGATGCCATGGTATCTGATAAAATGGTTTCCCACTAGGATAATTTGGACCCAGTTGTGAATATACAAGGCCAACAGAAGCCTGTGACAAAGGTAAACTAGCATGTGGTTGTGAAATTCCCCATACATATGGTTTTTGAATAGCATCCTAGGAAGACTGACTCTCCAGACCCAAAAATTGAGGGTTAAGGGTGGAAGGAACTGCTTGTGCAGACTAACCAACAACCATAGAAGAAATGATAGGAATAGTAGGCTTAAATGTGACAGGTTGAACTAGTTGATATTGATACACAACTGTTTGTGGCTGAACAAGAAAAGTAGGCTCTCATTCGCAAACATGAATTCCAGCATATGATGGACCTAAATACGACGGAGTACTTCCATATGGACCGAACATCTATGCCCCCCTAGCATATGGAGTATAGGGATATTGCACATACTGACTTTCATATGAAGGCATCCAACAGATACTGGGTAAGATGGACAGTAATTAGACGAACCGGCCTAATATTGAGGGTCAGGCCGTTAAGTACTCGTAATAGATGAACCAAATATAATCCCAGATGATGACATGGGTGAAGTCCATGGACTAGAGGATACACCAGAGTAGGTTCCATTTAAATCCTTGTAACCCAATGGGATGAAAGGACCACCATATATATGTTCCTTCGGTATCGTCAAAAACATCGAAGACGAAGCGACATCATATGATGTTTCCACCATAACATATGGTATAGTCTGGGATGATGTATTTTTCATGGTTAATTAATCTAGAAAATACTCTAACGAATATACGGGAACTTGAGAGTCAAAAGGATCAATGGAAGAATAGTCGGTCAAATGAGGAAAATATTGATATAAATGAAGCTCTGGCCCAAAATAAGTGGGGGTCGAAGGGGTTGTCTCTTCTTGAAGTTATTCCTCTATCAAAATCAAACCAGGTGGAAGCACTTCACCGTCAGGCCCAAGATAAATTTCAGGCAGTAAAATCTACGGTAAATAGGAATACTCGATGGTTACGGATAGCGGAGGATCAGATAGTTGCACCAGAACAACTTCTTGTTGTTTGACTTCGGGATCAACTACTTTATTGACTTCCAGTTGAAAAATATCGAGGTGATGATTCACCGTTCCATTGGATTGACTTCCAGTTGAACAAGCTCGGGTTCACAATTCACCGTTTCACTAGATTGAATTTCAATGTCCTCAAGTAACTGTGAGATTTTCGTATCGACAGTAGCAGGTAATCCAGGATCAGTCGAAACGACTTGAGACTCGGTACTCAAAGGATCAGATGTCACTGGTATATTATATGATGTAGCACCAAGAGTTCTAGAGGTACCAGACTCAATAGAGTGAGCGCACCTTCGTCTACTAGGAGTAGCTACTGGCGATAACAGAGTTTTATTCATTGTCCTATGCGAACGATGGGAAAGGGGTTGATATTCTTCCATGATTGCTGATTTATTTTATACAAAAACAAATAAACAAAAAGAGGGTGATACTAGGCAAAAGGTTTACCAAGCTACTGTGAGCTGCAATATACTGCCTTAGTAAACAAAGGACTTATTATACGTGCAGGAAATCTCCCTGAATGTTGCTTTCATTGTATCACAGGTACAAGGCAGCCCACTCGGTTACCTATGGATGGTAAGAAACCTAAATTTGTCCTCCCAAATATACGCGAAGATACGTGGAGGCCAAATCTGTATTAGCGTTGTCTAATGCGAAACTGCACAGTGAGAGCATCCCCTTATACTTTTAGTACTAGAACACCGCCCGATATTCCCGAAAGTACGTGGAAGAGCTCTGATATACTTACGTACGTGGAATGAGGTATCAAACTCGGAATGTATCGTAGACAATTAATGACAACTACTATTTTTAACGACGCTGGAACACATCTTCTAACCTAGACCTCTAAATGTTATTATTAATGTTACAATGCTTCCTTAGATCAATTTAGATAAATTTTATGTTGATCTTGATTATCAATTTGTCTTTCAGGTTCACCACGAGCTGTATTAAACATTCCTAGAATCAAATTATAATGATAAGTATTCATTTTGAATTTATTTTCGACAATGAAAAACTAGCTAGTAGGGATAGAGAAATAAGATAATTTGCAATAATCAATGAGCACATCTAAATGCAATTTTTCCCTAAAATATTCCTCAAATAACACTCACAATCCCTAAATTCAAATGCATTTTTTTTTTTTTTTTTTCCTTTAAGTTTAGATGAACGGAAAATAAACTAATGCACAAA
Organism: Pinus albicaulis; assembly: GCA_034641835.2. Lineage (NCBI taxonomy): Eukaryota > Viridiplantae > Streptophyta > Pinopsida > Pinales > Pinaceae > Pinus > Pinus albicaulis. The sequence continues at coordinate 73,983 of JAXQQM020085263.1, forward strand.
CAATCACTCAAAACTTTCAAGAGAAACGAAGGCTGAAACGAAAATTCCTATTTTCAAAAATAACGAATTGAGTAAATGTAAAATTTAACTTTGGAACTATTCACACTGATAAATAAAACACAAAGAAACATTGATAAAAAAAAATCCAAAGTGAGGCAAGAAGAGTAAAGGAAAACTAATCTATGGCGGTATTCAGTCACTCAAAACTTCAGCAAGCAAACACTGACATGAATTGGAAAAAGACAAAATAGATAGATTTTGATTGGTCATAGGGGAAACACACCCGTGAATGGGAGACAATGTGTTTCAGAGCATTGTCCCTAAGCCAACAGTGCTATGCAGAGCACTGTGTCAAGACCAACAGTGCGTTGGTGCCAGAGGACTCTCTGAAAAACCAAGCAATCACACTAATTTTGCTAAGACATTCAAATGAATGAAAATAAGCAGGTAAAGTATACTAGATGTTGATGGACAGTTAAAAAACCACTAGGGATGATCCATTGATCCACAGTATGGTCGCCAATTTGTTTTACGAAAATACAAACCTACGGATAAGTATGATTTCCCTAAGTGGGTGGTTCACTTAGAAAAACAGAAAAAAATATATCTGACCTTTTCCTTAAATTGAATAGATAAAGGGAGAGAAACCTACTTGTAATCTGATCACTTTCCCTCACCACCCTTTGTCGCTTTCGTCGCTCTCAATACAACTTAACTCACTTGATTGATACCTGCCATGGAAAACAAAAGACACAAAACAACATAAAGGAAATATGATCTATTCAAGTTAAACAAATTGAATCGATTAAACTCATTAACACACATATAACATTGACAACTGGGAATTTGGTGGGTCAATTGGAAGTGATGGAAATGGTTAGGTTTTCATTCCTTGCCGCTGCAACCATGGGCAACAGTGCTACTAACAAACTTGCAGACGCCAACCTGGTTTTCGATCACAGCTCACAACCTATGCTTCTTCGATCTAAGGAGAGGTAGATCACTAGAACAGAGGTCCAGCCTCATGAGAGACCAGATCATCAGGGTTTGTGTCTGCAGAATTTTTTGGTCATGATTTGTGCTACCAACACCCTTTGTGGTATGCACTTTTCATGTGGTGGAATCTCAATAAGAAAAAGGAGCCACACTGGCGCCACCGCTGGTGCTTGGGTTCCCTGGTCTGGCCACTACCATGGCCAAAAAGTTGCACCTGCAACTATTTAGCCTCCAAAAACCTGAGAATGGACTGGAAAGGGCTATGCAAAGACCTTCCCTAGCTGTGAAACTGGAAAAATCCTGGAGCTCACCTGCATGCCGGTAGTCCCCTTCAGTTGTAGTCACACGAGCGATTGGAGAGGGGTCGGAGCTATACGGTAGTTCTACTCTACGAGAGGGACCATGATGGCTCAGATCTACAATGAGGAGAACTCCCCGGCTCCCATTTCTCCCCTGATCCTTCAGGCTGCACCAGAGGCCCTATGTTCAGACGATCTGATGCCCAAACTTGAGACAACCTCTATTCGCAATAGCGAGGCTCTGATGGATATCTGGCTCCACCCCTCTCAGTATCTGGTTCCAACTAAGCCCAAGCACAACGATTAATCTTATGTGACATCCTACGTAGATCTCAGGATAAAGGGATTTAGAGTGAAGGACCCTATCAATAGCTGCGCAAGTTAGATCAGCTCCCCCTTCTAAATCTAGATCATACTCCTCAAAGGAAAAATGCAACTCTGTTGGGTGCGATCGAAAAATCAGGTGCAAATTATAATGGAGGTCCTATAACATAAGTTGAGGATCCCTCCTTTCATGCAGTGACTCCTAAACAGAGGTAAAAGGCTCGAGAACCCCCTCCCGCTATCTTTCTACAACATTGAGAAAAATTCTATTCTAGTTTTTTCCCTTTGTTTGTGAGGAGGGGCTTCTGCACAACCCTCCTTTGCGCAATATTTCTCCTACAAGGATGTTTTCCATGCACATCACCCCAAGAAAGCGTCTCATCCTCCTAAGGCTCCCAAGCCCTTTTTAGTGGACAAAATGGAAGATATACCAACAATTGAAATCGCCCACCCAACAGTGGATGATCAGTTTCAACAATATGCAGAAAGAGCCATAATATGTTGATTCAACAGATTATGGCCACCATGCTCAGTAGATCTCTATCAATGGGTTCACACTACTTGGATAAATAACACTTGGGCTTTCTTATGCTCAAAGGGTTTCTTCATAGTCTTGTTCACTTTCGAAGAGGACTATCAAAAAACTATAACAGAGGGACCTTGGTTCTGGGGAAAAGCTGCGCTATTCCTCACACCATGGTTCCCAGAGTTTGACCCATCCACGACCATCATCACCAAGCTTCTTATTTGGGTCAAGATCCCAAATTTACTAGCCCCTCTATGGTACTATTTTGTCTTTCAAGGAATCGGCAATACTCTAGGCCATTTTCTAGAAATAGACACCTCTAGGGGGGAAACATGCATATACCCCTTCGGTAGAATATGCGCAGAAAAAGATATCAATAAAGGATTTCCAGATAAAATCATTCTAAAAATGGGAGATTTCCATTGGACACAGACCATGGATTATGAAAATACCTCCTTCAGATGCCACCATTTCCACCAAACAGGACATCTTCAGAACTCATGCTCCTCCTTCTTGGTCCAAAAGAAGAAGAGAATTCAAAAATAAAACTCCAAAATCTGGCAGCCTTGTGTCCCACTGCCCATAGATGACATTGATTCCTTCAACTCAGATGAGGAAGAGATCGAAGCAGATGCAAAGGTCGCAAAGAAATAAAATGACATGACCTCGGCAGACCCCAATTTTCCCACTGGTCCCGTGAGTGCACAGAAAAGGTCTCATGAAACCTCCTCCTTAGATTCAGATAATGAGCCCACTCCTCTTGATACCAACAGGCTCCAAGTGGTACTAGCCCAACCACCCCAGGATGGCTGGGTCAGAGTTTCAAAAAAAAAATCAAAGAAATGTCATACTGAGGAAACAACCCACTCAGGGTAGTTTCCAGTATTTCTCTATAGCTGCTTTGTTATTTTGTCTATATCCCTCGCTTCTTTCATACCTTCTCCATGGGACCGAGGTTGAATGTTCTTCATTTCCGGTCCCTGGTTATCTAGCTTCTAATATTTGTAATTCATCTTGTTCTATACTTTCTTTTAATAGAAATAGACTAATTTACCAAAAAAAACACACACATATAACATCATTGACACATGCATTAGGAAAGGAACAAATGTCTTTATTATGAAGTAGAAGGAAGAGTACAACTAGTTGATCTATTCGTTTTCACTCATCCAACTTGAGTCCCATCCTCATCACGTCCAACATCAACAATCCAACAACATCACATTACATGCACAACACCTTCAAGAGTTGATATCTCACCAACATAACTATACTTAACACAAATTCTTTCTCTCTTGTGCACTATGTTCGGTTATCTATTTATAAGTATATGAAGGTAGTTTGACATAAATGAATCATTGAATGGCTTTCCTACAAATGGATGAAGAGGTTTCCTTGTTCATGGTAATAGTAGGATAAGATGTTTAATGACTTCATGGGTTCCAAATTCGAGGCTATCAGATGAGGTGAGAGCTGGAACAATTCCTAAAAGTCACTAGAAGTCAGAGATATTTCTGAAACCCAATGAATAATTTACTCCCAGTCGACCAACGCACTCCAAAGTGGTCCTATATGTAGGTTTTAACCCTGAACAAAAATTATCTACACACGAATCTTATAACAGAAAATAAACAATAGCGAGGGCATAAAACATAAAACATATAAACATAGAGATTTTCCCGTGGATCCCAAATCGGGACGACCAACTTGATTTTTCATTATATTCCTTTTAGTGTTACAACACATATATATACATTCCGAAGCATACATAAACCCCAATCCATTAACCCTGGATCAGAACATAACCGTAGTTCCCTTGACCGGATCTACAAAATACCAGGGGTCGAAAACCATCGTACCCCAAAACCATGTGCAAACTCATGCAAAAAACATGGGTGGGTCTGCCTATGAGTGGGACCACATACCAGAATTATTTTTTTCCGGGGCGCTGCTGCCCCCCCTGTGACCCCCCTGCTGCGCCCGGCGCAACGTATGTCGTGTGTGGCTAGTCGTGGAAAGAATATAACACATACCCAAAACTATATCCTATGCAATTCAGCCTTGCATGGGAGTAGATTCTATGCAAAGAAGTTACAGCTGTCTAGGGGTGCATCGATGGCTTGATAGGGCACTTCAACTGGCATCTAAGCAGTGAAACTTTCATGAAGGAATACCATCAATGTGATGACTTGTGTAGGGCATGTAGCGACCAATTTAGAGTATGATAGACCCTAATGAATATTTATCTATGTTTTGGGATGATGCCCAAATCGAACTATAACACCTGTTACATGTCCACCATTAACCACTATTAGTCATATGAATCATGTTATGAAAACAGATTACTTCGTGTCCCTATACATTCACATCCATTACTATATGCACCTAGCATATATTTATCATATTATTTAATATCTATTTATTGTGCAATCATCTTGAACTATTTCATTTATTTAATTTTTATCATGCATGTGCTATTATTCATCAACATATGAAAAAATATCAAAATGTTAAATACAAGTATTAAATATAGCAAGTGATAAGTTAATAGATTCCCCCTCATAGTTATGGTTGCATCACATGACCAAATTCTTTTGCAATTTTGTTGGGTTGTCTTATGGAATCTATAAATCTCTTGTATGTTTATCTTGTTGCATCAAACTCAAGTCGATCTTCTTATCTCTATTTGCTATCACACATACACATTAGTTAGAAAAATCAAATATAAAAATGTTGACCATAATCTTGGTTTGTCACCACTAAGCATGCTGACTTGAAGCATTCTAATCTAATATTATTCACACATCAAAAATCCATGTCAGTTACATACTCTAGAAAATAAAAAGACATGTAAGCACTCTTTTGAGGTTAGAATCCATGACATTTGCAAGTTTAAAGTTAGCATGCACATATATATAGCAATTAAATTATCAGAATAAATGTTATCATTCATGCATGAGCCTCTTCACATCTGAGTGTTGAACCTTGGCTCTGATACCACTTTGTAACACTCCCTCCCACCCCCTATCTTATCTTGGTTGTGGGAAGTGTTACCTATTCATTATGACCCAATCTCCAAGATATTATGAATATTGGGCAATCAAAAACTTTGTTTTTGTGATATTTGTGGAATTTAATTCTAATACCACCATTGTGATCAAATCATCGAGAACTTTCAACGATATAAAATTGAACTCAATATGAGTTTTGGATCAAAACCCGTTTGAATTTTTCCAATAATAAGGTTCCATGTTAATCCATGGATATGCACATGGCACCAATGTGGGAATTTCTTAGCCCATGTAACACTACTACAACCCAGTTACCTTTCCACCTATTCACTTACCCTGTTGCACACCGTGCTAGGGTATGAAACCAACTCAAACAAACTGATGGTAGTGTGGACCCCCCCAAAGATGGTTTTGAATTCAGGGAAGGGGGAACCCTCAATTAATATAAACCATTGATACATGTGGGTTTGCACTAATCCCAATAATGACCCCCTGCTCATTAAACATCGACCACGAGGGAGCCCCCTCAATTGATCTCAATCATCAATCTTTGGGACCTCTCTCCACTTAGTTCCTTTAAAATAATAGTGGCATAGATACCCACAAGCCTAGTGGGGTCTACCCCAAGCCACATCACCCCAAGCCATGTCATTTTGGTATAATATTCATAGCCTTCCATATACTCCAACCCCAAGTGGAAAATGTCAAGGTTCGAGTTTTGAGAACCAACAACATCAATCCATTGTACTGTGTATAGAGCCCCTTAATGTGGTGGTTGTAATATATTTCACCTAGCTAACTTGCACATAGTTTAACATAAAATTCGTGTTAAAAAGGTGATACCACTCTCCATGTGTGCATGCCAATTAAAATGATTTTTCCCCATTAGAAATGAGTTCTGAATTGCTTTAAGTATGGGGTGAAACCACCAGAATTTATTGTTATCCTACATAAATTAATTTATAGGTGGATAAATATGAGGATATTCCTCTCCCATGTCATGTGCTCAAGGTGAATCCCTGTGTTCCATGTCATCTCAACATATCAACTTTGGGGTTTCCTTTCTTCCTCTATTCCAAACTTGGTTACAAGTGCAAGGTTCGAAGTCTAATATCTGAGAGTATCATTCACCCCCAACCCACGTCACCCCAAGCCATGTCATCTCGACATAAGGTTCTCAACATTCCCTCTTCTCTAACCTTAATTGAAAAATGTCAAAGTCTGAGGCCCAAGGTGGATCGCACTAGTCCACAACATATCAACACCTAGGCATCAATGGTTTCCTTACCTTCTCACGCACGTAAGTTTGTATTCGATGATCAATGTTAGATATCGACCCATCGACATTGGTCCTCTCTATGCAATGTTCCAAGTGATCATCCCGAGGTCTAATAGCCTGATGGGGCCCACATGGAAGAGTTTTAATGAACAAGTTTCAACCATAAAATCCTCAATGTCAGGACCTACTATACTTTGCATATCACACCAATACGCTCTATCAGACCCTATGAACATTGGAGCACCAATCCTTAAGGTTTTATAAAACATCATGACAATTGTCTCGAACGCTATATTTTTGGTGTATTGAATCACGAGGCTTGAGGGTCATGGAACTTAGATTTTAGTGACTATACATAAAAAAGGGAATAATTTTCCCAAATTCCAACTTTGTGCATTTATGACACGAGATCTTAAGGTCCCAAAAGTTCACATTTTTCATGATAACTAGTATAGAGATCAAGTCTCCAAAACACCCAAGTTATAGGCTTCTAAGATGAGAAGGGGGAAAGGCCCACAACGTCAAAATTTACATATTTTCAATGTGGAACAAGGAGTAATATTCCAAACACTCCAACTCTACTAAGGTCTTGTAGGCTAGTTAAACTTATCCAAAATAATGTGCTTCATTAAATAACGTCTGAATGTAAGCGTACAAGTGTTGATATCAAGAAAACAGGAATTGTAGTCCCTCTATATGATAATGAAAACCATGTGATAAAGCTTAACTAATATATTTATAAACCATTTATATTGATTGAGGGAGTAAGAGAGAACATAAACACACAATTTCTCACATTAATCATGAACTAAACATTGACCAACACAATCCAAGTGTCCATTATAATCATGGACATACAAGATATCTTCTAGTTATAAACATAATAAGGAACATCATAGTTCATAAATTCAAATATTCATTGCAATATACTTATATGATTGTTTTAAGATGGTTAGAAACTAAAAGAGGGAGTTCCATTCTCCATCCCACCATAGGTCAGTTGCACTGCAACTTTCTTACAACTGACCACCCTTGATCCAGATCCAAAGTTTGAGGGGATTTTTGCTCAAGGTAAATTCACGCCAAAGCTTGGTAGACACCCATGAGACAAATATCATTGTCTTGGTGGTTTTACACCTACTCTATCGCAATAAGCACTATAGTGACTCACTCACTCTTTAAGTCCAATCACAAGGATTCATCCAAAGTCCAAATGGGTTATTACTTAGTTCCAGGAGATTGAATCAATTTTTCAGGTGATTTCACAATTCTCTTTTCATAGAAAGCACCATAGGGATATGAAGTACGTTGCATAGGTGGTTTAAAAACTATTCTAGCAAGCACCACAGTGGCTCAAATTTCCTGTCAAGGTGTTTTAAAAACTATACAACAAGCACCAAAATTATTCACTTACTTCTCTTAGTTCCATCACATGGATTCACCCAATATCCACATTTGGTATTACTCAATGCCAGGAGATTTAATAAATTATTTAGGTGGCTTAAAAATTGTCTATTCATAGCAAGCATTGTGGTGATTCACTTACTTATCTCAGTTCCATCATAAGGATTTAACCAAGATCTAGATGGGGTATTGTTCAGTTCCAAGGGATTGAATCCAATTTTTATGTGGTTTCACAACTATATTTCATATCAAGCACTGCAAGGGTATACAATCCATTGTATATGTGGCTTAATAGCTCTCCAAAAAGCACAAAAATGATTCAAATTGCCTTATCTGCATGGTTTAATAGCTACAAAAAAATCACCATAGTGATTTGGTTATCCTTTAAGCCTCCCACTAACCTTTCAATCTTAGACACATAATCCTGTGGCCTCAAACACATCATTACAAGGAATATCATCCCAAATCACTGAGAATTTTTCTCAACCACAAATTCAACACTGTTAAGTCTTCATGCTTAGATCCAATAGCTACTCAATCTTTCTCTTTGACCAATGTTTTCTCTCCTACCCAATGTTCTTCTATCAATCTCCTCTTCTTCCGAAGGCAATCATCCCTAACCTTGATCCACGATAAAAAGGTGTTACAACAAGCATAGTTATTCTATTATTATTCCTTCAATATATAAGTAAATTATTATCTATACATAAAAACTGGAGTAGCAACAATATTATTATAACAATATAGAAATAGCAAATGATAATAGTTTAAGTCTTATGACACATTGATGTTTCATTTCTTATTGTTTATACTTATGTATTAGAAATATGACTTCCTATTGATATTTCTTGTGTAATAGTAATAGGTATTATTTATGTCATTGTTGTTATCATAATTCCTTATCCATACTAATAAAATATGATAGCAACTCATATTTTTCCATGGGCATGGATTCTACAATAACTTCTTTTGTTGTAGGTTCTTATGGGACAGCCCATTCCTCTCCAAATTCCGGGAATGGATTATGATTTGCTAGAGAATATGACTCTCAAAACTATATTTTAATGTAGTGGACCTACAAATGTTCACAAATCAAGCAAGAGAGATATGGAGTTAACACACGTTGGTTATCCCATTCATTCTTTAATTTTTTGTTGTTGTTGGTTCTTGTTTGAAGACTAGGCGAAGTTGATCAGAAGGTGAAGAGAACAATATGATTGTGTCTTTCTATGACTAGCTTTAGATGTTTTTACATTGTGGTGGGTGTAGCGGGTGATTAGCGGGGGGAGGTAGCCCCACTGCATTGGGTCTAGGGCAGCACCCTAGGATTTTTTTTATGTTGACCCAATAATTGTTGGGTAGACCCAAGGATGGTGGGCAGACCTACCCATGGTTTTTTGCATGGTTTTCACGCATGGTTTTTGGCATCATGGATTTTTACCATGGTATTTTGTAGATCCGGTCAAGGGAACTACGATTATTCTCTAATCTAGGGTTAATGTATTAAGTATTGTGAATTCTTTAGCATGTTTATAATTTAATGTAGAGAACCTAAAAATGCTCACATATCAAGAAAGAGAGATATGACATTAACAAATGTTGGTTTTCCCTTTCAGTTGTTTATTTTTTTTGTTGTTGGTTCTTGTGGGGAATTAACTATTTTGTGCATTAAATATTTATTCAAATTTATTGAGATGAAAATTAAAACCAAAAACAACCAAATTCAAACATAATGCACAAAACTTTTACCCTAGGAAAACCCCAAATCTAGGGAAAAACCCAGCCCAACTAAATTTCATTAGATCCCTTGACCAAAACCCTAGCCAAGCAGGCCAAGTAATCCTTCACTGCTCACCTCTTTGGCCCCATTACAATGAAGTATTCCCAACCTTTTAAAGACTTCTTTACATGCAATCCCATGGGCAGAAATCCATGGGTATGTTACACCACATGTCCAAAAAAACCACTATTTGACTTGGTGAAATTTTACTGTACCCCTGAGTGAAGTTTACCTAAAATTACCCCCTTAAACCTGAACTTGGAGTTTCCTTGACTAAATCCAGTCAAAATTTCCAAGTGAATCAACCCCGCTCACTTTGGCCCTCACTCCCCTAAAAGTTTATACTAGAGTATCTGTTAAGTTTTTCCCCTATCACCTAGGTATAAACAAAACTTTACCAGGATTTTTTTCAAAGGTACGCATAGTATAACCATTTACATGCAATCAAAAATTTTAACTCCATTATATATATATATATATATATATTAAATTATTTCATTGTTGCTATCTTGACCCATCCTCTCACATTGATAGGCTCTAAGCCTCAATAACAAGGGTAGTACCATGGCCTTTGCAGCCACCAACTTGTATCGTTTGGAGATCCATATTTACTTTTCCTGAACATTGACATAGAATTAAACATAGAAAAATCCTTCTGCTTCCCTGTCAGTGCCACCATAACTGACAGAGCCTACACTTTATTTGATGGATTCCCCTTTCCTCCCTCCTATTTTTCGATGAACCATTCACCACTTCCTTTCTTCTAGCAGATCTCACATCTACCCCTGATTCTTCTAATGAGAAGTAAGGGAGATCACCTACCTCCCAATCATCTTCCTTGTTGTTATCATTATAGTTGAGGCCACCATCGTCTAGAATGAAATCCTTGATGTTCACACACTTTGCAACGAGCTCAAAGGCATTGAATTAACTCCAAACCTACTGAAGGAGGTTCTTGAGTTGTTAAATAAAAAAAAAATGATCAAATCCTATAGCCATTGCTTTATGTATGGTGCAAGCCTCTTCTAGGTGAGACTGTGTACTATTGCATCACGTTAACACCCTCCTTAGCCACAAAATTCAGAAGAGAGCAATCTTCTTAACGCCATATCAATTATGAATTTATTAGGAGAATAAATGACGTCACACTTCAAATTTTTACCTTTGGCAACCAACTTACAAGAAATATGATGCCCATCGATGGTATTCATGGGCTCTTCCAACACGTGCTTGATTGCATTCATCGACTGCTTATCTGACCCTACCCTAGTGGCCCCTCTTCGATCTTCCACTAAAAAATAACCATCATTATCAATAAACACAATGCCAAAAATATATTATGTTATGTATTATCCAACATGTGGAGTTCAGCAGATTTGGCTCAGTGTTCAATGCACTTCAAGGCAATGACCATCGAACCAGCTTGTAATGGGGATGCTAGTCCCTCAAATCCCCTCTAATTCACCCAAAATCCACTGAGATCACCTAATGGTAATGCAAGGATATCGTGGACGTTGCTACAAAATGCTTGTTCTTTTGGTGCCCAGCACTGACATGCACATTCTCGAGCATCCCCTGACCATCCAATATCTTAGTCTACCTCTCTTGACCAAATTATCAATCTATACATTTTCTGCAATAATTTTGAACTACTACCATCATTTTCAACGTGGTTACTTCCATGAACAATGAGGGAGATATATGAAAATAACCTCATTGTCTCGAGGGTACTCACACTTAAGAAGTTCGCCCATTATTTCATCACTAATGACACATCGAGCCAAATAAACCCTTGGCAGCAGAGGTTCCCTTGCAAAGCTAAGACTAAGGAGAACAATATGAGATTTTTTTTTTTTTTTTCCAGCAAATATAGGCCTCCTTCTATTAAATATTTAAATAAGTACATATAGTGGTCTACCGACATGGCGAAAACCATACTAAGAGTGTCCAAAATTACAAAAACATCTCTGCTCATATCAGGAAACTGGAGGAAATTCTAGTTTGATGGCCCCTAACAAAGGTAAAAGATCCATAACTCTAACTGGTAACCAAGAAAACCTGCTAATAATACACACTATAAACATTGCTGGGATATAATCACACATTATATTAACACAACAAAAAAGAGTCGAGGCACCTGAACAATCCCGGTCCTGATCCTCAGGGGTTTCCTAGGTTTCTGACCTCTGAGGTTTATGGGCCCGTTACCAGCCTTTTCGATATACTGCGGGGGCTCCTAAACCTTCCATTCATGAAGAATTCAAAGTTCCTCCCTACTATTATTCATATCGCCTGATCCCCATCTCCTGAGGCCCAATATTTCTCGCACATGGACTTGGATGCTAGTCCAGAATTCCTCTTCTGATCGTTTCCTGCCATCAAAGATACGATGGTTCCTTTATTTCCAGATCTCCCATAACAGGAACCCTAGAGATAGCTCCCAAATTTGATTTAAAAAGATACTCTTAAAGGGTCCCTCCTCCCAGTTAAAAATAGTGGTCGACAGGCATCCCGGGACCCAGTTGGGCCTTTTAAAAATCTGAGCTCCCTTGTTCCAAACTTTAGAGGTCTAGCTGCACTCATCGAACAGGTGATTCATGGTCTCTTATGTTGACAGAAATAGAACACAGACGGAAGGCCTTGCCATCCCTCTCTTGTGGAGGTTCTACCACGTTAACACTCTTCCTTTCAACAACAACTAGAGGAAGGTGAATATTTTAGGCCAAATACCTGTGCCCCACACTTTACTCCATTTTTTCTCAGATGGCAGAAAATGGTGGTTCTCAGCTAATTCAGAGGCTTCTTTAATGTTGAACTAGCCAGTTGTGTTGTACCCCCATCTAATTTTATAAGAGTGTTGACTCTTTTTTATCTTCCTTTCACTTAGCACCTGCATTAGGTTACTTGTGTCTTCCATTGTACAACGAAGTACTGAACCACTCCACTTTCACCCACTAGTGGAAAGTGTTGTCCTCAACACTAGTGTCCTAGAAATCCTTTAATCTTGTCAGAACCTCCATTTTTAGTTGTTCCTGTAGCCCTAACATCCCCACCAGCCCCTGGATACTAGGTAATTGTTGCCAAGAATCCCTAAATAATTTCGCCTCCACGTCGTCCCTAATTTCCAAAAATTTTTGCTCTTTGACAAGGTTACGATTGGCATTATCCGCCCTACAAATCAAGGATCCCGAGGTGTCCTCATTGTATCTGATCAGTATCTCTTTGTTCCAACCCCTAGCATATTTACACGTCTAGATATCCACCCATGGTTTTGACTTGTTTGAGATCCACCGCCACCAAATTTTCGACCCAAGCACCTACTTACTTACTTAGGGATCCCTGAGCCCCAGGCCTCCTGATTTCTTGGGGAGACAAACCGTAGTCCATTCAACCAAGACCCATTTCTGCTTGTTCTTCGTGCTACCCCAAAATAAATTTCTCTGGATGGCCCTAACCTTCTTAAGAATGGATTTAGGGGTTGCTAAGACCAAGAAGAGGTACATAGGCATTGAATGAAGCATCGAATTAACCAGAGTTAGATGGCTAGGAAATTTTAGTGCCTGGTGGGTCCAGTTGTCGAGTTTGGCAGTCAACTTATAGAGGAGATCTTTCTAGGTTCTTTTTCTAGCCTTCGAGTCTAGAAATGGAGCCCCCAAGTATTTAGAAGGAAGGGAACATTCTAAGAAACCAAGTATTCTGATAATGTTTCTTCGCGTTATCACTGGAGTATTGAAGAAGAATACCTATGATTTTCCTTCATTTACCTCTAGGCCACTTGCTCTTTTGAACAACTCCAGGATCTCTTTTAAGCCTCTAGCCTCTTTGACCGCAGCCTGACCCATCAACATTGTGTCATCCATGAATTGTTGGTGAGTATGATGGGTAGCCCCCTCGTGTAGCCCAAGACCACAGATCCTCCCATCCTCTTGGCTAGCCTTCAAATTTCTGCCCAACCCTTCTGCCATCAATATGAAAAGAAACGAGGACAAGGGAACCCCTTGCCTGATGCCCCTCGACGCCTTGAAAGTATCCAAAGGAGTGCCATTAACAAGAATAGAATAAAAAGTTGAGGAGACCAGGTTAAGGACCCATTTAACCTAGTCATGGAAAAACCTGAAAGATTTTAACATCTGTCTCATATATTTCCAACTCAGTTTCTTGTAGGCTTTGGCCAAATCAAGTTTTATCAACATCCCTAGAATCCTAGAATTTTTTAAGGAATGGATAACCTCATGGGTAAGGATGTACCATCTAGAATCTGTCTTCCCTCCAAAAAACCAACTTGTTCTGAGGATCTTAGCTTTGGGAGCAGGGGTTTTAATCTATTTTCCATTACCTTCATGATAATTTTATAGATGACATTACATAAGGCTATCGATCCGAACTTATCTGGCTCTTTCGCCTTATGCTATTTTGGAATAAGGGTGAGGAAAGTGGATTTTAAGGCCTTGAAAATTCTTCCCGTTAACTGAGAGTCTTCTACAATTTCCAACAATTTATCCTTCACTAAATCCCAACAGTTTTGAAAGAAGTTGGTCGTGAACCCATCCGGGCCTGTGGCTTTCCCTCCTTCCATCTGTTTAACTGATTCCTCCACCTCGTTCATTTTGATTCTACACATCGGAATCATGTTATTCTCCGTCGACACTAGACAAGGTATATTGGCAGTTATCTTTTCTATATTAGGTCCTCTGTCTTCCTCTGTCTCATGAAGAAAAACAAAGAAATAATGGTTAATGCTTCACTCTATGCCTTCCTACATTTCCACATATTGGCCATTGGCAATTTTTAAGCGAGCTATGTGGTTTCCTTGACGATGTTGGATTGTATATTTGTGAAAGAACCTGGTGTTCTTGTCCCCATCCCTGAGCCAAATGTTTCTAGATTTCTGCTACCACAGAATCTCCTCTTGCCTTTCACGTTGGGAAAGCCCCTAGAGGAGTTTGGATTCCATTTCCCTCTCCTCATCACTGCAGTCGCCGAGCATTACCCGTTGCTAAAGGTCCTCAATTTTTCCTTCTATTCTTTGTTTCTCCTCTTTAATATTTCCAAAGGATTATTTATTCCACCTCTTCAGCCGTTTTTTTATAAACTTGAGTTTCTGTTGTAGGCACTACATTTTGAGCCTGCGGGGGGCTTATATCCCTCCCACCACTCCTTGATAATATTGTGAAAATTGGGGTACGACAACCAAAATATTTCAAATAAAAAGGGTCATTTTAGGTTCTCGCCTAGTCGATGCCAATCCAGATAAAATGGCCAGTGGTCTAAACTAGCAAGCAGGAAGACGATGGTCCCAATCTCCCCCCCTGTCAAAACAGATTCTGACACAAGGAACCGATGTAGCTGGGAGGAAATGTGTCGGGAGCCTGCACGCTTGTTTTGCCAGGTGAATAAGTTGTTGGTATTTTGCACGTCTATCAAGTGTAGTTCTTCAATAACTTCATTGAACCGTTCACTCATGATATTGAGGTTCCTGATTCCCCCCTCTTTCTCTCCCAAATTTCTGATCAGGTTGAAATCCTTGCCTAACACCCAGTGCACGTCACCCGCCCAATGCTTAATATTTCTAAAAACATTAGTTTTAGAACCATTAGAAAAGGCCTGTAAACATTCGACATCACCCCCCGGATAGAGGTTCCAAGGAAATGAAAGTGGGCAGAGAGGGCGTGGGGGGAAACCATAAAGTCCAAGAGGCTTACCACTGTGGGGTTCCACAAAATTCCTATCCCACCTGCCATTCCTCTCGCATCCACCACCATCACCTCCAAACCTTTCCAGATGTTACAGCTCATCTTCTTTAGGTCTTTACTGCTGCACTTGGTTTCTTGGAGAAAGAGAATCGAAGGTTTCTCCACTTCTATTTTCCTTTTAATCATTCATTTTTTGAGTTAACTATTACAACCTCTTACATTCTAGGTTAGCAATTTCATGAGGAAGATTTGGAGTTAGCGAGAAAGGCATCCTCAATAGTTGGATATTGCCCTGATGCCACCAGTTTACCCCCCACTTCTTGGATCCTTTGGGCATTACTTCATCTCCCTCGGATTTTTCCTTCAGAGACCTTTAAGGATTTTGAAACCACTCCTAATGTCTTCGAGCTCTTACATTTAATGATCACCTCTCTTGAGAGCACAACTTGTTAGAAAGGGATATACCTAGTTTTTGGGTCTGTGCAAGCTTTCTCGATCTCGTCGATGTCTAAATCCCTTATATCCATATCCTCTGCCTCCTCCCCTTGCATCTCGTCTCCCTGTGTCATCTCCTCTTTGGTATCCTAATTAGAAGCCTTCGATTTTTTACCTTTCTCTCCTTGCTCCTTGTTATTTGATTGAATTCCCACCACATCACTAGTCCCAGCCTCACTAACCTTTTTCAAGGTATCAAAATTATTTTTGAGCTATGGTTTCTTATGCACCTCTGTCCTATGGTTTCTTTTCGCCTGTATTTTTCTATTGACGAACTTTTCAAACCCTACTGCATCTTTCTCCCTGTTAGTGTTCTTAGATGTGGCAGGCGGGAGTTCAGAGGGAATTCGTGAAATAAGTGGCCATGTTCATGGCACCGCCTACACCTAAATTGGATGTGCTCATAGTCTATTGCGTGGAACCATTCCTCATCATTCTAGTTCAGGTTCATGCCTTCCAAAATTTCCTTCGAAATATCTAAGTACACACGAATGTGGGCATAAGATACATACCTAATTTTCTTGGTCGGCTCAGCCACCTTGAAAAAATACCCCAAGGCGTTACCTATAACTTTGAGAATATTGGGATGCCAGAACTCTATCATAAGGGAGTAGAGCCTGAGCCAGATCGAGGCCACCAAGAGATCCTCCTTGTCCGGGTTGAATCGCTCCCTCCACAAGGTTAAATACAACCTTGCTGAATTGTAGAAATACGGTCCTCTGTCGAACACCCTATTTTTGTCTTCCGGGTTAAATAATATTATCATGAAGAAGCCCTTTGTCCCTAACTATAGGTCATAGTTCCCTTTTGGTTTCTAGGTTGTATTGATCCACCATATAAGGGACATTTCCGGCGGCCATATATCGACAAAATTACCTATTAGGGCGTGGTATTTCATGTACTAGATATGAGGTCCCCTTCCATATGATTTGATGCGAACCCAAGCTATCTCTTTTGTCTTTGGTAGGCATTGGCCAGGGTGCCTGGGCTCCTTTGTTTGCCCACCCCCAATCACATGTTATGAAGCCTACTCCTTCTTAGACCCCCTTGCTATCACTAAGTCCTTTGTTTTTTCCGTCGGGTACTTTATCACCACGGGGCCCATAGAAGTGCCACCCTCACCTCCCATACCCGCTGCCAACATCCCGGGCCTCTCAGGCTTAGAGGCGTTGCCTCCTGCCACAGTCCCCACCTGCAACTTCCTGCCTCACTTCATCATGACCTAGGGTTTTCCTCCAACCTCTCGTACCTGATTTTTTGTTCTAACCATTAAATTCGTAGAACAATACAAGAATGTTAAATTTAGTAGATTCAATCATTTAATGACCCAAAAATATAATTGAAGACAAAGTGACAAATTTACAACAAAAAATTGGTTTGGGCAAATTTCATTGGCTTAGGAAAATTTTTATCACTAATTAATTCCCCAAGAATACTCAAAGGTTAATTAGGCCCATTTAAAGCAATCGTAGCATGGAAATTTATTTGGATTTTATCTATTTTAATTTAACAATGTCATGAGAGTTTATTTTTATTTATAGTATGCAAATTAACTTATTTTTTCATTTTGGTTTTGATTGGTTTGTAGCAGGAGATTGGTTGGAAAAGTTGAAGTTGAGACACTTTGGAGCAATGGTAAGATATTTTGGTGAAATCACAACCCACCCCATTTTTAATTTATTATCTTCATAATAATAATGGGGACCCTCAAACTAAATTTTAGTTATATAGCCTTTTTCTACCTTCATCTGGTTAATTGTGTGACATTTTTGTGATATTTTTGTTTTCTTTGGATTTATCTTCTGATTGCTTCATTGGCTTCGTTTTCTTGTTAGCTTTCTATCGATTTTCGTTTTGTCTCATTTGGACTCACAGTTTACAAATTGTACTTATCCGAAGTTCGGTGATTTTTACCGCCTGGGCTAAAAATGTACAAAATGTATATTATTTTTTACTTTTGTAAATATAATTTAAAATGTTAATTGTAATTAATTATAATTAATCATTAATTATTTATTTATTAATTTTCAATTCAGTAACTATCCTACAAAACCACCGGGTGCAAGCACATAATGTATGGTTTAAAACTTTATAATATTATATATTAAAAACTATACATAATGATATTTTTTAAAATATCGAACTTTCTTTATCGAAACTCTATTTTAAAAATTTAGAAAATTTTAGGCCTCTGAGAATGCACTTTTGATGGGTTTTGGTTTCATTATTATTATTATTACCCAATTTTAAGGTCACGACCAAGCTAGACACGAAATTGATGTATGCGACCCCCTTGTTTGTGGGACAAAGGACCCACCTTCGCGCAACAATTTGACTGCTAAGTCTACGAACACATACATACTCCACCCCCTCTGGTTTTGAAACTGTAACCTCTTAGGAAGAAACACATGCTCTTAACCATTAGGCTCACTTAATTTGTATTATGAAAAACCGCTTGCACCTTATCTCATCTTAAACTCATCTATTTCACATAACATTTTTATATACATCTCTAATATTTCCCCTCCAATATGCCTCCTCCCAAGACCTCCTTCCTTCCCTTACATCCACCTTATGCCTCCCACTACGAAATCATGCATACACTTTATGCCTCCCAATACATACCCTTATAACTCCCCATATACACCATATCTCTTATGCTTCCTCCCTTCACGTGGGCCCTTTTAAATGATTTTAATAATTTAATATTTTTTTAATTAATTTAATTTTAATACACTTATTTCTAATTAAATTAATTTATGTTTTAATTAAATAATTTTAATTAAATTGTATATAATTAATTTAATATGGAAGGAGTTCACGACGACAAAAACCCTAGTGATGGCGGAATTTGTAGGCTCAACCTTAGCGTAAACCTTCACCTTGCATCTATGATGGCGTTTGGTGCGAGGCTAACACAACATGAAGCCATAGTTTTTTAACCGTCATGGGTAGCAGTTGGAGGGGTTGACTGCATGGAAGGCTTCACAACTCTCACGAGTGCCAGTAACTGGACATACGGGTATAATAATAATTTGACTACATAACCCTGGACCCCATCAGAGTGCGGCAGACGGTTAAAATCCCTGAGATTTTTATCATAACCATTCAAAGAAGATAAGAGGTTTTTGGGGCTTTCTGTTGGACAAAACCATTATCTACTTGGAACGTCGTTGTGGAGGAGGTTGATCTTGACTACTCCTCTTATACAATGGAACCGATGTAGATTTGGACCAACTGCCCACCTTAACCGAAAGTTGGGGTTCAAATGGATGCGACGCCGACCGCAACAAAACAAGTGGAACCCCGGTTAATGGACATGGAGGTGGGTGAGTCTTCACTCGGGAAAGTAGGGATTAGGGAAACTAAATTGGTTATTATGGAGCAATTTATGGATATTTCCCCAGATATACTGACCTCTCATGCTTTCTCCATCCTTCACCATAAATTCTCAAATTATGGAACAACCAGCAGCCTCAGACTATCCCAGAGGAACTGGGTGTGACCACTATGGGAATGGAGGGTATCTTTGGTGTCCACGACGAGGCATTTGGATTTGAATACCTAGGACTTCGACTTGCTGAAGAAATTATCAATTCAGAGGACATTTTGGGTAGCCCTCTTGTTCTCAAAGCCTCAGGCTATTTTGAAGGGATTCCATAGCTAATAACTCTGCCAGAAGACAACAAGGCGTCAGACTCTGACGATACCCCACCAGAAGAAGCGAGTCTCACTTGAGACATACTAGCTCACAGAACCGAAAAAAGAAGAAGGCTAAGTGTACTAAGAGCCATGAAAAGGGCAGAGTCCTGGTTTTTGGAGAAGGCATCAGCTTGCAAGAAGCGAAGGAGACTGCCCAAATGGCCTTGGTTGGAAGGGTCTGAGAAAGAAATTACACCTCAGCCAAACTTAAAAAATGGACCTCTGAGATTTGGGGGAACATACTGGAACAACTCCCTACAGTACTCACCATGAATAGGGGTTGGTTTTCCCTTATGAATCCTCATCCAGACATGGAAAACTGGGTATTTTAGAAATATTTGCATATAGAGATGACCCTGGTCCTGCTCAAACGATGGACTACCCTCTTTGACCCAGACAAGGAAAAAATGGGAGCTGGTCCTATTTGGGTGCGGTTACCTGGCTTGTCATTGCAATTTTGGATGGAGGACTTCCTCGGGTGCATTGGAGAAGACCTGGGCATCTAATTGAATCATCGGTCCTATATGGAGATTGGGAACATCTCGATGGAAAGAATTATGGTGCATTTGTACACCCGCGAGGGGCTGGTGGAAAGCTACCATTCGCAGTATAGGGACATTAATAGATGGAAAAATACTGGACTATGAAGGGGTGCCCTTTAGATGCAGGCAACGCCATGAGGTTGGGCATCTATAAAAGGAATGTACACTCATCAATTCTGCCAATATGGAACCTCCCAAGACTTTGGTGCATGTGGGGACTAAAACCACAAAGTTATTTGGCTTGGATACAACACATGAGCTTCCTTACACTGAATCGAGACCTCCATGAGCTTCCTTCCACTGAATCAAGACCTCCATGAGCTTCTTGGAAGGTACTCCCTAGATCGCTCCTCAAGCTACTCCAAATAAGGTCACTTGACCACAAGATGCAGACTCTGGGCACATTCCGGGTACTTCGATATCTCCCTCTTCCCCCATTAATTATAATGTTCTTCTTATTCAATCTCCTATTTTATCTAATATTTCATCTAGTTTGATAATTAATAACCGAATTCTTGTCCCCATTGGCTGCCCTGTTTCATCTGCTCCCCCTCTTTCATCTACCCCCATCCCTACCATTCATGTTGGTGTCTTTGGCCCCTTGGCTTTGTCTAAGCATTCGAGTAATAGATCCTCCTACCAATATGACCTTAGGCCCTCGGAAAAAGCCCTACCCAACCACTCATTTGGTTTAGGTGATGATCCCTCCCTCAAGGTTCTGAAATCATCCAGGGGTAGACCATCCTCGCTCTCCAAATCCGTCCTTAAAGTGGGGATTGAGGTGGATTCGGGGAGGAAAATCTCAATTGATCAGGTTCTTAGAGCAAAGGATACCCCTACCATGGGTGATCCATAATATTTCTATCTTTCAGCTGCAGAGGGTTAGCCAACCTTGATAAGGAAATGGCTATTAGGCGACTGCTTGTGTTAGAGAAAGTGGATGTCATTTTTCTTCAAGAAACATTGGGGAGTGGGGAGGTTGTTCACAATCTATAATCCAACTTATTCCCAGACTGGTGTTTTCATACCTTGGATGTGAGAGGGCGATCCGAGGGATTTGTCATAGGATTCAACAATTGAATCATTAAAGTAAATAATTTATGGGGAAGGGAAGGGATACTAGGTGTAGACATTATAGCATCGGATATTGATATCCCCTTCCGGAAAATAAATATATATGGCCTCTACCATAACCGGCCTACATTTGGGACAAGTTGATGGGCTCATCGATCATGAGGGCAGATCATATCATTATGGGTGGAGACCTAAATTTCTCCATCGGACAAGAATAATCTTGGGGTCCTAATGCTATGTTGGATCCCTTGTCAGATTACTTTAAGAAATTGATTTATAATTATGATCTCGTAGATATGGATATGCCTAAAAATCTCCCCACTTGGCGCAATAGAAGGATTGGGGAAGCTGCATTAGCGCAAGGGTTGGACCACTTCCTGATAAAATCCAAGTTAGTGGATAGGGCGGAAAAGGCTAGATAATGTGTGGGATCAGGAGGCATCTCAGACCATTCCCCCATATATTTTGAAATCCACGGGGAGAATAGCAAGACTCACCCCCCTTTCAAGTTCAATCCTACCTAGCTGGACGAACTTGAATTCTACAAAATAGTTATGGAGTCCTAGATACATTTCCATCAGGACAGAACACCATGCTGGCGAGAGTCATTGCCAATAACTTGATCAAGATCAAGGATAGGAAAATAAAACGGGCAAGGGAGAAGAGGCTCTGATATGAAGAATCAATTCGGAGGGTTGAAAGAGAAATAAAACTATTGAATGGATCAGAGTGCTTGGGTTTCACATCCAGTGTGACAAAGGAACAACTAACCCAACTGGAAACGGAAAATATAAAACTATTCAGACAAAAATAGGAAACCTGGAGACTCAAAAGTAGGGTTATTTGGCTCAAGGCGGGTGATGACAATACCAAATTATTTGAGCAATTTGCAAAGGGTAGGAAAAGTATCAACACCATTTTGGAAATGAAGGTTCAAGCAGATAGGATGGCCAAAACTCACCATCAGCTCTTGGACATGGGTATTAGACACTTCTCCCATATATACAGAGATCCATGGGTGGCTAATATATCAGAGGTTCTCAATATTGCAGGAATATGCCAAGGTACGTGGGGGATGAAGACACTGATAATCCCAATGTTGTTGTTACATTAGGGGAGATAAAAGTAGTATTAAAATGGTTCAAAAAATACAAGAGCTCTGGTCCGGATGGATTTCTTATTGAATTTTATCTATCCTTTTTTGAACATATTGGTAACGGCCTTCTTCTGGCCATTGAGGAATGCAGAGTCTCAAGAAGTATGTATGAGGTCTACAACTCCACATTCATTTCCCTCATCCCTAAAATTGACAAGCCTTTTTCCTTTAATGACTACAAGCCCATTTCCTTATGTAATTGCATATAAAAAATCATTGCCAATATCATAGCCAACCGTATCAAGCCTATTTTATCCCAACACATATCCAAGGAACAATTTTCCTTTCTCCATAAAAGGAAAATTCATGAGGCCATTGGTATGGCTCATGAAGTCGTGCATTCTATCAAACTAAAAAGCCTCAAAATTACCATTCTTAAGATCGATCTCACCAAGGATTTTGATTGCACTTGTTGGACCTATTTACAGCTTATCCTCACTCATACTAGCTTCCCCCACTCTTTCATAAATTGGATCATGTGTTGCATCACAAATGCATCTTTCAACATTCTCATTAATGGTGCAACATCTGATATTTTCCATGCTGGGAGAGGTCTCAAACAAGGATGCCCTATATCCCCATTACTCTTCCTACTGATCATGGAGGGGTTGACCAAGCTCATAGCCTCGGCTAGGGAAGATGGGAATTTAATGGGGGTCAAAAGTACTAAATACATTCACCTCACTCAATTGTTATTTGTTGATGATGTTCTCATATTTCTAGGTTGATCAATTCAAGAATCCGATTGTATCAAGAGGATTTTGACAATTTTTTGTAAAGCTACAGGCATGTTGCCCAATCTCAACAAATCCATAATCATGATGGTTAGATGCTCCATCCAGGAGAGTAGACATGCACTCCAACAATTCCAATTTGATCACTGAGATATAGAGGAAGGGCTCAAATATCTAGGGTTCAGGATCAAACCCAATGATTCACAGGATCACAGACAAGAACTGGCTTATTGCGAAAGTGGAGAGGAGAGTTAATATTTGGCAACAAAGATGGCTCTCTAGATTTGGTCACGTATTCCTCATCAAGTCGATATTGGAGGCTATTCCGGTTTATTGGATGACACTTTCTTGGATCCCCAAGGGCGTTACATCTAGAATACAACAAATATGTCAGAGATTCCTTTGGAGGGGGAAGAAGGAGGGAAACACCTTCACTTGGGTAGGTTGGGACAAAATTGCAAAACCCAAATAGTGGGGAGGTTGTGGCCTAAAATATTTAAATATATTCGCCACTACTTTGGTTGCAAAAATGGGATGGAAACTACTAAATTCAAACCATCTCTGGCAGGTGGTTACACATCTGAAATACATTGCACCTATTACTATGCTTGATAGGATTAGAGGACCCATTAGATGTAGACCTAGCTCATCCATTGTATGGTGTGCAATAAAAAAATCAATTGTTTTCATCAAACGTGGCCTTGCTTGTTTCATTGGATCGAACACTCACGTTCGGATTGGAATGGATGTCTGGTTAGGATGTGGATGGGAGCACCTAATATCAATGGAATTAAGACAAATTCTCATGGTCTCAGGGATCCACTATCCGTGTCACATAGCAGATGAGGGAAATTACACATGGCAATCACAGGATTGGAAATCTCCACAAGAACTGAACATCCCAGAGAATTGGATTGGGGAGTGGAATATATATGTCACAGCACTAAGGGAAACCCATGTCAAAATTTCAGAGAGGGAGGATGAGTTGATTTCGACTGCTTCCCTACATGGATTACACACCCCTAAAGAAGGCTATATTACACTCATCGCGACTCAAGATCCCCATGAGCTGAAATGGTGGTGGAGGCACCTCCAAATGTTATTTTATTCATATGGTGTCTACTCACAAACCGTGCACCCACGGAAGATAATCTTGCAAGGATATCAATTCATAGACCATCCAGATGTGGTTTGTGCAAAGAACATGGTGAGGAAATTGATCACCTATTTTTAAAGTTCCCCACAACCTGCAAGTTATGGCAGCTGACCTCCTCTACCCTCGGCATAATTCACACCTGGCAAGGGGATTCCATCCCATCGGCGTGGCAGAATTGGTGGCACTCGACTACATATATGAAAGAACGAAACCTTCCTCTCCTAGTTTCATGGGGAATCTGGCTGGCCCACAATCTCATTACCTTTCAAAATGCTGTGATAAACTGGGTTCCCATATGCAACTCCATTGTAGTATTTTTCCATATGATCCCTATTGAGAAAATCAAGTTGCAAGGCAGGGTGCTTGTGCTTGAAACTATAGACAAATTTTACCCCTGGGCATATTTTGATGGGGCAACGTGCATTGTAGGTTGTGGAGGTGGTGTTATTCTATATCATTCAGACACCCACCATTACAAGATCAAGATGGGATTAGGCTCGGGCACCAATAATTATTCGAAACTTAACTGCCTCAGACTACTTCTAATATTTTCCCTTGAAAAAAGATGCAACAAAATTCAAATATTTGGGGACTCTAAGATTGTAATAAAGTAGTTAAAAAATGAAGCCAGATGTCACGTGCCCACACTTAGAGGAATGTTGGATGAGGTTATGGCACTAAAATCTCACTTTGATTCCATTACTGTTACTCATATTTACGGGGAAAGGAACCAGGTGGCTGACTACCTTTCCAAAGAAGTCGCGCAGCTAACTTAGGGACAATGACTCATCAATGAACATAATGGACTAGATGCATTCTAGTATTACCACAGGCCTTTCATTGAAGATACAAGAATTTTGGTTCCATCTAATCAGTCTAACTGATTAGAGGCATTTTTGGCACAACAACTTTTTGGGATACTTTATTTTTTGATGCTATTTATGTTTGAATTGCACAGTACTTTGTAAATATTTTTATGATTTTCTAAATCGTCCTGAACATATGATAACTTGTGGTATGACCACATTTTTTCAACGTCACAATATGCAGCTGATACAACATGTAATTTTATTTATAATTAATGGAAATTGAGATTTTTTCTTGAGAAAAAGTTAATTTAATATTTGTAATTAATAACTATTAGATTTAAATCATTTAATTAATTAAAATTTACTAATTTAATCTGAAATTAGGATTTTTAATTAAAAATGCCTAAATTTTTGTCTGGACATGCAATTTTTCATAATTCTAGTAGTTTTAACGCTTCATATTTGGAAAGGCATATCTCAAGATTTCATTGGCCAAATGAGGCCCGTAATAGCTCGTTAGAAAAATAAGATTGGGGATAATAATATGGGAATGTTAAGTTTATTAGTTTAATCATTTAATAACACAAAAATTCAGAAGAAGACAAAGTGACAAATTTTCAACAACAATTGGTTTTTCCTAATTTGATTTGGGAAAATTTCAATGGAAAACTTCTACCAGTAATTCATTCCACAAAAATACTTGAAGGATCATCAAATCCATTTGAATTAATTTTATCATGGAAATTTCTTTGGATTTTATTTATTTTGATTTGATAATTTATGGAGAGTTTATTTTTCTGATTTCTAGTGTGCGATTTAATTTCTTTTTATTTTGGTTTTGATTGGTTATGGCAAGAAATCTATTGAATGAGATTTGGAGTAATGAGAAGGGACCAACAAGGAAGAGGATGTAAGATTGGCAACAACAACTTCAATAGTTCTCCATTTATGGTTTTCATTTTTGTAATTAAATAAGATTCTTGAGAATGAGGAACGAGTTCCTCTCCTCTAAGACTATGGAATATTAAAGCACTTTTGTAAGGGATTTTTTTATTTGTAGTGTAGGGAGAATAACTCAAATCTAAGGTATTTGGGGGAATCTCTGTGATTTTTCTTGTCAGACATTTGCACTTTTGTAAGGAACAAAAATTTGAGTTGCAAAGAGATAGAGCATTTTGGCCATGTAAAAAAGAGTTGTTTTACACTTTTGTAGACAAATTTTCTCAAGGAGTTGAATTTTCATTCCAATGCACTGTTGTTTGGATTGTAATTTAATATGTTATTGTCAGAATTTCTCTAATTGATTTTAATTTTTGTTCTAAAAAATGTATTTCTCTTTGATATTAGGCACTTATGTTGTATCAATTGCTATATGTTATTGAAGCTCTGTAAGGGTTATATCTGAGGAGCATAAAAGAGTTAAAATTAAGATGAATTCATTAAAATTCGAATGCATTCAACAGTAAATTTTTATTGTCTAAATGCATTCATATTTTTTTTTCTCTTTCATTAATTAAAAGAACTTATTTTAATTTATGAAAACCATATAATGAATTCAACCATTTTTGGATTTAAATGTGTATTTCTAATTTTCTTTCTTAAATTTTTATTTAAGTAAATTCGATTTTCATAAAACGATCTAATAAATTGTAAAATGAAAATTATTTTGCATGTTACAATTTAATCTCATTTCTGAATTCAATTATTATATAAACAATCATCTTCCTATATTTAGTTAGTTCATATGCTCTTGAATTGAGAGAATAATATCTTTTTCCAATTCAAGATAGGGTTAGTTTTTTGGTTACATATTAGAGTATATGTGCATTTACACTTAATTATGCATTCTAGAAGTCCCCTCACGCATGGGTAGACCTTTGTTGTGGCTTGGTTGAGCCATAGAGTCAGCTTAAGGATATGATTACTTGCATGTGCATAATAAGAGGGCAGATCTGATTTCTCTCTTGCTATTGGTAAACAATAGATATAATTCGACGGGGAGAGAGAGGGTGTAACTAGAACCAATTAAACCATTCGTAACCACTACATCAAATGGATAAGGGCTTAGTTGGGGATCTAACTGGGTAGTCTCTCCAACATGTTGATGAGATCATTTTTTACCATCAACATTTTAGGCGCTAGAAGGAGGGCCTAGTAAATTTTGTTTCTGAAGATTTTTTGGTTTAATATTTTATCTTATTACTATGGCTCCACTTACAAGATCACCTTGGAGTTGCTTTATTGGGATTCCACCAGCTTCCACTCCAATAAAGGTAGTTGACACTATGTCTAAATCAATTTTTATGATAAGAATTTTGCTTTTGATCATCTCCTTCAATTTATTTTAAATTGTAATATTTTCAATATTGACGAACATGTTATTTGCAAGATCCTCACTCTTATGCTGAAAAATCAAGCTAAATACTGGTGTCGATCCCTGCTAGTTGCCTCTGTACATAGTTGGGATGAATTTTTGAAGATTTTCATTCACGCTTTTCAGGAATATCACTACGAAAGGGTGTGTGATCAATTGGAATAATTGTGTAGGATGGTAGGTGAGTCTTTGGACAATTTTCTAACTAGAATCAAATTAATTTGTATGCAATTTCACTACAAATATTTGTGTCCACAATTTCAACTAATGGGATGGTTTAAACATTTAGTGCCTTTATCATGTAATTCTAATTTTTATCAAGAACCAGAAAGCATATGTACCACTGTTGAAAATTCAATTGTTCAAAATGACAATGTTGATCCTCCACAATTTACAATTTCAAATACTCCTAATCATCAATCTCAACCAAAAATTGTTGTTGTTGCTCAATGTTATGCAACCACCTCACAAAAAAAATAGAAATACTAGATCAACGACTTAAAAAATATCCTCTTTGATGTGGAAACCTCCTTTACATTACACAAATGAAAAATTCTTTGATGATTGAAATGAAAAAACTCCCTTTATATATATAGGAGTCTAAAGGGTCACAATAGCTATTGATCCAAGTGTACCAAGCACAGGGTGCTTGCTTCAGCCGATACAACGCTCTTTTGAGTCAGCACACATGCGACTCGCTGTTGAAGATCTCAAATTCTTCAGGCTGCTCAATGTACACTTCTTTCTCAATGATCCCATTAAGGAATGCAGTCTTCACATCCATCTGATGAATGTGCCAACCCATTTGCGTTGAGAGAGAAAGGATGGTCCTTATGGAAGAATACCGTGTGACAGGTGCAAAGGTTTCTTCATAATCAATCCCCTCGATTTGTGAGAAGCCCCGAGCCACAAATCTTGCCTTATACTTCTCAACACTCCCATCAGTAGCTTGCTTTACCTTGTAGATCCATCTTGAACCTAACACTGATTTATCAACCGGCCTTGGAACAATTTCCTAAGCATTGTTTCTGATAAGGGAGTCATACTCCTCCACCATTGCATCTACCCATGTGGGCTCCTGCACTGCTTCCTGAAAGGAAGATGGCTCAGTCACAATACATTTTCTCATGAGAGCAATGTATCCAGTATATTGATCAAGAAACTGTCTCTGTTTGCGCTATGAAGTAGGGACTCCTACATTTTGTGCCACATCAAGCTTCAACCTCTCAGCTTCTACGGTACGCCTTCTGCTAGTTCTAATGTTTGTCTTTGCATGAGTGGACTCCTCCACTCCATGAGCCTCCTCCAGTGGTTGATCCACATCTAGAGACTCATCTTTGGGAACAAGCAATTCCTCCTCTGCATGCAAGTCTAGCTCCCTCTCAAGCGACAACTTCATGGCTTTCTCCTCATTGAATTTTATATCCCATCGCACCACGATCATTCGACTATTTGGAAAATACACATGATAATTATGGGGTGTTTCTGTGTACCCCACAAATATCCCAACTTCAGCAGTCGACTCCAGCTTCTTCCTGGCATTCTTGGTCACATGAACATAAACAAATGAGCCAAAAATCTTAAAGTGAGAAACATCCGGTTTCTTACCAGTAAAAAAATTCTTCAGGTGTACTCATGCCAAGTACTCTACAAGGACAACGGTTTTGCACATAAAATGTAGTGTTGCATGTTTTTGCCCACAAGTGCATTGCCCTGATCATGCAACACCCACGATCATTTTGTTCTTCCTCTTTGTGACCCCATGTTGCTGTGGGTTATGAGGCGCTATGAGTTCTCTTCAAATTCCTTCTTTGCTACAGAATTATTTGAATTCGTTCGAGATATATTCACCACCATTATTGCTCCCAAGAGCCTTCACTTGCTTCCCAGACTCTTTCTCCACCAATGCTTTAAACTCACAAAACTTTGGGAATGTTTGTTCTTTCTTCTGCATGAATAAGATCCAACATCTACGAGAACAGTCATCAACAAAATAACATAATACCTTTGTTTTTTTTTTTAAGCAACTGAGAATTTCCCTCACACGTCTGTGTGAACTCTCTCCAGGATCACCGAAGCACGGTTCTCCTTTTCATGAAAGGTGGTCTTCACAAACTTACCCATAGTACATCCCTTGCACTGATCTATCTGTGCAAGTGTACCCTTGGGAATTCCAGTATAAATCTACTGCAAAATCTTCAGGGCGCCATGGTGAAGATGGCCCAATCACCTGTGCCATAATTCGCCCTCATCCCAAATCACTACTTCTTCTTCTTTGCCCACCATTGCAGCGCAACAATCTACCTCCAACTTGTAGAGATTCTTAACTCGAATCCCTATCCTCTTGGTTTGACCCGTTGTTTTATGTCACAAGAAAGCTTTTCCATCACTGAAAACAATTTCATAAGCTTTGTCCTCCAACATCGCGACTGAGACCAACTTCTTAATTATACCTAGAACATGCATAACATCTTTCAACAGAAATGGTTTACCTAACTCCCTCTCAAAGGTCATTAATGGTACCAGTGTCATTCGCATTGTATCGTCCATCATTGTCCATCTCTATATGCATTTGGAGATCTTTCTCCTCCAAGTCACTGAAAAGCTCCTAATCTCCCGTCATGTGGAAGGTAGCACCACAATCAACATACCACACCGATCCCATTGCGCTTGAAACCAAGCACGCGATCAAAGAGAAATCAAGTTCAAATTGCAAGGCATGGGCCTCACCAGCTGCAACTCCAAAAACATTATTGTTCTTCTTTTTCTGTGGGCAGTTAGTGGCGAGATGCCCATGTTCGTGATAGTGAAAACACTTCACCTTGGACAAATCTAGCTTCTTGACTTTAGCCTCAGATTTTGAGTGGAATTTATTCCTCTTCCCTATCCTTACTTTGGCAGCCAAAGCACAATCATCTTCATCATCATGCTTTGATGAAGATCCATCCCTGGTGTTCCACTTGAACTCTTCTTGCACTAGATCCGACCACAATCGTTCCCAATATGGCAGTTTTTCCCGTCCATTGACAGAGTCTTGATAACTGTGCCAACTCTTAGGAAGTCCCAAGAGAACCAAGCTCACCAAATCATCATCAACAATAGTGATTCCCACACTCCCCTGCTGATCCCTACATTGGAAAAACTTTGTGAGATACTTAGGAATATTGTCGCCCTTCTCCATTTTGATTTTTCTGAGTTTATCCTTTAGCGCCAATTTCCTATGTTCGTTACTGCTTTGGAAAATATATGTCAAAGCCTTCCACATTGCAAATGGATTTTCTTTCCCATGAATGCTTGATACAATATGGTCTCTCACACCTTCCAAATAATCTTTCTCGTCTTCGCTACTTTCTTTTGCCATGCATCAGGTAATGCAACACCCGTCGAAGTGGGCTTAGGAACATCGGTGTCGATGAACTCCTTCAAGCCATTATCTTCAAGCACTGCCTCCATCCTATCCTTCCATGCAATGTAGTTCAAGTTTCCCTCAAGTTCATACTCTAACCGCAAACCATTGAAATCCATTTCGATGTTTACTCAACTATCGCACCAAGAAATTCTTGCAGCAAATTCGAATTATTTCCACCAACAAAACTCAACTACTGCTTCAATACTGAAATATTCTTTGCTCTGATACCATGAATAAATTTTATAAACATTTTGATGTATTACTAGACTCTCCTGATCTAAAAATTGTATCCACTGTTACATACATAATCCTTCTACTTAATTCTTTGCGGAAATTTAATTGTCAATTGCAAACACATGAAGAAAAATCAATCGCACATAACACATATGTTTTTACCGGGAAAGCATAAAGATAAAAACTCCAACTATAATATATTATGTATATCATGGGTCATGAAACAATCTCATACAAAACTCTAATCCAAGAGCTCTCATTACAATATACAATCGTCTCACACTGTCACACAAAAATTGGCTTGCACATGCACCAATTTACTGCCTCCTGACAGCCTGCCTCCATTGCACAATCCCTGCTGATGAAGATCCCTGAATGAATTCGATCTTGCCTTTATTTCACTACACAATCCTCATTGGAATCTCCAATGTTTGTTTGGATGCATTGAATGCACCACTATAGTCACAACTAATAGTCAACCAGGCCCTTTCACCTATCTCTTAACTGGGTCTCCACTAGATCTGACATGCATGTAGTTAACATTAGTATTTCGTCAGTTACATGTGAGACCACTACTTGTGAATTAATTAAATAATTAATTCACTGATCTCTCACAAGTGTATCTTTAGTTACAACTAGTTACAACTAGCACAACTAAGTTTAACTCACTTAATTGAGTTAAACTAAATAACAACTCACATAGCTACACATCCAACTCTGTTACAACTTTGTATCTATCAGTTACAATGAATTCCACTGCATGGTCCACCAACAAACCACTTCAACTCAAAATCCACTCAGCTAACTGATTTTCCACTTCAGTTAGCTAGTTTTCAAGTGTTCATTAAAAATAGATAATTATTTATTGTCTAATTATTGTTAAGGGCTTAACAATAATCGACATGCATTCTAATTTTAGACATGTGTTCCACTAAACAAATTTGCACATGCACTCCAAACTTAGACGCTCATCCATCCATATAATTTTCTCAACCATTTATAAATAGATTACTGCTAAAAAGAGACTTTGATCCAAATTCTAAAAATAGACATATCACCTAAAAATAGCCTGCGGGCTCCACCTATTGTAGGTGCTTAATTTTCACTAGGATCATCATCTTGTTGAATCTCAACATGAAATAATTTTCCAAGCAGTCAGACGAAAAAAGAATAAACGGGTGAACAAGTTGGAGAATGAAGGGGTGGACAACCACCTTAGACTTCTCTCAATGGCATGGGAGGATCTGGCTCAATGCACGATCAAAATGGATTTCACAATCATCGTGGAAACGGGAAATATGGAAGGACGTCATACGAACAATAGGCCCCAGGTCACATCCACGGAAATGATTTATGACATCATGACAAATCAACCAAATCCAAAATGAACGGGAGTACAAACCCACCAAAGGAAATTACGATGCCCCCTCTGATGCGCCACCCATCTGGCCTCTTAGCCACCAGGCGTATGCGGTACCTCACCCACCTTATGTGCTTCCCAATGCAATTCATTATTTGACATCTTCGCCATTATGGCCCTCAACCCCCCTTCGGGCCTATGAATACCATCTCTCCCTCCTAGTCCCATCGCATTGTCATTGCTCTTCTTTTGGGCCCTCTCCATTTCCCTGCTCTTCCCTATTTCCAATTGCTGCTCTCCCCTTCCTCCACCCCCATTCATGCTTCCATTCCCCTCTCTCCCCTGTTCCGAGTGACTGCATTCCAACTATGAGCATGGCTACCTGTCATGCTAATTCCATTTCTCGGCAGGGTCGGGGATGTGGCTAGGGTGCCCACTCTTCTCGTCAGTCCTCCCCAATCATGACCCTATCAACCAGAGTGGAAGTTGCTGCAAGAAGGGTTGCCATAAATTACATAGTTGCTGAAAATACAGAGACCCAAGAGAGGATTTCCAATCTGGAAGATTAGGCGAGGAATTTTTGGCGTAGATTCACCACAGAAGAGGTCGACGCTGAATTTGAATGGATCCCAAACCCAGGCTTGACTCGGGCCAAGGAAAACTTCTACAACAAAGTTATTGAACTATCAAGGAAGATGAAAACTATTATGGGACTGGCTATGCAGGAGAAAATAGAATGCACCAATTCTCTGGAGAAGAAAATCGACGCGCTCACCGATAAGTTCACGGTTTATGTCGAAGTTTTCCATCACAGGCACTTCGTGTCAAGGGAATCCCCACATTATGCTCTAACTGAAGAATGGTGAGATTTGCACCAAACATCAAAAGGGAGACTATCGAGACTTGAGCCAATGAGCCATCTTGACTGCCACCAGGGAAGGTAACACTCTAGAATGACCGATCAGTGTCGATGACGAATAGGCGGAGGATATGGCTTAAGGTCTACTACTAGTCTCTTCGTGTTTCTGTGTATACTATCTCTTTCTCGGCAAATATGTTTAAACACGGCCAAATTTTTCATATTTTATGCAGCTTTAGTGTTGACAACAAGCAAGCTTTTTGACATTCCCCATTTGGGGCTCTGGGCATCCAGGAGTTTTACTCTGTGCAACCATGAAGTTAGCCCCTCGGGACCGCGGAAACTACTACGAACTCTTCAATTCTGGGGATCATTTGGTCTCTTTTATGTTTTAATTTTGTATGCAATGGCCTTAACCACTATTATAAATTCCATGTAAGAAGGGTGTCAAGATTTCTTGGGCTTTGGTGCTGACGCATGTAGCTCGCACCAAGCCTCATACAATGTAAATATTATTATTTGTGATAATAGATCTATCTAAATTACAAAAAAAAACAATAACAATAAGGGGTTACAATAGTATTATAGGAACCTAACATGCCTCTCTCCTTCAAAAAAGTATTTTCCTCAACACTTGAGTATTTTTGGATGTTTCTGTATAAAATTCTCATCCTCCCATGTGGAATATTTAGCAGTTAATTTCTTCCACTTTATGAGATACTCTAAAATTGATTGATTTTTTAACTGTCAAGTTCTTGTTTCTGTGATTACTTTAGGATCCAATATGATTTTTCCTTCCTCGTCAAGTTCTGGAAATATTGTTTGAACTATGAGCTTGTCACTTATAACATTCTTTAAGCATGAAACATGGAAAAATGGGTGCACTCGAGAATATGCAAGATGCTCCAACTTGTATGTCATAGTACCAATCTTTTGCAACACCTTGTAAGGACCATAGTACTTTGGTGATAATTTATTTTCCTTCTTAGCTTGCTTGAGGGAAATTTATTTGTATGGTTGTAGCTGTAAAAATACCCAGTCGCCTATATCAAAACTTCTTTCGATTTGATCTTGATCTGCATATTGTTTCATTTGAGGTTATCCTTTAATAGTTGGAGAAATTTTTGTTGTTGCTTAATGTGACCTTCCAATGCTTGAACCTTAGAATTTTCTCTTAAAGATGATGCGATGGACGGTGGATGATATCCATAAAGTGCCATAAATGGGGTCATTTTTGCTGCACTGTAGAAGGAAGTGTTATACCACCATTCAACCAGAGGTAACCACTTGAACCATTATGTTGATTTATCATATACAAAGCAACGAAGATATCCTTCCAAACATTTGTTCACTATCTTAGTTTTCCCATCATATTGAGGATGATAAGATGATCTATGAGCTAATTGAGTATCTAGACAAGAAAATAATCCCGTCCAAAAAACTGTAGTTAAAATGGGATCTTTGTCGCTTACAATAATATTTGGGTTTCCATGTAGATTTTGAATTGTTTCCATAAATTCAGTAGCAACTGTACTAGCTTTAAATGGATGAGATAATGCACAAAGTATGCATACTTGGTAATTCTATAAACTACCACCATGATGAAAATATTTCCTTCAGATTTGGGTAAACAGGTGATAAAATCCATTTAAACCTCCTCCCAACATTGACTTGGAATGGATAAAGGTTGTAACAAACCTGAGGTATTAATTGTCTCAACTTTATTTTCTTGGAAAACCGAAAATTCTACCACAAACTTTTGAATATCATATTTAAGGCCATCCCAAAATATATCCTTCTCAACCCTGTGGTAATTTTTTAAAAACCGTAAGTGCCCTCCTAAGGGAGAGTTGTGCAATTCCAAAATAATATTTTGTTTGAGTTTGGAATTCTTACAAAGATATAAGTGATATTTGTACCATAATGAATCATTTTTCCCACTAAATGTATTATATCTACTAGGATCTTGTTGCAACTTTTGAATGAGTGTCAACACTTCTTCGTCATTCTTCCATTCGTCCCTCACTTCGTTTATCCAATCTAGTTAGATAATAGAAATGGCACAAATATATTCTTCCACATTCTCATCCTTTCTTGAGAGTGCATCTGCAACAACAATTTTCTTCCCTTTTTGTAGATTATTTCAAAGGCATAAACCAACATCTTTGTGACCCACTTTTTATTTCCTTATGAAGATCATCTTTGTTCCAAAAAGTATTTAAGACTATCATGATACATTTTTACCTTGAAGTGTATTCCCATTAGGTAAGGTCATCATTACTTTAATGCATGTAGTATTCTCAACATTTTCGCCTCATAAATAGGTTTGTGTTAATAATTTCCTTTGATTGGACAACTTTCAAAAGAAATGGGTCTTCCTTCTTGCATTAAAATAGCACCAATTCCATTTCCTGAGGCATCACATTCCACAATAAAGGTTTTTGTGAAGTTTGTCATAGCTAATACCAGTGCTTGGCACATTTCCTCTTTAAGATGTTCAAAGGCCTTAGATGCTTCTGGAGTTCAAGAAAATGCATCTTTATTCAGTAATGTTGTTAGAGGTGCTACTATTCTCTCATAATTCTTAAAAAACTTGCGATAATACCCTATTAACCTATGAAATCCTCGAAGATTCTTTATGGTTGTGGGTATTTTCCATTCCTTAATAGATTTAATTTTGTTAGGGTCTACCTTAACACCCTCATGAAATACAATATGACCCAGATATTCCACCTCCTGTACTCCAAAGAAACATTTGGTGGTTTTTGCATGTAATTGTTTCTCCTCCAATAGTTTGAGTACCCTATCAACATGTTGAATATGATCCTTCCAAGACTTGTTGTAGATTATTATATCATCAAAAGATACTAACACAAATTTTCTAAGGAAAGTTTGAAAATGGAATTCATCAAACCTGGAAATGTAGAAGGTGCATTGGTAAGGCCAAAAGGCATGACCAAAAAATTCATAATGACCCTCATAAGTTCTAAATGTTGTTTTCAAAACGTCTTCAGCGTTCATTCTAATTTGATGATATCCTGAACGAAAATCCAACTTGGTGAAGTAAATTGCTCCATGTAATTCATCCAATAATTCATCAATGATAGGAATGGGAAATTTATTTTTAATAGTGTGCTTGTTCATCTCCTTTTAATCCTAACACATGCACCGTGATCCATATTTATTGTGCACCAATACTACTAGATCAGAGAAATAATTGTTTCACTAGGTTGAATTATATCTGCCTCTAGCATTTCTGCAACCATACATTCAATTTCAATTTTTTGGGCATTGGGATATATGTAAGGAATGATGTTTGGACAAACACTTCCTGGAATAAAATTAATAGCATTATCATGATCACGAATATGTGGGAGGCCTTTGGGAGTCTCAAATACCTTGGAATGATTTTCCAATACTTTTTGGAGATCTGGAGAAATAGATGGTTTCGATGTTTAAACATCTAGTGAGCATAATTGTGAAATTACGCCCATTTGTTCTTTATTTAGAATATTTTTGATGCCATTGGATTTTATTATCTTTCTTGGTTTCCCTATGATACCCATTAATTCAAATTCCTTTTCTTCCCAAAAAAAATTCGAAATTTTTTCTTGAAAAATAAAATTTTTCATACCCAAATATTGTAACCATTGGACTCCTAGTACAACAAAAACACCATCCATTGGAATGGAAAGCATTGGAATATTCAATACATATTCCAACATGGTTATCTTGGAATTATGGCATTTTCCAGAGCAATTTATAGTTCCTCCATTGGAAACCATCACTTGACACTTTAATGTTGGATATAGGAAGCAATTCAGTTACTTAGCTATCTTACAATGAATAAAATTATGGGTACTACCTGTATCAATCAACACTATTAGATTTTTCTTCTTGATATGTCCTCCTATATTAAGAGTTTTAGGAGTGGCAATTATTTCCAATGCATTGCAAGATATGGTTAGATTCGTTTCTTCTTTTTCTAGGGTTGGTTCCTAGTGTATATCCTCTTCTTTTGAAGTTTCTTGTTCCTTTTCTTCCTCCTCTTCACAATATATGTAAAATAATTTCTTGTCAGCACACTTTTTACCTTTAGTGTATTTTCTATCACAAATGTAACAAAGCCCTTTTTCTCTTTTTTCTTCCAATTGTTGTGCTGTCAATCTTATAGGTTGTGGAAGGCTAGGAGAAGCAACACTTCCTCTTTATAGTTGTGAGTACCAGGCTTCATTGTTGCCGTAATTTTTCTTTCAATTTTTCTTACCAACTTGAATTCCTTCTCCAATGGATTAGGTTCCCAGAGGTGAACCTCATGTTGGATGTTATCCTTTAAAGTCCCTATGAAGATATCAATCCTATGCTCCTCTAGAATATCATTTATATTTATATTCAATTTTTGGAAGTCTTCAATGTGCTCTTCCATTGAACCCTTTTGTTTGATATTTATCAATTGGCTAAAAAATCAGTTTCTCTTTGTATCCTCATAATGTGATTTCATTTCATCTGTCAAAATTGCCCAAGTGACAAGTGGTTTATGAGAAAAAAAGTCATTGATACCATATAAATTGATTGGTTTCTAAATATAAAGTTTCAATGCGTACCTTTTGTGTGTGTTGCATATTATGGAGATCAAAATATTGTTCCATTTGTAGTATCCATGCTACCGGATCTTTGCCATCAAACTTCCTCATATCAATCTTTGGAATATGGTGTGTCTTCAATCCACGTTAGAGTATATGAAATCATAATTAAAATTTATTTTGTTTTGGGGCCATTTTAGAACCAAATACTAATATATATGCTTCAATATGCCTTTTGAATCATGTTAAACTGATTTTTCAAACAAAATTTTTGCAAATTTTAAAAAATACATACATTTTTTTTTTTTTTTTGGAGCTTGATATTGAAATTATTGTATCTTTGTAATTCCAGATTTCCAAGGTCTAAAATTAGGTCCTGTGGTAGCCCTATGAATCTTATTTCCAATGCCACATGTCATACCAATATTGGATTATTCAATAAAGGGTTATTCCAAATCTCTTAAGATGTCTTGATTATGGACTAGTTAAGCAGAGCGAAGTTGTACGGGATTCCACGTGTCGCTGCTTCAACATTCAGACCTAAAATTGCTACAAAAAAACAAAGTTTATGTACTTTTAGCCACTTTTTACAGAATTCAAATTCTATACCTAAAACGAAAGTTATGACGATTTTCCCTAGGTCACATGTTTGAAATGAAATTATGGAGCCTGAAAAATCCCCAACTTCCTCGGATCATATCTCTAAAAATATAGTGAACCAAGATCTGAATTTTTTACACAAATTTCACCAAGATTTTGGATCCAAGTGGTTTTAATTTCAAAATTTTAATCCTCATATAAAAAAAATATAGTGAATTCCACGATGACTTGTTTCAAGCAGTGAAACCCTAGAATCCAAAGCTCTGATACCAAATGTTATGCAACCAGCTCTCAAAACAATAAAAATAATAGATCAATGACTTAAAAATATCTTATTCAAGGGATAAAACTCCTTTACATTACACAAATAAACAATTCTTGGATGATTCAAATGACAAAACCTCATTTCTATATATAGGAGTCTAACAGGTCATAATATAATCAGATCTTACATAACAATAATAATATAAGGGAACAAAAATAACAATATTTGGCTTATATGAGGCACAATAATAACAATATGGAGACTACATGGGCACAACAATAACAATGATGCAGGAGCATCAAGACCTTTTTATCCATTTGTAAATATGGGGTGTGATAATATTAAATTGTAAATATGGGGTGTGATGATTTCTAATATTTTATTAATTAATTTGAATTAAATAGGAGAATGTGAGGATTTATGTAAATATCTTTTTATTAATAAAAGGATATGAGGAAATTTAATAAATTGAAGGATTCTAGGGATAAAACCTATCCTTTAGGGATGTTGAGAGATTTAGGGGTTTGTTGAGGATTTTAAGAGATTGAGCATTTAATTAAATGATTTTTAAATTTGTATAAATAGGAAAGGGATTTGTGAGAAAAAGAAGATTGAGTGAGTGAGAGTGGTTGAAGAAGACTTGAATAGCCAAGGCTGTACGCCTTTGGCATTTTGTAAGGGCCATCAATTTGAAATATCAGGCCAAACAAAGTCTGTAAGTAATCTTGTTTTGATATATATACATTTGGAGATTGGTTGCGAAAGCTATAGTATTTTCTGGTTAAATGTATATATATATGAATGAGGAATTAATTATTGGAAAGATCGATTAATGGAATCCTGCAATCAAAGAAATGGTGGAATCGATTTATGTGACAAAGTTAAAAGGATTGATTTTAATATAGAAATTGTTATCTAGACATGTGCTTTCGAATGGTTTTGTTATATCAGTTTGAATTCGATTAATTGC
The DNA here is from genome assembly GCA_034641835.2 of Pinus albicaulis. Lineage (NCBI taxonomy): Eukaryota > Viridiplantae > Streptophyta > Pinopsida > Pinales > Pinaceae > Pinus > Pinus albicaulis. Next base: position 113,617 of record JAXQQM020085263.1, read on the forward strand.
AAATGAAAGGAGAGCACCAGCGTTTTAATACAAGTCTGCAGTGTCAAGCTTTTGAAATCTGGAGGGATCGATAGCAGGATTGCTATTCGTTGTGTATTGTGTGCACCCAGTAAATATAAAATCATAAGCTTATAACCAATTAAAGGGAGTTCGTTTTCAGGAATTGTATGTTAAATTGATAGTGAATGCGTTGATGCAACAAATTGTCAGTGAATGCGTTGGTTGCCGGAGTAGTCTGATATAAAAACTGAGTGCGTTGATGCAACGAATTGACAGTGAATGCGTTGATTTCTGGAATAATCTTATATAAAAACTGAATCCAATGAGTAGGAGGTCGATATTCTCAGATTTTGAAGGCGCTAACTGGTAAATCGATTAAGTGTTTAATCTGCAGGTGGAACAGAGACTCTAATGAAATTCGGTCCAGTTTGCAGTGTTTAAGCTCGAGGTTATATCCAGAAGTTTTTATTGTAAAAACGATTGATGAATTTGAACATAATGTTGGCAACCGATGACAGAAGCGATATTGTGGTGAAATTCGATTTTTCAGTTCAAATGTATAGCTGTGGGGAATTCAATGTATATTGAGATTTGATGTGATATATATATGGCGCTGAGTTTGTATCAAATTGAATTTAAACCACACGCTGTTGCAAGGATTGCATAATCCATGAGAAGTGTTGAAACATCTGTCTTAAAACGGAATCCGGCATTAAAGTTTCTGTTGGGTCGATTTCATGGCTCTAACAGAGTTTAAACTCATAGTTTGTTACCAGATACAAAAATGATGAAGTTGCATAGTTTGTTGATAGCGCAGAGTTTGTTGATGAATTGATAGCGCAGAGTTTGTTGTTGTTGATGAAGTTGCATAGTTTGTTGATGAATTGAAAGTGCAGAGTTGAAGAACAGGATCGATCTACAGTGATGATAATTGCCAGCATTGCAATATTTAAATTGATTATATGAGCATGAGCGCACTTTAATCCACGCTATATAAATGGAAGATTATTGGCTCCATTCAAAGTTTAGGACTCAAGTTATTTAAATTGATTTTAGTTGTATCCAAGTCGTGTGATTAGAATTAAAATTGTGAGTTATTTTGATTAGATTATAGTTTTCCGCATGCAAATGGTAGATGTTAAATTTGCCATAAATTTTAGGCCAAGTCAGTGATGAAATTGTCCAATTGTTTTGTGAATAATTGGACAAGAAGTAGCTGTATGGTTAAGAGCACGCTAGAATAAGATTGAGTATATTTGGAAGGTACTTGTAAAATTACCTGGAACAGCTGTAAGAGAAAGAGCGCACATATATTTGGTGCTTTGATTGGTTGAAACAGGTAAATTTGTGCATGCAAATGATATTGGAGTTGAATGGAATTTATGCATTCAGATTGAAAAGCTTGTTATCTTGGAATTATTTTAGAGGGAAATTATTTGAGTTTATAAATTGAGTTTTAATTCCAAGCATGGTCTTTGTTAATCATGGAACAAGCTTCCGCAAATTTAGGTGGGAATTTGCCATGTATCGATTTTGAATTGAGGAAAAGTTTGGACGCATGTTTTACAAGAATGGGTGATGGAGGATCCTGGGTATTGCAAGCTCCATGTTTGCGTCATTTTTGGTATCAGAGCCCGGAATGCTCTGTTGGAATGTTTATCTTCTGAATGATGATAAGAAGGTTTTTGTTAATTGAAATGTATTCTTGAATGTATGATGAATGATGAAGATCAGATTTTAAATGCAGCATATACAATTGCAAGTGAACAGAATGCAGGTAAAAAGAGATCAGATTCTAATCTGAAAGACAAGCAACCAAAGTACAGCTGAAGGAATGAAGAGTCATGCAGGTATTGTGTTTGGTTAATTTTGATTTGGGTTTTACTGACAAGAAACAGATTGAGGATTGATGGTTGCAGCAAAGAAGAAACTCAACAAAGAAGGAATTGTTGCTGATAGCTAAAGTTTGCCAGATCAAGCCAGAAGGTTGGAAGAGAGAATCAGATTTTAAAATCTGATTGACAGTGAATTTGTGCAGAGGAAGAAATGAAGATTTGCTGAAACAAAATTGCAGGAATGATGAGACTGAAGTGCAGGAGAATGGAAGGACAAGATCAGCCGAGATCTTGAAGGTCAGGTGATCTGGGTTTATTTGAATTTGAAGATTGTAGTCTTTGCAGAAGTATTTTTGCAACTCCTAAAAGGAAAATCCATAGAAGACATGTTTAAAATTGCTAACAGAAAACTGGTGAAAGCATAAGTGACAGAACCTTGAAGAAATCCAATAGAGATTGGATAAGGAGGACAATTGTGAACAGGCAGATGAGTTGAAGCCAAGAAGAGCAAAGAGAAGTGCTCAAAGGAGGTTCCAGAGGTAGAACCAATTGCTTGCCAAAAGACCGAGTGAGGAGGGCTTGGTGAGGTAAGTGGCGGCAGGACAGGACTTGCTGCTGAACAGGCTTTAGTGCAACTCATAGTAAAGTGAGTGAGGGACTCATAGAGATGGAAAGGATGATGACTAGTGACAGTCATAACAGAGGTTCTGAAATCAACCACAGCAGAGGACAAAAGAAGAAGGATGTCAAGTCAATTGGCATACAGAGACAGTTAAGCAAAGAGGAATATGAGAGGGAGAAGGCTGAGATAGCAGTTCAGCTTGAGGTGTTAATGGAGATGTTGCAAAGAAATGAGGAAGACCAGAAGCATGGTTATGTTATGAGAAAGAAGTTGAGATGGCAGAGGCTACAAAAGAAGTGGAATCATCAGGTGAATTTGCAGTTGATAAAGGAACTAAGGGAACTTGAACAGGTTATTGATGCCAGACAGAGGATAGAGAAGCTCGAAACAGTTGAGCTACAGCAAAAGGAAGATGCTGAAGAAGATGTTGAAGTTTCAATATGTTACCCAGAGAGTGGACCATTACTTTTTGAAAGTGATGAAGAGCTGGAGGAGTTGAATCATATGAATGATTCAAAGCAGCACGAAGATTTTATGACTGAAGCATCAAAGAAGACCGTAAGGTCTGGTGATTTTAAAACTGATGATTTGTGTGTGATTGCAGGTTTGGAAGAAGATAGACAGTCTTTTAAAGCTGACAAAGATCTGGAAGAGTACCTTCCAGAAGATGAAAGTTTTGAAGCAGAAGCTGGGAAAGAATCAGTTCACTACAGTGGAAAAATGCTGGAAGACATCATTGAGATAGATGATGAGAAGTGGAGACTAGCTGACAGTCTCAAGAGTTTGGATCAGCATACTGATATGCTGACAGAAGAAGAGAAATCAACACAACATACTGAAGTGTTGCTAAAGGGAAAAGAGGTGGATAGTCAAATGAAAGAAGAAGAGGAAGAACATCTACTGAAGGATGTCCAGGATAGATTGCTGAAGAAGGATGACAAAGCAGTTGTCATAAATGATAATCAAGAAGAAATTGCAGATAAAATTGCAGGTGACAAGCAAAGGAATGTTGCAAAGGGAAAGGAAGATTGGGAGGCCGCAACATCCACAGTGACAGCAAGAGCAACATGGTTTATTGAAGATGTTGGAAACAATCAACAGACAGAGGACATACTAGACAAAGAAATTGAGATGATAAGGAGGTTAATGGTAAAAACATCCCAGAGAAAGACAGCCGAAAGAAACAAAAGGAACAACAACAAGAGAATGACAGTGAAGGATTGCAAGAGCAGAGCAGGTGGAGCACTTCAACACAAAGTATGGAAACCTGGAAGACAACAGCAGATGACAACAGCAGTGAAGCAATCGACAAGCACGGAAGATTTACAAAATAAAATCTGGGATCCAGGAGGAGATATCCAGACTTATGACCAGGTGGTCATGAATTTTTCTTACATGGGGAGTCTGATGCAGGAGCATCAAGACCTTTTTCTTCATTTGAAAATATGGGGTGTGATAATATTAACTTGTAAATATGGGGTGTGATGATTTTAATATTTTATTAATTAATTTGAATTAAATAGGAGAAGGTGAGGATTTATGTAAATATCATTTTATTAAAAGGATATGAGGAAATTTAATAAATTGAAGGATTTTAGGGATAAAAACCTATCCTTTAGGGATGATGAGAGATTTAGGGGGTTGTTGAGGATTTTAAGGGATTAAGCATTTAATTAAATGATTTTTAAATTTGTATAAATAGGAAAGGGATTTGTGAGAAAAAAAACATTGAGTGAGTGTGAGTGAGAGTGGTTGAAGAAGACTTGAATAGCCAAGGCTGTACGCCTCTGGCATTTTGTAAGGGCCATCAATCTGAAATATCAGGCCAAACAAAATCTGTAAGTAATCTTGTTTTGATTTCAGATTATAAATATATATACATTTGGAGATTGGTTGCGAAAGTTATAGTATTTTCTGGTTAAATGTATATATATATGGTTGAGGAATTAATTATTGGAAAGATCGATTAATGGAATCCTGCAATCAAAGAAATGGTGGAATCGATTTATGTGACAAAGTTAAAAGGATTGATTTTAATATAGAAATTGTTATCTAGACATGTGCTTTCGAATGGTTTTGTTATATCAGTTTGAATTCGATTAATTGCAAATGAAAGGAGAGCACCAGCGTTTTAATACAAGTCTGCAGTGTCAAGCTTTTGAAATCTGGAGGGATCGATAGCAGGATTGCTATTCGTTGTGTATTGTGTGCGCCCAGTAAATATAAAATCGTAAGCTTATAACCAATTAAAGGGAGTTCGTTTTCAGGAATTGTATGTTAAATTGATAGTGAATGCGTTGGTTGCCGGAGTAGTCTGATATAAAAACTGAGTGCGTTGATGCAACGAATTGACAGTGAATGCGTTGATTTCTGGAATAATCTTATATAAAAACTGAATCCAATGAGTAGGAGGTCGATATTCTCAGATTTTGAAGGCGCTAACTGGTAAATCGATTAAGTGTTTAATCTGCAGGTGGAACAGAGACTCTAATGAAATTCGGTCCAGTTTGCAGTGTTTAAGCTCGAGGTTATATCCAGAAGTTTTTATTGTAAAAACGATTGATGAATTTGAACAGAATGTTGGCAACCGATGACAGAAGCGATATTGTGGTGAAATTCGATTTTTCAGTTCAAATGTATAGCTGTGGGGAATTCAATGTATATTGAGATTTGATGTGATATATATATGGCGCTGAGTTTGTATCAAATTGAATTTAAACCACACGCTGTTGCAAGAATTGCATAATTCATGAGAAGTGTTGAAACATCTGTCTTAAAACGGAATCCGGCATTGAAGCTTTTGTTGGGTCGATTTCATGGCTCTAACAGAGTTTAAATTCATAGTTTGTTACCATATACAAAAATGCTGAAGTTGCATAGTTTGTTGATAGCGCAGAGTTTGTTGATGAATTGATAGCACAGAGTTTGTGTTGTTGATGAAGTTGCATAGTTTGTTGATAGTGCAGAGTTGAAGAGCAGGATCGATCTACAGTGATGATAATTGCCAGATTGCAATATTTAAATCTGATTATATGGCATGAGCGCACTCTTTTAATCCAGTCACATATAAATGGGAAGATTATTGGGACGCATTCAAAGTTTAGGACTGAAGTTATTTAAATTTGGATTTTGGGTTGTATCCAAGTCAGGTGGATTAGAATTAAATTGTGAGTTATTTTGATTGTGAGATTATGCTTCCGCATGCAAATGGCATAGATGTTGAATTTGCCATAAATTTGAAATAAGCTTCAGTGGATGAAATTGTCCGATTGTTTTGTGAATAATTGGACAGTAAATGCAATGTATGGTTAAGAGCACAGAGAATAAAGATTCTGGAGTATTTGCAGGCCTAGTACTTGTGTATCACTGGGTACGCTGTAAGAGAAAGAGCGCACATATATTTGGTGCTTTGACTGGTTGAAACAGGTAAATTTGTGCATGCAAATGATATTGGAGTTGAATGGAATTTATGCATTCAGATTGAAAAGCTTGTTATCTTGGAATTATTTTAGAAGGAAAGTATTTGAGTTTATAAATTGAGTTTTAATTCCAAGCATGGTCTTTGTTAATCATGGAACAAGCTTCCGCAAATTTAGGTGGGAATTTGCCATGTATCGATTTTGAATTGAGGAAAAGTTTGGACGCATGTTTTACAAGAATGGGTGATGGAGGATCCTGGGTATTGCAAGCTCCATGTTTGCGTCAAGGGGGCTACACTAACAATAACAATAAGGGGTTACACTAGCATTATAGGGACCTAACACTCAAACAAATGAAATTGATCTTAGCACTACCCCAAATTTAAATAATGTTGCTTTATCTGATGAAATAGAAAATCAACATGATGTAATGTTCATTAGCAACAAGCAGCAGCAATTAATTCAACAATAATTAAATAATCAGTGAGAGAATGTTAGCAATATACAAAATGTTGCAATCAAATCAGAATCTTCTTTTGTTTATAATTATCAATCTCAAACTTCATAGAAGTCTAGTAACAATTTACAAATAAATCAAGCATTTGAAACATCCAATTTTGGGGAAGACATGGATTTGCAATTTGAGATTCGCAATGATACAAATGTGGAAAAATCTATTGTGAAAAATGAACAAACTTCTGTAAATAGAGAAACTTTGAGGTATATATTTTCAACCTCTTATTTTTGTTTCTATCCTAATATTTTTAGTAACAATAATTTAATTGATAATCAATCAAGAGTCCCTATGAACACAGATTTAATATTAGAAAATAGAGGAGTTGTCATTAATTTAATTAATAATTAATTATTACATACTTCTAATATTGGTAGCGAAAATTCAACCAACAATATTTTCAATTATCCTGGAGATTCTCTTGATCTGGAATTTAATTAACTATTTGGTTCTTATTTATGTTATTCGAAGGAAAAGAAAACTAATGAAATTATTTATGATTATGACTTGAAAATTGAAAATTCTCAAGCTCTTTTCTCTTCAAAATTGGTTTTGACTAACTCTCATATTCTGAATTCCTTAAGTGAATCTATTTTTGAACATGAAAAGAACATTAATCAAGAAATTATTTTGGTCCATTCTCATTTTCAAACATTCAATCATCATAGTGATTTTGGCATTCAAGAACCTATCCCAATATTTGATTCCTACAATGATGAAGTATCCTTGTTGAATCATAAGCCTAAAATGCTCCCATTTCCGCAAATAAATAATTTTAATTTCATTGTCTCTATTGACAATTGGGAAAAGGAATTTTAAATAAATCCCAGTTGTGTTGTACTATTATTTGTAATATTGATGTATATTATAGTTTTCCTTTTTCTCATTTTCTTCAGTTTGATTTTGTTTTTCTATCAAAATTTATTTTTTAATTTTTAAACATATTATGTTGGCACTTTAAGCATTCAAACTCTCAGTTCTCATCAAGTGTAATAATGAGCTTATATGAAAATCAATTCAAGAACTTTAAGCATGAACATCAACTACTTGTTATTCTAAAATTTTATTTGTTCATGTATGGTCAATTCATGTTTGGTTTTCAAATCAATTCTTCACAAATTTTGGTACCTGAGAGTACATCATTACACTCGGACCAAAGATCTAATACTTCTAGAAGTCTTCTAAATCTCCATCCATAATTTATTGATTTATTTGAAAAATGTTTGAGAACTTCAATTCTCAAGAATATTTCTTCCCATGACCTACCTTTTGTATATAATACCAACAATTTTTAGCACAATATAATATTCAAAAATCTATCGTTCGATTTTGGCTTGTTATTTCTTCTTCCTGTGAATTTCTTCCCAGCATTGATAGAAATACATACTGATTTTTATGATCCTGTAGGCATATGTTTGGAAGAATTTCAAGGTAAGAATTTTGTAAATAAATTTATTTTATTGAACCTCTTAGATGTACATAGTAGGCTGATTTTTTCTTTTGATAATCTCGCTGCAATTTTATTTCTATTTCTATTTTTTAATATTTTTATATGTGCAGAAATAAAGTTGAGAGAATGGTTACATTAGAAGTATGATTATACTTAGTCACTTTTTCATTCTTATAGTTAGGATAGGAGTATAATTAGTTAGTTTGTTGTTTTTGTTTGTTTTTTCTTTTAATAATACAAGTACAAGAATAATGCAGGGAACATCTAACTTTTTATGCGCCATTTATGCATCAAAAAAACTGCAGTTTACAATTAACCATGTTGACCTGTGGGTTATGGGCCCACGTATACATCAGAAGCATTTCACAGCGGATTCCTTTAAAACAATACATCGCAACCGCAATACAATATATATCGCAAGTCACAAAATATGCGATATCGTAGACCGTGGAGGTTAACATTTCGCATTGCGCACAAAATAACATTTACTATAATTCACCACAACATTTATCATATGCGAAGTGCGAAGTAGCGCTAAGCCAACACGTAGCCTCCCTCATCGCATCACAAACTAAATTATTTATCTTGTGAAGTCTTTCCTTGTAAACACAATAATCGTCGATGCGATGTTGCACAATCTCATTGGTTGTGATCTAAACTCTCCACCGTTGATATGTTCTTAGATCCAACAGTTCTCCCATTCACACGTTTAGTTGCCTTTCACTCTAATAACTATCTGTGGAATTTGCATTACAACACAAATCTATCTCTGTCATACTCTGTCTACGGCGAAGTTCATAGGAACTTTGTCCCTCACTCCTTCTCACGCACTTCATCAATTTACAGGAAATTGACGATTATATAATAACATTCAAATACACACAAATCCAAATATACAACAATGCATAAACTCATTTATATTCATAACTCAATTAAAGGCTAAGGCCTCATGGCCTGACTCACACTAAAGCCCCTACGGCTACATTGTGTACTCTCTACTATATCCTCTCACACAACACAGACTCACTTTATAAAGAGATTACAAAGGGAGTGGAAAACTTACGATCCATAAGATCCTCCCACAATCGCTCAACCAACCCTAAACTCTCTATTCACATACATGGCAGATAATTACAATTTGATCAAGTCTTAACAATTCCATCAATTTAGCTCTGTTTTAACAGAATTTGCCCTGGTTTATAATGATTGTCCATGTTTCAAACTTCATAGCATTGAGTTTGAATTATGGCCCGATGATCCTGCATCAGACTCCCTAGATACAAAAATTTATATGACCTCTTGGTCATATGCCTCCTTCATCCCTAAGCAATTCTACCCACATCCTTTGTGGAATTGCCTTTATGAACTTTCCATGAGCTACAACAAAACCTCTGTAGTAACAATTCCTCCCTGCTACATGATACCTCACCAAGCTTCTCTCCTCTGAGCTCAGTCTTTTGGCATCTCTCTAGTTCTCTCTTCTCTGGAACCATTTGAGCACTCCTTGCTCTAGGCTATTGCAATCTTCTCACCTTCTTCTGCCGCTACCTATAAGACCATATAAATACCAAAAACTCACCAATATTCAACATAATTCTACCTCTTTCTTTTGCAAGCAAACTCTTTCTCGCAGGAAATCTTTCCCTGCTCTAATACCACTTTGATGCAGCAAAAAAATGTAGTTTACAATTAACCGCATGGACCTGTGGGTTATGGGCCCACGTATGCATCAAAAGCATTTCACAGTGAATTCCTTTAAAACAATACATCACAACCGCAATATAATATATATCATAAGTTGCAAAATATGCGACATCGCAGACTGCAGAGGTTAAAATTTCGCATTGTGCACAAAATAACATTTACCGCCATTCACCACAACACTTATCATATGCGAAGTGTGAAGTAGCGTTGAGCCAACACGTGGCCTCCCTCATCGCATCGCAAACTAAATGATTTATCTTTCGAAGTCTTCGCTTGTAAACACAATAATCGTCGATGCGATGTTGTGCAGTCTCTCTGTTTGTGATTTAAAATCTCCACCATTGATCCGTTCTTAGATCCAACAGTTCTCCCATTCACTAGTTTAGTCACCTTTCACTCTAATAACTATCTGTGGAATTCGCATTACAACACAAATCTATCTCTATCGTACTCTGTCTATGACGAAGTTCATTGGAGCTTCGTCCCTTGCTCCTTCTCACGCACTTCATCAATTTATAGAAAATTTACGTTTATATAATAACACTCAAATACACACAAATCCAGATATACAACAATTCATAAACTCATTTATATTCATAACTCAATTACAAGCTAAGTCCTCACAGCCTGAATCACACTAAAGCCCCTATGGCTAGATTTTGTACTCTCTACTATATCCTCTCACATGACACAAACTCACTTTATAAAGAGATTACAAAGGGAGTGGATTGCTTACGATCCATAAGATCCTCCCACAATCACTCAACCAACCCTAAATCTCTCTATTCGCATACATAACAGATAATTACAATTTAATCAAGTTTTATCAATTTCATCAATTTAGCTCTGTTTTAACATAATTTTCCCTGGTTTACAATGATTGTCCACATTTCACACTTCATAGCATTGAGTTTGAATTATGGCCTGATTCTCCTGCATCAGCCATAAATATGTTCAGGGGAGTATCTTCTTTCTCATCAGAAATACTTTTGATTTTTGTGATCTGTAATAATTATTCTCTTTATATTTCTTTTACTTTACAAATTCACAAGATGAGCGAATAATCGTTTTTATTTTTCCCTTATACAACTGAAATGGAATGTTGGACTCTTTCTTGATTTAAAAAGCAAAGGAATTTACAAATTAATTCTTGCAGCAGTTAAAAATGCTCATATCCATGATTTGACCTCTTCCCACTATGAATATTACATTTCTGGGTTGAGTTTAGCCTTTGCACTACACTTGTTCATATTGCATCCACTTTAGTCACATTTCTTCCTCCTGAGATGGTATAGACCCTCAAACTGGTAAATCTCAGAATCTCAGTCATCTGCTTTTCATTTCATTTCTAAGAGAATAACCTTTCTGAGATCTTTCCCTTGAGACTTCGAACTTTCAAGATTATTGGACTCTCAAGTCCATCTTATAACAGGATTATTTTAAAATATGCTCTGATATTTATACCCTGAAATGTGGCCTTTTTTTTTACTACCACACCCAATTCGTAAAATTTTGAAATAAAATGCTAAGTAAAAAAAATGGCTCCCACTTCATTGTCTTCGCTCGGACTTCATGATATTGTAGTCTCGTAAGATGATTTAAATTATATAATGGTTTTCGATATTTCTGATACGGGATTCTATCTCCTTCACTCATATTTATTGATCTCGGACTCCTTTTCTCAGGAACTTATTTTAAACACATTACAATATTTCTTCTGGTATTTTACATTTTCCTTTATACTGAGCTCTCTCAATACCTCAAGATATCGTATTAATGTAATCTCATAGGCTTCTGGTCAACTCATTCATTATTTGAAAATCTGGCCTATTTTTCATAACCACATGGATTCCTCTCTTTGATGTCTCTCTATATCTTTATGCTTTATTCAATCCTGACTTCCATTTATCCTTATATTCAAGAGCTCGGATGTTTTTTTTCTAATTATAACTTCGTCAAACCTCCAATCATTCATTCATTTGGATGACTAATTGATTTTATGGATATTCATTCTTCATGGTGTGTGCACATGGATATTATCATTGTGCCTTCATTGGACATGCATCCTCACATGCATTGTTGGGCCTCTTTTTACTCTACATGGAAATCTTCTTGGATAATGAAAAGTTCATCACATGTGGCTCGCTTACGTTTTTATCTTTGTCTCACTATTCAATTTTCATCTCATCATCTTGGTCATATTTTAGTGTACATCATTTTTATATTTTCAAGACATCCTCAAGTACTCATTATAACAATACAGTCGGTCGGTAAGAAAATACAAAATATGCAAAGGTAACGGATCATGGTCATCCTCTTGTGGTTCATTTGTCTTTAATATATCGCTCCATATTTATCATACAAAACTCAAATCCTCTCCATATACACATAAGCATTACATAAGTTGGGAAGTGGTTTTGATTTTGAGAAGATTATGAAAACCTTGGAGTAGATATGAAATCTAAAATCGTTGCAATTCATAGAGAAGCATGTATTCATTTTCATTTCTAATGAATTTTATTTACTTCATATTCCTTGAACATGAATCATTGTTTTCTTCTAGTTTATTTTTTGCTCTAGTTTAGATTTAATAAGTAATGAGTTTGGGTCAATGAAAACTTCATAGAATAAAACCTCTTTTGTTGGATAATATCGACGTCCTTCAGGTAAAATTAAACGAATTTCTTCAAATTGTAAGCCTCATATGCCCATTTTCATCCTTTTCCATTTCTTTATACTTTTTGTTTCATTTTTGTTTCTAGTTTCACTGATATAAAGTTTTGTTTTGTAGGTCTCCAAGAATTATTTTTCACCTCTACCAACTCAGATTTGGAACTCATTCTCCTTGTTGTTTTCTTCTTTGTTTTGGAAGAGCGGCTACGATATTAATCAAATCATCTAAATTGGGTAGTCTTTGAACTTTTAGTTTATTTCTCAAGCATTGATTTTATTATAAAATTGTTAAGATGTTCTCATGAAATTAGAAAATTTGCAAAGGGCAGAAACTTCTCTTTTGGAATCATTTTACCTCGGGATTGTTATTCACGTAACGGTTGAAAGTCTAATTGTTTATAACTCAACAAGATAAAATTTATTAAAATCTCAACATAATATGGACACACATGCTTGTATTATTTTACTCTTTTGTTGAGACATTTTTATAGTGAGCCTTGTTGGGTTGTCTTTTTAATTAGGACTTCTCATTTTTTTTCCTTTCCTTATTCGGCATTTTTATAGTATGTTGATTTATTTTGTCACTTTAGTTTGGAGTTGTTTTTCCTTTTGTTGTTGGTCATGGATTCGTTTTCATGATGTTACCAAGATTTATGTAAAATGGCTTTTCCATACCCAACATTGGTTGGCATATATGGGAAATTTGTATGTTTTTATTGCAATGGGTTTCATTTACCTTCAACGGATATTTTTATAGAATTCCAAAGCTCTCTTGCTTTAAATATTTTTCATGAAGGAACATGCATCATTTCTAAGTGATGTAGTTCATATTTTCAAGGAAACAACTGGCAGGAATTTATAGTATCTCCAGTCATGACCCATATAGGATGCAAAATATACATCTTACAGCCATTCTTGTAATGCACCTTGCAAATGTATGCACTTTTATTAGGGTCATATTCTGTGGTTACGATTTCTCCTGATATGTGTTCCTTATCCCGTCAAAAATCAATTTGATGATACAGACACTTGTGACATAATCTGATGGGGCTTCACAAGGTTAGCTCTCTTGTGAGCGGAACATGAGGAATTTTATATATTTTTGAGTCACATCTCCTCATGTTGAAAACAGTCACCTTTCCATATTGAAGTTACCACTTCAAGGAAGGCCAAGGTCAGGATAGTCCTTAAGGTCATTGTCGATAGTTGGTTTTCATTGTTCCAAGATCCCAAGAGACAGGGGGCCTAGCTTGATCATTCCAGATGTCTAGGCTCAATGGATCCCGTCCATCCCTCCACTTCATACAAAAGTTTCTGAATGGATAGTCGCAGGGAAAGATATGGATTCAACATTATGGAAGTATTATGTCAATTTGCTTAAGTCTTTTTTACCATCCCACATCTTTCACACAGCTACATCATAAACATAGCTCACAAATGTGTTTATCAAAAGGGTGATCAAAGGGGGAAGAATGGGTAGTACGAGAAAACTCGTCGGGGCTATGGTTGCTCATTAACAGCGGGGCCATGCTTGTATGGAATTAAAAACAACTTTGTCGAGGTATTGTTCAGGCTCACTGGAAGCGAAGTGATCTCAGAGACCATTCTTATCGATGAATATATACTTTATCTAAAACTCCTTATCTGTACCTTCTTCTATTTCTAATACAAGGTAATCTTAAATATTAAATATTCCCCGAAATTTAGATTCATGACTTTAGACTCAGTCTGCTTTGAGTACTTATCTTTTTGAACTTATATTGTTCGATTTTATAATGTGGGGGCCTTGGAAAATGTTTTATTGTTTGATGGCTTAATAGAATTCCTCACTTTACCTTTGGGTAAAGTTAAACTCATCATCTTTTAACCAAAGATAATTGGTTTTTCCCTGTGTGTCTCCATTGTTGTGGTGAAATCACACCCCCCGCCCCCCCCTCCCCCCCACCCCCACTTTTAATTTATTATCTTCATAATAATAATGGGATCCTGTAAATAAATTCTCATTATATCAATTTTTTCTACCTTCATTTGGTTAATTGTGCGATATTTTTGTGAGATTTTTATTTTCTTCGGATTTACCTTCTAATCGCTTCATTGTTTTTTATTTCTTGTTAGCTTTCCATCGATTCTTGTTTCATCTCATTTGGACTCACAATTTACAAATGGTGTTTATCTGAAATTCAGTGATTTTTACTACCTATGCTAAAAATATACAAAATGTATATTATTTTTAATTCTCCAACTATCCCTCAAAACCACCAAATACAAACCATAATATATAGTTTAAAACATTATAATAAAATTATATATTAATAACTATACATTATTATTATAATATATAATTCACTTTCGATGGGTTTTGGTTCCATAAAATATATAAAAAATATTGAAAACCCTCTCCCACCGTACCTCATCTCGGGCTCATCTGTCTCTCTTAACCTTTTTATATACCTCTCCAAGATTTCCCCTCTCAAATGCCCACCTCCCCATATACACCATACCTCTCATGCCTCCTCACCTTTTTATATACCGCTCCGAGATTTCCCCTCTCACATGCCCACGTCCCCATATACACCATACCTCTCATGCCTCCTCACTTCAAGTGGGACTTTTTAAATCATTTTAATAATTTAATATTTTAAAAATTAATTTTAATTAACTTATTTCTAACTTAATTAATTTATGTTTTAATTAAATGGTATATAATAAATTTAATATTTATAATTAATAATTATTTAATTTAAACATTTTATTAATAAAAGAGTATTAATTTAATTTGAAATTAAGATTTTTAAAAATGTTTAAATTTTTGTCTGTGTGTGTATTTTTTCAGAATTCTAATAGTTTTAACACTTTAGATTTGGAAAGGGATATCGCAAGATTTACTTGGCCAAATGAGACCCATAATAGTTTGTTAGAAATCTAATACTAAAGAGAATAATCTGGGAATGTTATGTTTATCATATTTAATCATTTAATAACCCAAAAATTCAGCAGAAGACAAAGTGACGAATCTGCAACCACAATTGGTTTTTCCTAATTTGATTTGGGAAAATTTCATTGGTTTTGGAAAATTGCTACCACTAGTTCATTCCCCAACAATACTAAAAGGCTAATAAGATCCGTTTTAAGCAATTGTAGCATGGATATTTCTTTGGATTTTATTTATTTTGATTTAATAATGTCTTGAGAGTTTATTTTTCTGATTTCTAGCATGCAATTTAATTTATTTTTATTGGATTATGGCATGAGATCTGTTGAATGAGATTTGGAGCAATGAGAATGGATAAAAAAAAAAAAAGATTCAGGATTAGCAACAACAACTTCAACATTTCTCTATTTTTAGTTTTCATTTTTGTAATCAAATAAGAGTCTTGAGAATGAGGAACAGGTTCCTCTCCTCTGCAACTACAGAATCTTAAAGCAATTTTGTAAGGGATTTTTTGAGTTGTAATGTATGGAGAATAACTCAAATCTGAGGTATATGGGGGAATCTTTGCAATTTTTCTTAAATAACATCTATACTTTTGTTAGGAACATAGATTTGAGTTGCGGAGAGATAGAACATTGTAGCTATGTAAAGAAGAGTTGTTTTACACTTTTGTAGACAAATTTTCTCAAGAAGCTGAAGTTGCTCATGGGTTAAAAAATTTGTAATGAAGTTCTGGTATGATTTTAATAAATTTCATTCCAATGCACTTTTGTTTGGATTACAAATTAATCCGCTATTGCCGAAATTTCTCTAATTAATTTTTATTTTTATTTTAAATAATGTATTACTCTTTTATATTAGGCACTTATGTTGTATCAATTTCTATATGTTATTGAAGTTTTGTAAGAGATATCTCTGAGAATCATAATTGAGTTAAAATAAGATGAATTCATTAAATTTCGAAAGCATTCAGCAGTGACCTTTTGTTGTTTAAATGCATTCATAATTTTTTTCCTCTTTCATTAATTAAATGAGGTTTTTCTTTTAATCGATGAAACCCATATAATGAATTCAACCATTTTTGGATTCATATATGTATTTATAGTTTTCTTTCATAACTTTTATTTATGTAAATTTGATGTGCGACCTAATAAATTGTAAAATGCAAACTATTTTGCATTTTACAATTTAATCTCATTTCTGAATTCAATCATTATATAAACAATCATCTTCCCTTAATTAGTTAGCTCATATTCTCTTGAATTAAGAGAAGGATATCATTTTCCAATTTGAGATAGTGTTATTTTTTTGCTTGCATATTAGAGTAGATCTGCATTTAAATTTAATCATTCATTCTAGAAGTCCCCTCACGTAGGGGCAGACCTTATTTGCGGCTTGGTTGAGCCATAGAGTCAGCTTAAGGAATTGCTTCCTTGCATGTGCATAACAAGAGGGCATACTTGATTTACCTCTTTCTATTGGTAAATAATAGATATATTATAAGCTAGTAAGGAGAGAGGGGTAACTAGACCCAATTGAACCAGTCATTACCACTACATAAAACGGATAAGGGCTTAGTTGGGGCTATGGTCGGGTGGTCTCTTTCATATCTTGATAAGGTCATTTTTTACCATCAACGCCAGCAAAGAGAAGAATGGAAAATTTACAACGCTAATTGAGGATCTGAAAAACTACTCCCGACAGCGCTCCATTTTGGGGAATTTTGTAATTATTAAATATCAGATTTAATATTGAGGAAATGGTTCCTCTTCTCTACAATTGGAGGTTCTGAACGCACTTTTGTGTAGGGGATTATAGTTGTAGGTGAGGGGAAATTTGCAGATCTTAGTTATTTGGGGAAATTTTGTGATTTGTATTTTTGTGCATTTGCACTTTTGTAGTGTATTGTGAGTTGATTATGGAGAGATAAATGATTTTGAGCTCTGAAAGAGAATATTTTTTTGCACTAATGTAAGAAATTTCTCCAAGGAGTTGAAGTTGTTCCAAGACTGCAAATTTTTGTAACGAGATTTTGGTATGATCTTAATTAATTTTCATTTCGTGTGCACTATTGTTTGGGATGTAAATTAATCACTTTGTTACCATAATCTCTACAATTGAATTTATTTCTTATTCTAAATAGTGTGTTTCATTTTGATATTGAGCATTATTGTCGTAACGACTATTTTATGTTATTGAAGTTAGGTAGGAGGCATCTATGAGGAACATAACATAATTATAATTAATAAGAATTCATTGAAATGGGAATGCACTGAGCAGTAGCTATTTATTGTTTAAATATGTTTCCATTTTGTTTTTCTCTTTCATTAATTGAATAAACTACTTCTTTAATTAATGAAAAACATATAATGAATTAAGTAATTTTATTAGATTCAAACATGTATTTCTAATTTTCTTTGATAGCTATTTATTTAAGTAAATTAGATTTGCATAGAGAAATATATTAATTTGCAAAATGGAAACTATTTTTCATATTGCAATTTAATCTTATTTTCTGAATTCAATCATCATACAAATAGTCCTCTTCCCCTATTTAGTTAGTTCATCTATTCTTGAATTGAAAGAAGACTATCTTTTTCCAATTCGAGATAGGATTAGCATTTTTCTTGCATCTTAGAATGTATCTGCATTTAGATAAAAGCTTGCATTCTAAAAGTTCCCTTACACAGGGGTGGACTTTAGGTGTGGCTTAGTTGAGTCCTTAAGTCAACTTAAGGATTTTCTTTCTTGCAGGTGCACAGCAAGAGGGCATATCTGATTTCTCTCTTTCTGTTGGTAAGTAATAAACAAAATATAAGCCAACGGGGAGAAAGAGGGAGTAATTGGACCCAATTGAACTAGTTGGAGCCATTATACAAATGAAGAAGAGTTTGATTTGGGACTCTGACTGGGTGGCCTTCCCTGATGTTGATGTGGTCATTTTTGGTCATCAATATTTTTGGTACTAGAAGGAGGGCTTACATTATATTGTTTCTTTAAATATTTTGTGTTATAAAATTGTATCTATTCTAATTGCTCCTTCTAAGCGACCACTTTGGCATTGCTTTATTAGACTTCCACCTGCTTCAACTCTTGTAGATTTATTTTATGTTCTATCAGCATTTACTTTCAATGGTTATGTGATTGCATATCTAAAATTGAATTGGGCTAATAAGAAATATTGAAGTAAACTTCTCTAAGCATAGAACATACCATGGTTAACTAAAATTAACAAAATTGCATTTGGAATGTCCTTGGTCCAATTGTATGGAATCGGCTGATTTGGCACAGAACCAGCCAGTTCAGTGAAGAAATGGTGGTTTGTACAAAACTGGCCTTTTCCAGTTTCAAAGCTCTGACCAAACCAGTTTGGGGGTCAAACTGGTCGGACTGGTTCGTTCCACCAGTTCTGGTCCAGTTCTGATAACACTCGATGTCACTAATTCAACACTCAAGGATAGGATAGATTCATGCTTGCATGAGCTACAAATGCATTTATATTTGTGGTTGACGATGGGATGTCTAGTCTCTACATGATAACAAACTTGTACTCCGTTTTAAGGCAATTTTAGCAGTGTTTCACCAACAACATTCATTTGACATATTATTGTTCTTTTTCGGATGTGTCTCCTAGAGTAGAATATTATAAGGTTATTCATCAATAATTTAGTAGTCGTGTCTCTCAATAGTCTTTTCAATTATTATTTTGGTCTATCCTTTACAAGGACATACGACATTCCATAATTATGTTTTTATGGAGGGAATTAGGTTTCAACAAAATAAAACTATTACATTTATGGGTTATTTCCGATCCTGATCGCATTAACAGCAATAGATGGTCAAAATTATGGTTAAAAAGTAGAAGACAAGAATATCGAATTAAGAAAAATGAACATATTTATAATTCTAGATACTCTTAATGGGTTTCCTAAAATTTCTAAAGAAAATGAAACCATACCAAAATTGGTTGTCCACTGTCTACTCAAGTATTATGATAAAAAAGCATGATGAGCACTAACTTATAAGATGAATTCTTCAACAAATTTGAAGAAATTAAACTGTGATGAGCACAAGTCAATCATTGAATAAGCTACTACCTTCCATCTTTAATATTTCTTTCCATTTCAATACTCTCATCAGTCCAACAATTTTTTTCATAAATTGAGCATTGTAACTCCAGGAGATAAGCTTGACCCTATAATCAGATCTATTCTTCCACTTGAGTGGCCCTCCATTCTTTCATTTCAAATAGAGGTCCCTTCATGTTAAGAGTTGTCTTGGAGATTATCCAAGTCTTGAAGTGGAGGAAGGAAGACTCGATTGTTCATCCATTTACCCTTATTAATACTTGTCAAAATGAATCTTAGAAAATGAATTGAAGTAGTAAATTTCACTATGGTTTATCCTCTTAGTCTACTTGTTGCATTTCATTCAATTCTACTACTTTTCTGTGGTACCAGATCTACAGTGTTGAATCCATTTCCCTATCAGATCCCATGGGGGGAAAGCATTTAAGACAAACCTGTGAACCTGCACCTACATACAACAAAGCCTATATTGCAAAATCCAAATCACCAGGAATCAAACAAAGGGATGCAAGAAAGATGACATAAAAAATTAACTATATTAGTACTTTATGAATTTCATTATATTTTATAAACTATTTTAATTTATGCAGGTATATATATTTTCAAAAACCCAAATTTGTGATCCTAAAATCTTATTGCTTTGGCACACATTTCACAATTTTTTTTGTATTTTTTATTGTTGTGGTTAATCGAACCGAACAAAAGTGAAGGAGCAAAGGAATATAGTCATCAAAAGCAAAAGAACTGTAAGAACTCGAAACGTCGGGTTGGATTAAAGGGTTAGAATAATTTTTCTTACATAATTAGATCCTTCTCTTTCCAATATAAATATCACTAGCAACAGGGTTACAACAGAATCTCATATCTATTTAAGTGTTATCACAATATTTCTATTCTCAAATTTTGTTCATGCTACCTTCCCTAGCATTTTCGACGGTAAAGTAATGACATGTTTTGATCACGCGATTCTACCAACAATTCTAATCCTCCCCTCCACTGCACATTGCATACAAATTACTGCGAGCTTAAAGAGAAGTATAATAATGATATTTTTTCAGAAAATTAACATAAAATATATTTATTCACAAACATTAAAAATTTGACCTTCTTTCAAGGAAATCATCTTTATACCCCAGTTTCAAGTCCCAAATTTGATTGAATCTAATTTTCACCTGTAAAAATTTCTTTTCCCAACCTCGATTTTCATTTTCTCCTTATTTCACCCATAAAGTTAAATGCCCATTCCCATAGCCATACATTCAACAAGCTGGGAAAATAAATATTTTTATGAAAACACAAATTCTGGAAATTTCACAGTGTTGAAATGCAGAAATAAAACTCAGAAAAATAAATCAACCACACATAGAAAATAGACACGCTGATTTTTGGTCAACTTGACCCTAGAAAAACCCTCTACAACTCTTGGGGAAAACTAGTTCGAAAGCTTCTCTTTATTTTCTTAATATTGCTTTTACAGTGAAACAAAAAAAACACAGTAAAAATTCCAGCAACAAAAATCACAGACTTATCTTGATTTCCGTGCTTGCACACCACCTCAGAAATTGTGCCAAATCAACAACTTGCAAAACAGAAAATATTACAGCATTAATGACAGCAATAAATGTTGTACGGCCACCTCAAGAAGCATGCCAGAACAGACTGTACATAACTCTATGGATTGTATGGATTTTTACAGCAGCCCTCCTCGAAATCTGAGCCCAGAAAATGCCTGGAAAATCGTGTTATAGTTGTTGTCCTTTTCTTGGTTTTTGTACCAAAAATATCAGCAGCTCCTCTCCTTGAAATTCATGCCCAATTTTTTGCCTTGGTCTGTGTGCTTAATGTTGTTTCCCTCTTCCTCGATTTTCGTGCCTCCTTTCTTGGAAATAGTGCCTCTCTCTCTTGTTGTACGAATTTTATGCCTTTGGATTTGTGCCAATAAATGTTGTTGTACATATTTGCTAAATCTCCTCACTATTGGCCTCTTTCTTCTCACTGCTCAGAAAAATCTCCTTAGCTTTCTCTCCTCCTCTCTCAATCTGCTCATGAAAGAATGAATTGATATTTTCTCTCATTTTCCTCCTTTAACCTAACCCTAAGTGACTTTTGGGGAATCTCTAAATCCAATGGCTGAGATAGCTTTAGATCTAGGTCTGAGATTAAATGCGCATTTAAATCTCACTTTCTATTTTTTAATTCGCCCCACTTTAATGAAGGCCCTCTTAGTCATTTATTTGCAGAGTCACTTTTCACTTTCTAATTTCACATTGACTTTATTAAAGTCACTTTAAAATTAGACTTAGTAACTTTATCACTTAAAGTCACTTTTAAATTTGATTTGACTTTATAACTTTATAAAGTCACTTTAGGAGAAAAATTAAATTCTTTTTGGACACTTTTCCCTAGGCCAAAGATCAAAGCCTTAGGGAACCACCTGTCCTCTGGTAACCAAATTTCAACACTCCCTCTTACCGAGGAAGGTGTTCCTGACCACACCCATATTGTCTCTGAAGTAGACATGTTTGCCTCGTGGTAAGGCTTTGGTAAGAATATCTGCAACCTACTCATCAGTGGGAATATACTCAAGCTTCACAGCTCCCTTCTGAACATAGTCTATGATGAAGTGATACTTAATGCTAATATGCTTTGACCAGTCATGAAATACTGGATTCTCTGTGAGTTTAATGCAACTCTGATTATCATAGTATATCACTGAAGTTCTCAACGGCTAACCAAATAAGGCAAACAACATCTTGTGAAGCCATATGGCCTCACAACTAGCTAGACTGGTTGCCATGTACTCTACTTCCGCTGAACTCAAAGCTACTGACTGTTGCTTTCGGCTGAACCATGACACCACTGCCGAACCCAACCCAAAACAACACCCTGAAGTGCTCTTCCTATCAGAAGCACAACCTTCCCAATCAGAATCAGTGTAACCTACCAATCTCACTCCATCTCCCTTCCTATAATCCAGACCATACTCCACTGTCCCCTGCAAGTACCGCAAAATGTGTTTTGCAGCAACCCAGTGCACCCTCCTGGGCTCACACATGAATTGTCTCATCGTGTTGACTGCAAACCATATAGCTGGTCTAGTGTTGACCAAATACATCAAGGAACCAATCAGTTGTCTATACAATGTGGGATCCACCAACTCGGAATCTGAAGCGTGAAGCTTCTTCCAGTTGGTGATCATCAGTGCCAACATGGGTCTATAATCCTCCATGTGGAATCTGCCAAGGATGTCCACAATATACTTCCCCTTTCCCAGGAAGAAATTCCCCTCCTCATGCCACACATCCAAACCCAAAAGTAATGCATCAATCCAATGTCCTTCATCTTGAACTCTGACGGAAGATCTCTCTTGGAGCTCTCTATGAGTCTCTCTGCACCCGTAATGACCAAGTCATCCACATACAACACCAAAATGAGAGGCTCCTCACCTATCACAATAAATTATAGGTTCGGATCTGCATCACTCTTTGTGAAACCCATCACCTGCAAGTACGTATCAATCCTAGAGTACCAAGCTCTAGGAGCTTGCCTCAGGCCATAAAGGGCCTTCTTCATTCTTCACACATGGGACTCCTTCCCATGCACCTCAAAGCCATGTGGCTGCTCAATGTACACCTCCTCCTGTATGAATCCATTGAGAAATTCTTCACATTCATCTGGTGGATCTTCCAACCCATCTCTGTTGCTCTCGATATGATGGAGCAAATCGAAGTATATCGAGCCATGGGAGTGAAGGTTTCCTCATAATCTACTCCCTCTACCTGGGAGAACCCTCTAGCCACAAACCTTGCTTTGAATTTCTCAATGTTTCCATCTGCAACATGCTTTACCTTGTAAATCCATCTGTAAGTAACCATGGATTTTCCCTCGGGCCTCGGCACCACCTCCCAAACATCATTCTTCACGATAGAAGAATAATCCTCTTGCATGGCCTCTCTCCATACCTGCTAGATAGATGCCTCCTCATAGCTAGAAGGCTCAAAGTCAATGATGTTGGCAACCATTTCCATATAGCTACAAAACCTATTAGGTGGTCTGCTCTCTCTGACTGGCATCTTTGGCCCAAAAATAGATGTGGCCTCTCTCAAGGTATCCTGAACTCATGAATGTATGTCTGTTGTCCTCCTGTCTGAACCTGAATCTGTAGATGCTGAAGTACCATGTGAACTATAGTGGACTCCCTAGTGAACTTCTCTGTAGACTACTTTGCATGCTTCTCGAAGCACCACCCCTCTGACTCTGCGAGCCACTACTTACTGATGGACCTGACACTGTAATCGGTGTACCTCCTGATCCTCCTAATCGTCTTGATCCCTGCCCACTGGATCCCTGCGACTCACTCAACTGCTCCTAAGGGTTTGGCTGATCCAAATACTCTAACTTCCGTGACCTCCTGAAAGCCCTGTCCTCCTCGAACTTCACATCCCACCTAACAAAAACTCTCCTCTAAGTGGGAATATAAATCCAAAAGGCTTTCGAGGTCTCACTATAGCCCATAAAAATACCCTTCTCTGTGGTGGGCTCTATCTTGGTCCTCTTCTCCTTGGGTACGTAGGAGTATGCAATACACCCAAAGATACGAAGATGACCAACATCAGGCTTCTTCCCAGAAAAATCCTCCTCCGAAGTCACATGCCCCAAGGCATGATGCAGACTCCTGTTCTGAAAATATACAGCAATGTTGTAGGCCTCTTCCCACAAAAACAATGGTAACCCCTGATCATGTAGCATGGCTTTGGCAGCCCCTCCGATGGATCTATTCTTCCTCTCCACAACCTCGTTATGCTGGGGATTGTAAGGAACTGTGAACTCCCTCCTAATGCCTGCCTCCGCACAATAGTCAACAAACTCACCAAGGGTGTACTCCCCTCCATTGTTCGACCTCAGGGACTTGATATTTCGACCTGTCTGAGTCTCCACAAGAGTTCTAAAATCTTGAAACCGCTTGAAGAATTCACTCTTGGTATTCAAGAAATAAATCCAAGTCCTCCTGGAGTGACCATCAATGAATAAAACATAATACTCATATCCACTCAAGGAAACATGAGACATCCGACCGCTCACATCAGAATGAATCAAATCAAGTATCCCAGACGATTTGTTGTCCCTGTTGGGAAAAGGGGATTTGGCAAACTTGCCCATAACACATCCTCTGCATGTATCAATGTGATCAGTACTGAAATCTAGCACACCTGTAGTGATCTCCCGCAATGTCCTCAAGGCTCCATGATACATGCGCCCCATCATGTGGTGCCATACTCGCACAGCTCTAAACTGCCAACTCTGCTGCCAGTAATACTGCTCAATGCCAAAAGGGGCTGAAATTAAAACTTGTACGCCTTTGCATGGCATACACCAATCACTCTATCTGAATCAACTGGAGTGCCTCTGGGATATATAAGCACCTCTCCTCTCCTGAACAATATCTCATACCCTCTGTCCTCTAATGTTGAGATGGATATGAGGTTCTTCCTCATCCCTAGCACATATAGAACATCTGACACCTTCAAGGGAGGTTTGGATTCCCTATAAAATGTCAATTTCCCTACACCGACTGCTCTAACAACATTGTCATCTTCGAGTACTACCTCTATATCAGTGCCACTCTTTGAAAGCTCTGAGAAGTACTCACAGACTCTTTTAATATGACGTGAAGCCCCACTATCAACATACCAGATACCTGAAGATGCTCCGCAAGTGGAGGGAAATGCACATTCCCTCTCACCCTCTGTGGTAGGTGATCCTGCACTAGTGGAATCACAAGCAATGAACCCAAACTCTCAGTCAAAGCTATCTGAAAAGTCCTCTATCTCTGCTAATGCTGCCATGATCTTGTTCTTCCCCTTCTTCTTCTTCTCTGGACACACAACTGCATATTTTTCCATCCTCTGACAATTCCAACACTTCACCTTGGAATAGTCCTTTTGCATGTTCACCTGATTACCTTTACCTTTTCCTTTGCCCCCACCACTACTTGTGGAAGCTTGCTTCTTTCCCTTGCCTTTCTTGCCTCCTGTTAACAGTGTTACATCCTCATCCTGCTCAACAAGTTTGGCTACCCTAAGCTAGCTCTTTCTAATTTATGTCTGTATGCAATCATCCCAGAACCTCTCCCAAGTGGGAAGGGTGTCACTTGCACAAACCCCATCAGCAAAGCTCAACCATGAACTGGGAAGGCCATTCACTAAAATCCACACCAACTCAGTGGGTGGAATGACCTCTCCAACTGCTACCAATGCATCTCTCACATTAGTGATCTTTGTGAGATATCGGGTAGCACTATCAGTCTTACCCATCTTAATGGTCTTCAGCTTCTCCCTTAGGACCATTTTCCTGTTCTCATTGGTACTCTGGTAGAGATTGGTCAAGGCTGTCCACAACTCATGAGCAAATCTCTTTCCTCTCACATGAGGAACGACATGGTCTTTAATACCATCTAGAATCTGTCTCTTACCCTTGTTATTCTTATTGTTAAAGTCTTCCAACTGAATAGCATCAGTAGGCACATTCACAGGGTGTTGTTGGGTATTCACCATTATACCCCAGACTTCTGCCTCCTCAAATATGCTCTACATTCTTTCCTTCCATACACTATAGTTACTATGCCCATCCAACCTATCCTCCACCCTCAAGCCCAAAGACATGCTTGTTGTCCTAATAAGCTGAAAATAACACTGTTGTAGTAAAGGTACTGATTTCTGTGTGAAAAATTAGCTTGTTGTAATTTTTATTCTTGCTCTCCCAAACTGCACTTTTCAGCAAAATAGCCCTGATACCATGTAAAAATTTCTTTTCCCAACCCCAATTTTCAGTTTCTTCTTATTTCACCCATAAAGTTAAATGCCTATTCCCATAGCCATACATTCAACAAGCTAGAAAAATAAATATTTTCTGAAAATACAAATTCTGGAAATTTCATAGTGCTGAAATGCAGAAATAAAACTCAGAAAAATAAATAAGTCACACGCAGAAAATAGACACGCTGATTTTTTGTCAACTTGACCCTGGAAAAACCCCCTACAACTCTTGGGGAAAAATAGTTCAAAAGCTTCTCTTTATTTTCTGAATATTGCTTTTACAATGAAACAAAAAAAAACACAATAAAAATTACGGAAACCAAAATTACAGACTTATCTCGATTTTTGTGCTTGCACATCGCCTCGGAAATTGTGACAAATCAGCAACTTACAAAATAGAAAATATTACAGCATTAATGACAGCAATAAATGTTATACGGACACCTCAGGAAGCGTGTCGAAACAGTTTTTATGGAACTGTATGGACTGTACATATTTGTACAACAACCCTCCTTGAAATTTGAGCGCAAAACTGCCTGGAAAACTGTGTTGTAGCTGATGTCCTTTTCTCAGTTTTTGTACCAAAAATATCAGCAGCTCCTCTCCTCGAAATCTATGCCTAGTTTTCTGCCTTGGACTGTGTGATTAATGTTGCTGCTCTCTTCCTTGATTTTCGTGTCTCCTTTCTTGGAAACAGTTCCTCTCTCTCCTACTGTACAAATTTTCTGCCTTAGGATTTGTGCCAATAAATGTTGTTGTACAGCTAAGATTAAATGCTCATTTAAATCTCACTTTCTATTTTTTAATTCACCCCACTTTAATAAAGACCCTCTTAGTCATTTATTTCCAAAGTCACTTTTCACTATCTAATTTCACATTGACTTTATTAAAGTCACTTTAAAATTAAAATTAGTAACTTTATCACTTAAAGTCACTTTTAAATTAGATTTGACTTTATAATTTTATAAAGTCACTTTAGGAGAAAAAATAAATTCTTTTTAGACACTTTTCCCTAGGCCAAAGATCAAAGCCTTAGGGAACCACCTGTCCTCCAGTAACCAAATTTCAATATCACCTTCACAGGATTAAAAATATGATTTTTGCTTCTTCTTTTTTTAAATATATTCTTAAAATGTTTTTTGTATCATAGCTGAAATGTTAGGATCCTCCCTAGGGGTGTAATAAAAGGTTGAAGGGCCCATAGTGGAACAATAATAATGAAGGCCATTCAACGTTAGGTGGACTAGATCCACTTTAATATTAAATAAGCCCCACTATGGTAGCTATTATTGAATAAATGCAATGGGGTCTCATTAAAAAAGGTACACTAGGTAGTTATGAGGTTGCTATGATTAGGGTACAAACAAGGACGAAGTCTTAATTTTGAGATGTGTGAAAGAATATTATATTTGGAGCTTAGTTCATTCGAAGGTTGCCTCCTCAAAGAGCCAAGTGAACAAGAGTGGATTCTTTCCATAAAACGATAAAATGTAAGGTGTTGCCCTACCTTAAGATTTTTGTTATTAATAAAGTAAGGGACATTTCTATCTTATTATTTGATATATTGTATGTGATGGGCTATAATAAGTTGTATCAAAGCTCCTTCTTGGGCCAAAAGGAATATTTTTTTTCCTATTTTGTAGGTTTTCAAAGGAAAAATGAGGGCCACAACACTTGGACC
This sequence comes from Pinus albicaulis, assembly GCA_034641835.2. Classification (NCBI taxonomy): domain Eukaryota; kingdom Viridiplantae; phylum Streptophyta; class Pinopsida; order Pinales; family Pinaceae; genus Pinus; species Pinus albicaulis. The sequence goes on from JAXQQM020085263.1 coordinate 141,350, forward strand.
AATTCCAGTAGCTTTTGAGCAAAGCTTGAAGCAATCAGTTGTAAATATGATATCCTCTCATAAAATAACTGATTTAATATATATATATATATATTCAGCAAGCGAAGATATTTCTGATTTAAAATAAACTATTTTAGGGTTTCTCTATGATGGCCACGTAGACTGCAGAGTTGATATCTTTTGACAGGGTGCTCAAAATTCTATCAAATCATTTCCATTGGATAGAGGAGTTTTGGGGGCTTGATTTGACATGTTGTATGTTATGTTTCCTATCAATATCAAGTGCCCTATGGTGCTTTCAAATTTCCACTCTCAAATCCAAAAAAATGTGAAGAATGGCAATGAGGTGGAACATTCCATTGGAGGTATGAATGTTGCTAGAAAATGTTATCTAGGATCATTCTAAGGGATGCCAATAGATAAAAGATATCAAATCGATACTCATTAAATCTATAGAGACCTATACTATGGAGACAATGTTGTTGGGGTGTTTCTTGGCTAATTTCCAGACTTGAGGAGGTGGATTTTCAGCAGGAGAGAGAGTACATCCTTTAGTACAAATTTCTAGGCTTAGACACTGCATCATCACCTATAGGACTGCACAGCCATTTGTGTGGGTTGTTTGGCAGAAGTCTTGGTTGAGGTTTGAGGTGTTGGGTTGCTAGGATTTTGGTTGGAAGGCTATTGTGAGGGGATTTTTAGCATTTTTGGAGCAGAAAACATCAGTCTCAGCTACAGGCGTAGATTTTTTGTTGTGGAGGAGGCCCAAGCTATGGGAAGCCAAATTTGGAGGGTCAAAACTAGGGAAAAGCCTTTCTAGTTTTTTGTGGGATTTTAGCAAGGAGTTCAACCCTAATTTTATAGAATTTTTTGGGCAATTTTGAGGGGGAAATCAAGGTCTCAAGTCAGCGAGAAGTGTAAAATTACTAGGCTAGCGTAGTTTTCTGGAGGACGGAACTTCTACAGTAGTTGGACATTTTTTTTATTGATCACTTAAGGCGTGTATCTTGCCTTGTGCAAGCCCAGGTGCACTAATCCCATTTCCCATTGTATTCCGGTCATTATATATAATAAAATTGGCCAATTTGGTGTTTTGGGCACAGTTTATGTTTATGTGTGTTCTCTGAATAATTTTGTGTTGAAATTATTGTATGTCTTTGGTTATCACTGTAAATTTATATTACGAACATTACAGGCCCTCAGTCCCCCTTTAATTTAATCCTTTTGCCTATAGGCTACTATACTTACTGTGATTAGCTTGATCCAACCTCGACTTCCCGTTGCTTCTCGATCCGACTTTACAGACCTCAGACCAAACTCGGAAACACTCCTTTTGCTTTTATAGGCACTCTGACAGGTTGTACGAGCCCTGATATGTTCTCAACCTTAGCTCTGGCTTCCCTTATCAGACTTGAGTCCTGTACTTAAGACCTTCCTAAGCGAGATTTTCCTTTTTCCTCCATAGACAGAAAGCGACCTTCACTTAGAGATCCTTACATAGATTTCAGTCCTCCTGGAAAATGGTAGATATGACAAACCAACCCTTCATCCACATAACTCCTCCTTTCATAGAGAACCACTCTTATTGAGTTGTCCTCAGCCTCCTTTTTGAGGCAGATCCTATACTTTTCCTCCTCTTGGATAGACGACGACTCTTCTAGGGCTCTATGGCTAGGTCCTTTAGCTCCTTTCCTCACTCAAGTGAATTCCATCTCACTTGCACAAAATGAGCCTCTCCTTTGGCTCTATTTATACTTTTCTCTTGGTCATTTAGGAAACCTCTAGATCATTAGGGTATTAGCCTCTTAACCCACTAGAAAAAAAATTAATTTCTTTAGGTCCCAAATCCATTGCTTTGGGTCCAGAACCCCAACTTTGGGTAATTTTCCCAACCAATTCCTTTTGGTGGGTTTTCCCTTTCGGAAATATGTTTCAAACTGCCTAAAATTCTAACAATCCCTCGTAGTGAGGAAGGTATTTCCTTCACGCTTCTAGCTCCATGACTTTCCTTGCATGTCCATGACCATCCTCGCATGAGCCATGGCTTTCCGTTGTGTATCCATCCATACTTGTTCACGCATGTGCCACGTCTTCCTTTGTACTTAATCAAGATTTGACTTGCATGGTGCATGACTGTCCTCACATGCAACATGAATTTTCCTTGCACCACCATGAATACCCTTGCATGGTCTGTGATTGTCCTTGCATGGGATTAAAATTCCTTTACCTCGTTAGAACTTGAAGATTCAAACTTCCATAGGGAAGTTGACAATCCTTCGCAATCTCCCTCTGAGCCTACACAACCTCCATTGGCTTACTCTGCTTCCTACACACACTCTGATCCATGTGCCTTCAAATTAGCTCCAATACAATGTTGAATTTTCCTTGAGCCCTAGATCTGGTCTATGGCTAACCTAACAAACAAACACAAGGAACCCCTAACTTACAAGCACTTTTCACAATGGAAATCTACAACAGTAAAATCAATTAAGTACACAAATATATTGAGCTCAAAGTTCGATTTTTTATTAGTCCATTAATAAAAGAATCATGGGGCTCTTGTACCAGGGATCATGGCCCTTCAGATCACTAGTACAACTAGCATACATAGTATACAAAATATTAGGGCTTAAGGTCAAATCCATTAGATCCTCAATCTGCCCATCACATCAAAGAAAAAATTCTTGACTTATTGTAGCAGTCGCTCGCTTGCAATCCCTTTTGTCCTCTTTTTCCTTGATGTACCTAGATGTCCTTTTCCTCCTTCACCCAGTGATTAGGGTCCTTTATAATCTTTTTCATAAAACTTCTCACAATGCATTTAACCCTTCAAATGCACTACATTTATCAGCCTTCAAAACACTTCAGCTACTCGCAGTTGATTTTCCCTTAAAAACACTATATACTCAGCCATAACCTTGTTGTCTAAAGCTCCTTTTATGGACATAATTTTGATATGCTTCTTATCAATACTCCTTCACATAACAGTAACCTCATTCAAACTCATGTTGGCCTCTCTAAGGCACCATGACCCTCAATTTTTTCTGATTTAAGGCTTTTCATCCTCATCTAGGGCTTCAGCCCTCCTCCTGATCACAACCATAACTCAACTAGCCTCCTCAAGGTTTCGGCCTTGTCAATTCAGCAACTTGATGTCTCACGACCTCCTTAAATACTCTTTGTCTTCCCAAATCATAGTTATTCTAACCCTTCTCTAGTCCTCAGCCGACTAGTGGTCACTTGTCTCACTGCACAAGCGGCCTTACAAATCTCAGCCCACTATTACTAGACCATTAGGCCTTTACTAGACCCTCAATTGGTCCACTATAGCCTTTTCAGGCCCTCAGTCTCCCTTTAATTTAACCCTTATTCCTACTATACTAACTATAATTAGCTTGATCCAACCTCAACTCTTCTTGTTGCTTCTCAATTTGACTTTACGAAGCTCGTCCCAAACTCGACAAGCCTCCTTTTGCTTCTATAGGCACTCGAACAGGTTATACTAGCCCTTATTTGTCCTCTGCCTTAGTTGTGGTTTTCCTTATTAGACTTGAGGCTTGTACTTGAGACCTTCTTGAGGTAGATCCTCCCATTTTCCTACAGAGATAGCAAGCGACCTTCACTTAGAGACCCTTACATAGATTTTGGTCCTTCTAGCAGATGACAACTAGGGTAAACCATCCCTTCATCCACATCACTCATCCTATCACAGAGAACCACTCTTATTGAGCTAACCTTGGCCTCCTTGTTGAGGCAGATCCTAGACTTGGCCTCCTCTTGGACAGACTGCAGCTCTTATAGGGCTCTACAGTTAGGTCCTTTAACTCCCTTCCTCACTTAAGTGAAGTACATCTCACTTGCACACAATGAGCCTTTCCTTTGGCTCTATTTATACTTTTCTCTTAGGTCATTTAGGAAACCTCTAGATCATTAGGGTTTTTTCCTCTCAACCCATTAGAATAAATAATTAATTTCTTTAGGTCCAAAACCCCAACTTTGGGTAACTTTCCCAACCGAATTCCTTTTGGTGGGCTTCCCTATCGGAAATACCTTTCGAGCTACCCAAAATTCTAAAACTCCCTCTTATTGAGGAAGGTATTTATTTCATGCTTCCAACTCCATGACTTTCCTTTTCCATAGTCATACCTGTCCTTGCATGTGCCACATCTTATTTTGTACTTGATCAAGATTTGACTTGCATGGTGCATGATTTTCGTCACATGCAACATGAATTTTCCTTGCACCACCATGAATGTTCTTACATGGTCCATTCCTATCCTTGCACGGGTTGAAAACTCCTCTATTTCATTAGAACTTGAATATTTAAGCTTCTATAGGGAAGTTGACAATCCTTTGCAATCTCCTTTTGAAGCTAGACAACATTTGAACCTACACAACCTCCATTGGCTTACTTTTCTTCCTGCGCACACTCTGATCCACGTGCCTTCAAAGTATCTTTTATAGCATGTTGAATTTTCCTTGGACCCTTGATCTAGTCTATGGCTAACTAGGAACACAAGCACACTAGGAAACCCCAACTTACAAGCACTTTGCCCAACAGAAATCTAAAACAATGAAATCAATTAAGTACACAGATATATTGAGTCCAAAGGTCGATTTTTTATTATTCCATTGATAAAAGAATCATGGGGCTCCCATACCAAGGATCATGGTTCTTCAAATAACTAGTACAACTAGTTTACATAGTATACAAAAGATGAGGGCTTGAGGTCATATCCATTAGATACTCAAACTTCCGATCACATCAAAGAACAAATTCTTGACTTGTTGTAGCAGTCCCTTGATTGCAGCACTTTCTATTCTCTTTTCCCTTGATGTACCTGGTTGTTCTTTTCCTCCTTCACATAGTGATTAGGCTTTTTTCTAATCTTTTTCATACAACTGCTCACAACACATTTAATCCTTCAAATACACTACATTTATCAACCTTCAAAACACTTCAACTACATAAAATTAATTTTCCCTTCAAATCACTATATACTCAGCCATAACCAAGGACATGCACTATCAGTACTCACATGAATGCGCCATGGGATATATCACTGCTCAAGTCTGTTCTTCATTCCTCTGCAAGTAGAATAAATGTGGCAAGTTGATCATTGGATTACGGAAAGGTTTCAGGATGGAGGTAAAATCATCAGATGAATGTGCATTGGGGGCATTCAATGCAAGGCAATGAGAGCAAAGCTTATAATTGGAAACATGCCCGGTTATAAATGGTAAGCTGGAAGGGAATTGTGTTGAGTCACAGTAACATTCTGTTTATTGTCTAGAATGGAATTCTCAGTTGAGGTAGGTGTAGAAAGCTCGGGGACAATCCATGAAGGAATGTCGATGGAGGAAAGGCTATCCAAATTAGATGGTATTGGGACACAGTTAGTGGATGAAGCGAGATCTCATTTCTCACTGATGATGCGAGAGGTGGAAGTGTTGAGGGAGGATATGGAGAGGCTTCAGTTAATAATAAATTTGGACACTAAGGTTGAAAATATTACTATGAAGGTGTAAGGAATTGAGGTAATGGTGCAAGAAACAGTCTTCGGTGTGCTTAAAGAAGTCTTTGGTCTCCAGGACCCACCTTCTCCTGAAGAAGCAATTCCAGGAGAGCCTATGGAGCTGGTGAACTTAGAGATTATAGTATGGATAGAGGAAGAAAATGGCAACGTGATGGTAGACAGTGAACCCCCAGGAATGTAGTCATCCATAAACATTACTTTTTTGTTATATGTTATGTAAATCAGTACTATATAATGGCATATTTTGGAGACTATATAAGATAAATTTAGTTAGAAGCATAGTAGGGCATATGAAAGGTAGCAACAGAATACATTTTGATCAGTTTTGGAACTTATCATATCATGAAAAATTTGTGTATGTAAGGGTACTAGCCCGTTTACCTGTTTGGTTAATATAAGTTACTCGTTTCTTTAAAAAGAAAAAATCAAGGGCCTTATAAAATAACAATTTTTTGTTGAAGCAAGGTGACTATTGAAAAGTGACATTTTCTCTATATTTATGTGAATCATTTGGAGCAATAAGGGTTCAATGAGTAAATATTGAAACATGGATATATTATAGAACACCATCTATGTCAAAGAAAAATTTAGATATATTTCAATTATTGTTTTGCACACATTTATTGACCACCAACTTCACATTTTGTAACACTACTATTAAATAGGAAGACACCAAAACAATAGCATATAAATATACATTCATCCTCTTGGATCTAGGTTTTCGATTGCAACTACTTTGTGTTTGTATTCATAGTTTTGAATACAAAACCATCTTAAACAAATGAAAAGAGGTACACCATGGTTTTGACTTATGATGATGAGACACATTTTATATATTTGATGTCATTTTGTATTGGATGTCCACTTTTAAATCCTTGATTGGACAACTATATATGTTTAGTATTCAGTATCAACTTTGATGTATCATTTTTTATTTGGCCTCCACTACATCATATATATCAGATAGTACTTGTTACCACAAAATCTAGCAGGTCTATGCAAATCGTCACTAGGAAATCTAGGTCTTATGGCAACAGGAGATCAACCACCATTGTTACCTCAGTGGATTCTCTCCATCTATTTAGTAGTGAATTGAATCCCACAAGGGAGGTTTCCCTATGATGATCACCTAAGGATATTCAACAAAAATAGGCTTAATGGTAATGCAAGGTCTACTGATTGGAGGAAAGGAATTAGCGAAACCTAAAAAGGCTAAGATAAGATTTACCAAAGTTCAAGTACTCTTTCTTAAGGCCAATGTAGATTGTAAAGGAAACATTATAATCTAGGCTTTGGAAGATATGGAAAATTAGGGCACACGATGACATATAGCATCTCATAGAAGATAGCCTACTAATTATAGATCAACAAAGGAGCAAGGTTATCCAAGGAGTAGACTAGGTTGAAGGAAAAAAATATAGTTTTATGGTTCGAACATGCATAAAGAAACAATAAAGATGATCACATCAACCCTATTTTAGGGTTTTCACATGCATATAATGCTATATTTTTTCTTTTTCAAGTTATTAAATTCAATCCCTTTGACAGGGAAATAACACATGAATATTAAATTGTTGAAAATGAAAATTTAACCTATCCTAGCCCTAGTTACCAGGAAAAGAGAAAAATATAAAATTTAGGGTTTGATCAAAACCTACTAGACTTGTGCCATGGTCTAATTGGGCAGTGGAGTCTTTTATGGAAAAATCCATGAAGAGGGTGAAAGAAAGATATCTTTACTCAAAAACCCTAATAACGTTTTAAGATGGGAGATTTTAAATTCAAGAGATGCATATATCAAAATGCTCTTCAAATATTCAAGGAAACAAATTTTACATATCATGAGGAATCAATGTTTCAAAAACTATTTGCAATTTTAAGATGGCACAAATAGAAACCCTCATTCACATAATATAGCATGAAAATTTGAAGAAAGTAAGAAAAAAAAAACTTACAATATTTCACAAGAATCTCTTCAATCAATCCCAAAGAAGTCTTCCCATGCCAAATTTCCCTTCAAAAGACAATTCATTCCATAAAATCATATTGCATCCAAGCAAAGAAAGAAACCAATAGCTAGTGTGCACTTTTAAAGAGGGGGGAGTGTGATGAAAGAAGATGACTCATAAGCGAATGAGACTCCCCTCTATTTATATGCCGACAAAAAAGTCTCATTTCACTAATTTTACAAGTAAAATCCCTAAAACAAGTTTACTTTAGCATTCAATTAGGGCAAAGGTCACAAAGTGACCTTGAGATAACTCTAAAACACAATAAAATGCCAAAAATAACCCACACATGGGAATATATTATCTCCACCATTACATCATCCCCCCAAAATGATCAATAATGCATCAAGTAAGCGATGAAATGGTCTAAGAGTGCTCCTCGCTCCAAGAAAACCTCAAAATGCATGTGTACATCTCGAAAATGCACCTCCTCTGCCACGATGTCACATATAAAGAGGCCTACATCACCCCTTCTATTGAAAAATGTAACTAGCTCCAGTCTTTATAATAACTCGCAAAATTGTGATTTTATGTAATTGATGTAAAGAAGAAAAATAAAATTATTTTTGTAATACTTGTCTCATGGGTTTCATGAGCAAAGAATTTTATTTTTAGTTAAGGCTCCCATTATGAGCTATTAGGATTGGTCATCAAGTCAAAAAGTCTAGGGACTCAATGTCATGTGTTGAAGACATGTTACATATTGTAACAAGTATTTTTTTTAATGTGTCATTAACCCTCCAAGACCATGTCACAAAATATCCTTGAAGTCGGCCTTAAATGGAGCAAGAAGCCTTCACCAAAAGGACATGTTAGCCTAGGCACAAGAACAAGTCGGCATATTTTGATGGACAAACTACTATATATATGAAAACTCGGCCTCACAAAGAAGTGCATCCGGTCAAGCATCTAAAATAATAATAAAGGCATGAAAATCACAAGGAGACCAGCCACATATCCAAGTGAGAAGTAAGGGAAGGAGATCGAAATAATTTGAGACTGTTTTTGGGTTATCTTCCTCACATGTCTGACAGAAACTAGGGTTACAACAACCCTCATAGAATCCAAGTAAAAGGTCACAAAACCTTCGATCTTGCTAGTTGAAGTTACAAGGAAGCTCTCAAGCCAAGCGAACAAGCAACACATCATAAAGCTCCATATTCTAGCCCACATGTGTGATGGTGCAGAGATTTTGGGCAATCGAAAGTTGCAAATCTATGGAGGGCTGAAACACCACAATAGCCAAGCTTAGTAGTGCATGAAGTCAGTTTGAATTGTGTTGACTTGTGCAAGAAGGAGAAGCAGTGAAGAAGGATCTTATGACTTGGTCCTAGAGAGGTTTTTGTGTCAAGGGTCTAGGTCATGGTCTTGGTATTCATCAATTGAAGTTTCTATAAGAAGAAGAATTCATTTGGGTTTTCCTCTCGAATTGGAGAGGTTTTGGCCCTGGATGATCGCCTACATTTTGTGTCTCTTGCCTCTTTATTGCTTAGGCTTTGGTAGCTGTTTGATGAAGAAGAACACTATAATAATCTAACTAAAGAGAATATCATAATCTATTGAAGTGAAAATAATTCACAATAAGTTGTCATTGTTGGAAATACTGAGAGGGGGGGTGAATTAGTATTTCTTATCAATTAGCACTTTTAAATATTTTCAGAGCATTAGTTAATATTCAATTATCCGTGATGTTTATCCAGTAACAACAGTAAAAAATATAACACAATAGGCACACGCATTTTAGGTGGAAAACCCCCTTTGAGTCAAAAAACACCAAACACTTTTCTAATAAATTCTTTAATATTCAGCCCCAAATGAAATGAAAGGTACAGCTTCCTAGAATTATAGAAAAGCATTGTTCTCTAGCTCCCACTTGAAGGACGCCCCAATGCCCTGGTTTCTTCAGTAGTCAACTGAACGGATGCCCCGACATCCTAGACCAACCTACCACCCTGAAGTGTTCACAGGCTCCAAGTTGTAGGTGACTTCTTGCACCAACCTATCACCTCCTTGCCACCCTATAATGATCAGAAATAAGACAAGAGTGTGGACTCTCGTACCAGGGACAATGATCCACGATACAATATGATTCATAATAATTTTCTTGAAATAGACCAATAACCCAATCATACTGTGACCTGCAACCCAACCATAACATTATCCAACAATGACACTTATACCTCCCAACAAAGCCTCTCCAACTCTAGGAAAATTGACTCTTTTACAATTTTACAATGATAACTTTTACAATACTGACTTTTGACACGACCTGATACTTGACTTGATATTGCCTCTTTGAACACTAGCAGTTGTTGAGGTGTTGTTGTGTTTGCTTCAAGTAATGGTACTTTGGCATTGCATTGTCCTTCTAGTATGTGTCTGAGTTGTCCTATTCTATCCTCCTTCATGCACATGCATTAATGAACAAGACCCAAACCAATATACAAACAAAATACTTACACTGACCTGCAAACCATATGTCAAGAAATATTCAAAATTCAAATGTAAATATGTTCAACATTTATGAACAAATCCCAATCAAACATACATATAAAATACTTACACTGTGCTGCAAAAACACATGTCATACCTCTCCAAACATATAAATTAAAACACTAATCATACATACATTTTTGTAGCAGACTTACCCTTGACTGTTGATGTGTTGTCCTTACTGTAGTGATCCTTGAATGCATATATTTTCTTGCCTTCTAGAAGCTCGATATTGAATCTGTTGTATATGTGTAATTTGAAATCTCCAAGGTCTAAAATTTCGTCATGTGGTAGCCCTCTGAGTCCTCTTTCCAATCTCGTAGGTTCGATCAATATTGGATTCTTCAAGAAATAGTTTTTCGCAATCTCCTACGATGACCTGATTATAGACTAGTTCAGTAGAGCGAACTTGTACGAAGTGCCAGGTATCATTGTTTCAACCTTTGGTCCTGAAAATTATATCCAACAAACTAAAATCCATCCTTTTTCTATCACTTTTTACGAAATTTTAATCCAATTCTCAGAGAGAAGGTTATGATGATTTTCCCAAGGTCACCTATTTGACATGAAATTCAAGAGCCTGCAAAAAACCCTAACTTCCTCAGATCATATCTCCAAATATATAGCGAACCAATATCTGAAATTCGGACAAACGCTTCATCAGGATTTCACCCAAGTGGGTTTTGTGTTTCAGCATCTGATGCTTTTCAAAAAAAAGTTATAGCGAAAATTCCACGATGACCTGTTTTAAGTAGAGAAATCCTTACATGAGGAGGATATGAGGGTCACAATTTATAGAAATGCTTAGGTTGATAGGGAATTCAACAAGTGAATGTTGGAGGGATTATTATTGACTATTTAATGACAAAAACCAATGATTAGTGTCATGCCTCAACCCCATGGGGTTTTAGCCCACTAAATGGGGTTACTAACTTCAAACACAAATATCTCTCAAACTGTGAAGAATTTTGTGGTGTGCCATATATCAACAGAAACATCTCGACAAGTAGAAACCATAAAAAATACCTTGACTTGGAATAGAGTAAGTTGTAAAGTCAAAATTCCCATGCACGATCGGGGTAGCCCATGGTGCTGCTTGGGTTGACATCAATGAAAACCACTCATCAACAATCTCACCCTTTGGCATTGATGGTAGCACAAGTGTTGCCCCTTCAATCATGACACCTCTTCCTACTCCCCCTTTGTCATCAATGGAAAAGGGTAATTCACCCTGACAAACGTCATCCTGCGGACCTATACACACCTCAAATACCCTTTATTTTTACTTATTCAGATAAAAGAAGGAGTCTAATGAGAACTTGGGCGAATCCCAAGCTTTAGGCGAAGATACTCAAATGATTCACGAGGTAATGGTTTGGTAAAGATGTCAACAATTTGTTCCTTTGTGCCAACAAATTCAAGCATTATATTCGTTTCGGTGACCTGCTCTCTAATGAAATGATATTTGATTGGAATGTGCTTTGTTTTGGAATGCATCACAAGATTCTTGGAGATATTGATGGCACTGGTGTTATCGCAAAATATGGGAATAGGCTCATCAAACTTGACTTGAAGATCTTGCAAAGTTTGCTTCATCCAGAGAACTTGAGTACAACAAGTTGTTGCTGTGATATATTCTTCTTCTGTTTTGGATGAAGAGATTGAAGATTGTTTTTTACTTAACCATGAAACAAGGCAACCACCTAGATAGAATGCTGCTCCACTGGTACTCTTTCAATCATCAACACTTCCTGCCTAATCTGCATATGTATAAGCTTGGATATCCATATTATTTCCTTTTGGATACCATAAACAATATTTTGTTGTGCCCTTAAGATATCGAAGAATTATTTTGATGACAATAATATGAGATTCTTTTGGTGCTCCTTGGAATCTTGCTACTTGTCCAACTACCTGCATTGTGTCTGGCCGAGAAGCTGTCACATATGAAGATTTCCAATCATAGATCTATACAACCTTTGGTCCACATCCTTTGAATAATCATCTAAACTTAACTTGCAACATGTTACCATTGGGGTAAGGACAGGCTTGCAATCTTCCATCTTGATTTTCTTGAGAATTTCCTTGATGTACTTGGTTTGATATATAAATATTCCTTTATCTTGTTGAGATATTTGAAGCCCTAAAAAGTATGTCAACTCACCAAGTAGAGACATTTCAAACTCACTTTGCATCTTTGTGGCAAAGGTTTTATTTAATCTGTCATCATTTCTTCCAAAAATTATATTGTCTACATATACCTCGATAATTGTTAGGTTATCTTGATCCACTTTCACATAGAGATTGTTGTCGGTGCTTCCTTTCTTGAATCCTTGTTGATGTAGATATCCATCAAGACGAGCATACCAAGCTCTAGGAGCTTACTTGAGACCATACAGTGCCTTCTTTAATCTGCGTACATAGTCTTCCTTTTCAAAGAGCATAAAATCTTTGGGTTGTTCCATTCATTTGTGCCATAACAAAATTTTGTCTTCTTTTGCCAAAAATCACCCTTTAGGTGTCTCATCCAAAATATATTTCATTTGGAGCTCTGCTTGTTGTAGCCACAATTTTACCGAACTTGCCTTTCCTAATTTCACATTTCTTAGAGTTAAATAGCATCGTGTGTCCTTGATCGCACATTTGTCCAACACTGAGCAGATTGTGATTCATATTTTCAACCAACGACACATATTTCGCTAATGCATTATTGGTTCCAAGTGTGATTCTACCTACTCCTATGACATTTGAAGGCCTGTCATTTCCAAACGACATTGTTCCATCTTTCTTTTTCTTCAAGGATATGAACTTATTCCTATCTCCAATCATATGAATTGAGAAACCACTATCAACATACCAAACATTTCTGTTGCTTTGAGCCTTGAGAGTGATAACACATTTTCAGTCTTCTTTTTCCATATTTGTTCATTTTGATTTTGCAATAATTCCTTTAAGGAACTTCCAAGTCTGCAATCTTTAGCTAGGTGTCCAAAATTTTTACATTTGTAACATTCGACATCATCTCTCAAATGATCAAATATATTAATATTCTGCTGAGTTTTGGAATATCCATTTATGAAATATCTCCCAAAACTATATTTATTCCAAACATACATGCGATATTCTATAGCTCTATGTCCAAACCTTCCATGTGAATAACAATAACCATAGAATATAGGTTGATATCTGCGAGGAAATCTTCTTCGAGGAATTGTCTTCCATGGTTCTTCTTGTGAGTCATGATCTCTTGAGTTGGTTGGAAGGTCTACCTGCTTGTTAGATTTTGCATATCCATCTTCTTTTATTGTCATAGAAGGACTTGGCTCCTTTTCATATTTTTCTTTGTAACCAAGACCAGTCTTGTCACTATTTGATCATTGATTGTTGATGATTTCTTCAAATGCCTTGGAGCTGTTGGTGTAGTTTTGAAGATTTTTTCCATTTCTTACTTGCTTTCGAAGAGAAACTATTTCAGCTTCTAATGCTTCTCTTTCCTTGTTTCTTTCCTTTAATTTTTCCCTAAGCGATTCTTCAACTCGTTTGTATTCTTCAACCTTGATTTTAAGATTTGGGACATTTTCCCTTTCTATCTTTAATTCGTCTTCAAGAGTGTTGACATGCTTCTTCTTGACCTTGAGCTCTTTGATAACCCTGATCACTTCGTTTTGAAATTCAACCTCAGTCGTCTCTTCTTCTTCATCTCCTTCTTTGTCAGATGCTTCTTGCTTATTATGCTTGGCCATAAACAATACTCTTCCATTAATTTCTTCTTCGTTATCACTGTCTTCATTAGATGAGGAGCTATCTTCTTTGGAGAAGAAACTCTTCTTAAACCATTTTTTCTTGCCTTGCTTATTGAACTTCCTGATACCTTTCTTTCCTTTCGTAACAACCTCATTTTTGTGACTTGGCCGCAAAATTCCCAACCTCACCACAATCAAAACATATCAATGGAAGTTTACCTTAGAATTTCCACGTACCTATTCTCATTTTTCGCGTGAAGTAGGCAAATTCTTTATCTGAAAATTCTTCTTCATCTTCTTCCTTTTCTTCTTCCTTACAACTATAAGTTTTCTCTTTCGGAGTATGCTTGTCCTTACTAGTTTTCTTGGATGCGACGAATGATGTTTCTAGGTGAGATGTGCCATCCTATTCTTCAATCCTCATTTCATATGTCGTAAGCACTCCATGAAATTCATCTTTGCTAATATTAGCTAGGTTCGAACTATATTCCAAGACAGATACCTTTGGGTTGAATCTTGTCGACAAGGTTCTAAGGATCTTTAGGTGAGATGTGTCATCCTCTTCTTCAATCCTCATTCCATCTGTCATAAGCACTCCATGCAATTCATCTTTGCTGAGATTGGCTAGATTCAAACAAGACAGATACCTTTGGGTTGAATCTTGTCGGCAAGGTTCTAAGGATATTTCGGACAACAATTTTCATGTTGATAGGTTCTCCCAAACTTTCCAATTTGTTATTTCATCAACACGCTGTAAGTATGCATCAATATTTTCATCTTCCTTCATTTTGAGTTGCTCAAATTTTTCCCTGTAAATTTGAAGCTTTGCTTCTTTCACAATTTAGTCACGTGCATATATATTCTCAAGCTTGCCCCATACTTCTTTAGCAGTTTTGCAACTCGGTACCTTAAGATAGACATATTCGATAATGAGATCTTTAGCCCTTGCATCATATACCATAATTTTCTTTCCTTGTTCATCCTAGGTCGCTGCAAAGCCTTTTTCAACAATTTCCCATACCTCGTATCCTTGTGCCAGTAAATGAACTTGCATTCTTCCACTCCAAAGTGCGTAGTTATTTCCATTGAACAAAGGAACTATATTCTTAGTATACTCCATGACCTCCTTCCAAATGTTAGACTGCTATTGAAGGAACCAAGATCTGATACTAATTGTTGGAAATACTGAGAGGGAGGGTGAATCAGTATTTCTTATCAATTAACACTTTTAAATATTTTCAGAGCATTAGTTAATCTTCAATTATTCTTGATGTTTATCCAGTAATAATAGTAAAAAATATAACACAATAGGCACACAAATTTTAGATGGAAAACCCCCTCCAGGTCAAAAATCACTGAACTCTTTTCTAATAAATTATTTAATCTACAGGCCCAATTGAAATGAAAGGTACAACTTCCTAGAATTCTAGAAAATCATTCTTCTCCAGCTCCCACTGGAAGGATGCCCCAATAACCTAGTTTCTTCAATAGTCAATTGAATGGATGCCCCAACATCCTAGACCAACCTACCACCCTGAAGTGTTCACATGCTCCAACCTGTAGGTGACTTCATGTACCAACATAGCACCTCCCTACCACCCTATAATGATAAAAAATACAACAAGAATGTGGACTCCCATACCAGGGACAATGATCCATGATACAATATGATTCACAATGATTTTCTTGAACTAGACCAATCACCCAATCCCACTATGACCTGCAACCCAACCATAACATTATCATCCAACAATGACACTTATACCTCCCAACAATGCCTCTCCAACTCTAGGAAAATTGATTCTTCTACAATAATGACTCATCTACAATTTTACAATACTGACTATTGACACGACCTGATACTTTACTTGATACTGCTTCTTTGAACACTAGTAGTTGTTGAGGTATTGTTGTGCTTGCTTAAAGTAATGGTACTTTGGCATTGCATTGTCCTTCTAGTATGTGTCTAAGTTGTCCTATTGTGTCCTCCTTCCTACACATGCATTAATGAAAAAGACCCAAACCAATATACAAACAAAATACTTACATTGTCTTGCAAATAATATGTCAGAGAAATATTCAAAATTCAAATGTAAATGCATTCAACATTTATTAACAAAACCCAATCAAACATACATACAAAATGCTTCAACTGTGTTGAAAAAACACATGTTAAAGATGATATTCAAATTAAAACACTGATCATACATACATTTTTGTAGCAGGCTTACCCTTGACTGTTGATGTGTTGTCCCTACTACAGTGATCCTTGAATGCATATATTTTCTTCCCTTCTAGAAGTTCGATATTGAATCTGTTGTATATGTGTAATTTCAGATCTCCAAGGTATGAAATTTCATCCTGTGGTAGCCCTCTGAGTCCTATTTCCAACCCCATAGGTCTGATCAATATTGGATTTTTCAAGAAATAGTTTTTCCCAATCTCCTACGATTACTTGATTATAGACTGGTTCAGTAGATCGAACTTGTACGAAGTGCCAAGTATCATTGTTTCAACCTTTGGTCCCGAAAATTATATCCAACAAAATAAAATCCATCCTCTATCTATCAATTTTTACGAAATTTTAATCCAATGCTCAGAGAGAAAGTTATGACGATTTTCCCAAGGTCACATGTTTGACATGAAATTCGGGAGCCTGCAAAAACCCTAACTTCCTCAGATCATATCTCCAAAAATATAGCGAACCAATATCTAAAATTTGGACACGCGCTTCATCAGGATTTGGCCACACATTGGTTTTTTGTTTCGGCATCTGAAGCTTCACAGAAAAAAGTTATAGCGAAAATACCACGATGACCTGTTTTAAGTAGCGAAATCCTCACATGAGGAGGATATGAGGGTCACAATTTATATAAATGATTAGGTTGAGAGGGACTTCAGCAAGTGAACGTTGGAGGGATTTTAGGAGGTTAAAAATTATTAATTACTGACTATTCAAAGACCACAACCAATGATTAGTGTCATGCCACAACCCCATGGGGTTTTAGCCCACTAACTAGGGTTACTAACTTCAAACACGAATATCTCTGAAAACGTGAAGAATTACGTGGCGTTCCATATATCAACGGAAAAATCTCGACAAGTAGAAAGCATCCAAAATATCTTTGACTTGAAATAGAGTAAGCTTTCAAGTAAAAATTCCCATGCAAGATCAGGGTAGCCCCTGATGCTGCTTGGGTTGACATCAATGACAACCACTGATCAAAAACCATAAGAAGAGAAATCATCTAATTATTATGCCCTAGATTTCTCAACATGGTATCAGAGCTAAGGTGACAATCTCAATGAAGGGAATCTTATCAAGGGACACACAAGAACTCAAGGATATAATCTCAAAGAACATCATAAAAAAGCTATAAAATCATCAACAAAGTCAATATCTACAAGGAAGTGTTGAAACCCTAGATTAAAGAATAAGTCTACACAAGAAGAAGTCTTGGGATCATCGCTCAAATCTTCATTAAGAAAAAGAAAGCCAAAACCCTACATCTACTCAAGTTAAAAATATCTACAAATCAAAGTAACTTGAAGTCTATTCATTCAAAAGAAGTACATCATCGTCTTGGAGAAAGTCAAAACCCTAGTTCAATCAAAGAAGCATTCTTGGGATCTCCACTCAATCATCACCTCAAAGAAGAAGACATCAATATTGTGAGTGGAATTATCTTGAAAACTACTCATCCGAAAAGAAGTGAGACTAAGGACATTGTCTTCATCATCAAAAGTTTTAAGGCAATTTCCCTCTCATTGAAGCAAGGTCCATACCATTGAAGAACACCAACAAGAAGTCATCGTTAATCATCATCAACAAATACATCACCATCAAAGGATCTAAAGTGGTCTCCTTCTTTTTGGGGTCAAGGATCATTCTTGAACAGAACTATCTTCATCTAGAAGAAGTTTTCTATTATCTATATCATCATCAAAATCAAGGAGGCAGCGAGTGGAAGAAGAATCTTAACAAGTGTATTTATGTCCATATCTAAATCTATCAAAATGTATTTTTGCAAGGAAAGCAACAAATTCGTTGGGCTTCAAATTATCTTGCATGGAAGAAGAGGATAGATCTGGATCTCATTGAAAATGAGGTCATGGAGCATGTCAAAGGATCTATCACCAAATCAGCAAAATAAGATGCTCACGCACTTGCAAAGTTTATGAAAGGGGAATTTGTGGCTCAAAGGATTCTCATAGAATCCATCAAGGATCCCCTCAACCCATATGTATCATAACTCAAAACTTCAAAAGAAATATTTAAAAAACTGGTAGAGTTGTATTATGTGAGCACTACAGGAGAATTTATCTCATAAAGACAAGAACTCTATAACTTGAAGATGTCAAAAGAAGAAGGAATAGCCTCATACTTTATGAGGATACCTAAAATTAGGGATCAACTTCAAGATCTGGGAGAAATCATGTCAGATAGGGAAATTAATATAGTAGTACTAAATGCACTACCAAAGGAATGGGGTAACTTTATTTCAAGAATTTATGGGAAGAAAGAAGCTACTATATTTCAGGATCTATGGTCACTATGCAAGATTGAAGAATCTATGCTAAAGGAAAAATATAATGTAGGATCAGGTGAGCAAAATCAAGCATATGCTACAATGAAAAAATGAAAGGGAAAATTTGGAAAGTTTCGTCCTTAGAAAAAGAAGAAGAGCATGGCTAAGATGTCAAGAATATGGTCATTACAAGAGAGATTGTCCTAAGATCAATAAGGGAAATAACAAAAGAGAAAGATAACAATCCCATATCACCGAAGAAGTGGAGGAAGTTGAAAATAAGAAGTCCAAGAAAGAGGAAGTAAAAGATCTCTATTATGATTGAGATAGTCTTCCTCACCTAGTTCTTTTCAAGTTTCTCTTTTCAATATTTCCTATTGTAAAGTATAACTATCATACTAGGTATCATTAGAAGCATGATAGGATGCATCATGGCATCATAGATGCAAGAGCTCGTGACATCATCATAAGGAAGCATGAATGATAGTTG
The DNA here is from genome assembly GCA_034641835.2 of Pinus albicaulis. Taxonomy (NCBI): domain Eukaryota; kingdom Viridiplantae; phylum Streptophyta; class Pinopsida; order Pinales; family Pinaceae; genus Pinus; species Pinus albicaulis. Next base: position 160,151 of record JAXQQM020085263.1, read on the forward strand.
AAGTAGGTCTATGACAGTTACCTATGAAAAGATATAGCTCTTGGTAACCTTATTAAAAGTGCTTATGGAAAAAAGAAAGAGAAATTCATCTGGTACAAAGCTCATTATACATTAGTTAAGAGGAAACATATGTTGGATGAGGATACTTAAGATCCTCTATTGAAATCTTCATCGAAAGGTTCACCAATCAAAAGGGGAGCAATTGTTTCATCTAGAATTCCAACTTGGAGGAATTCATGAAAGGATGGCATGATGTCAATAAGCAAGGGATTGAAGTTCTTTCAATCATGGACGATTTTGAAGGAATATTACCTTACAAGAAGAATGAGGTATGTATGCTTTTATTTGATAATCTAGAGTCATGTCATATGCTTGCGGGTAACATGGATAAATGCTTTATCTCGAGAGCATGATCAAAAGAAAGGATCTCCTCTTTTAGGATGCAGGAAGGCATGGGTCACACATTGACTAGATGAAATCAACATAATATGTCCTCATATGAAATATGAGTTGGTTGACAATAAATAGAGTAACTATGATCGAAAGTTCCTGGTAGGAAATGTGTGAAGAAAGAAAGGAAGAGATTGTGTAATATGAAACTATGAAGGCAATCAACATCTAATGACTGAGAGATTTGACTATGATATGTCCAAGAAAGATATGAAGACTCTGATGGAAGTTTGAAAAAGAAGGATACCCTTGACAATGTATACCTTTTGGACATGTGTCAATATGTATGCAGGATGTTGATGCAAACAAAAAGATGTCATGATGAAAGACCATCACAAAGGTAATTTTGATTTAATGTTCAATTCACTTGATATCTAGATGGTCTTATGTAGGGCTTCCAAGGGAAAATTTGTGGATGACTTCTACCACTAATGACCATGTAGTAGGATGAAATATCCTTAAGGAAACATGGCATGAAGGAAGACAAGATATGGACTAATGTATCACTTTCCAATGAAAATAAATGATGACATGGCTCATGGATGACAATGATAGATGGTTTGTGCCCTACTAGTAAGTCCCAAAAAATTAGACTCCATGACAAAGAAGAAATTCATGACATCGAAGGAAGTATTTCTACAAGAAGTTGGTTGTCGCATGATCTCCACCTAATGAGCTACTGGAAGCAAGTCCGTGGTCAAAAGGGAGCTTGGTCAAGTCCCTATTTAAGAGGCAGCTTGTGTACATTCCTTTATACAAGAATGGGTATATTCCTTCAGTGGAATCGATATGTCCTCCCTAAGTTGAGAGGGAGAGATAGACACATCATTCTTGTCTTCACCTGGGAAGACAAAATGGAGGATTGGGTAAATATCTAGTATCCGTTGCTCTTTGAGGATGAGTTAGGGAATCCAAGATAAGAGTAGTAGTAGAGGACCAATATTCTTTGAAAACTAGGAATCCAAGATAAGAATAGTCTTGGTGGAACACACTCTGAGAACCCGGGTAGAGTATGTTCTGAGAGAGACAATGATGACGATGTCTATACATCATTGGTCTCACTAGCATTGTGCTGTGATATTTTGGAAAGAAAAAGTTGTTAGTCAAGGCCTTGTTATGTGACTATGTTGGTCAATATGATGCTAAATAGATGGGTTACCAATCCAACTCTTCTTATGATAATTCTTCAGATTGAGAATGACCAAGTACCATTATGAATACCTCCCTAGTTAAGAGGGAGCGTTGAAAACTGTAACTTGATTCAATCTTCATAATGACATGTAAAATTGTGATTTTATGTAATTGATGTAAAGAAGAAAAATAAAATTATTTTTGTAATACTTGTCTCATGGGTTTCATGAGCAAGGAATTTTACTTTTAGTTAAGGCTCCCATTGTGAGCTATTAGGATTAGTCATCAAGTCATAAAGTCTAGGGAGTCAATGTCATGAGTTGAAGACATGTTACATATTCTAAAAAGTATTTTTTTGAATGTGTCATTAACCCTCCAAGACAATGTCACAAACTATCCATGAAGTCGGCCTTAAACGGAGCAAGAATCCTTCACCAAAAGGACATGTCGGCCTAGGCAGAAGAGCAAGTCAAATTATTTTGATGGAAAGGCTACTATATATAGGGTAACTCGACCTCACAAAGAAATGCATTTGGTCAAGAATCTGAAAAAAGAAGAAAGGAACAAAAATCACAAGGAGAGCAACCTAATAACCAAGAAATAAGGAAGGGAAGGAGAGCGAAGTAATTTGAGATTATTTTTGGGTTATATTCCTCACACATGTGACAAAAACTAGGGTTTCTATAGTAGGGTTACAACAACCCTCATAGAAGCCAAGTGAAAGGTCACCAAACCTTCTATCTTGCTAGTCGAAGTTACAAGGAGAAGCTCTCAAGCCAAGAGAAGGAGTAACACATCATAAAGGTCCATATTCCAGCCCACACGTGTAATGGTGTAAAGATTTCAAGCAACCTAAATTCGCACATCTGTGGAGGAGGGCCAAAACACTAGAATAGCCATGATTACTAGTGCATGAAGGCATTTTGACTTTTGTTGACTTGTGCAAGAAAGAGAAGCAGTGAAGAAGGATATTGTGACTTGGTCTTTGGGAGATTGTTGTGTCAAGGGTCTAGGTCATGGTCTTTGTATTCATCAATTTAAGTTTCTATAAGAAGAAGAATTCATTTGGGTTTTCCTATCAAGTTGGAGAGGTTTTGGCACTCGCTGATCGCCTACATTCTTGATCCGGATTTATGCACGAACGCAACATAATACACATATAACCATAAATACAAATATGCGGTGGAAATAATATTTCATTTCATTAATATCAAAGAACTGAAATTTGTTTACAGACAGAATGGAAATAAACTAGCTAGGGCGCTGGTAGCTTTTCTTTGAGAAGAGATGTGGTGGCTACTGTTAGGATGAATTCTAATCGCAAGTGTACAAAAAATATCACTTTAGTTGGGTATAACAAACATCCATAACATCAAATATGACTGCCAATTTCTTTGGATATGCAGTTAGTTGACCAAGATAAATGCTACAAAATATAGATCTATGCAGTAAAATACATTAAGCAGTAAATAAAAGCAAGAGTTGCTACATGCATCCAATAGAAAATACAAGAAAAGTTTTAAAGAATTTTTGCATTTTTGACACCCAGGAAGGCAACATAGAAAGATGTTACCATTCCCCCTCAATGGGATGGGTTCTTGTAAGTCCTGAGCACTTCAGATCTAAGGTCTCTCTCTCTTGATGGTGTAGAAAACCCAAACAAAAATGGAACTCAAAGGGAGCTCACAAGGAAAAATGGAAGCAAATTATGAAAATGATGGAGGATCAAAGTCAAACCAAAAGTATAAATCCAGAGTCATATTTATGCAACAAAAAGTAGTGAGTGAATGGAAAAACCCTTCTATTTATAGCAAAATATTAAGTTAGTCTAGATATTGGTGAATAATTAAAATATTATTAACCAAATCTAGATCCAACTTTTATGGAATATTTTATTACATTTTTTGGAGGGAAAAAGGATTTGAATTTGGTAAAATCCCTTTATTTGTAAATAATAAATAAATAAATGATTTATTTATTATTTTAAGGATGTGGTTGATTAATAATTAAATAAATAGTGATTTATTCAATTATTTATAAATGATTTAGTTAAATTTAATAAGGAATATTATTTAAATAAGGTTTAAATAATTATTCCTAGAAAATAATAAGATAAATAATGATTTATCTAATTAATTTTCCTGTTTTGGGTTAAATATGACCAGGAATATTAATCAAACTGTTGTATGACTAATTATTTCTTGAGGAAAATCAAACAAATGTGGATTTATTCAATATTTCCTCATGGGGTTTCCTATTTAGACCATAAATAACTTAATAAATTAAGGAATACTAAGTTATTTTTCATAGTGAAAGCAATTTTACTTAGGGTAAAATTGGTCTTACATAGTGTACTTTGGTCCATCTAATAGTAACAAGTTAGATGACCAAAAATTGGTGTAACAACTACAAGCCTCTGAACTATGTTACAATGACGCTAGAGGGCCTATTTATTATTGAGAAACAATGGAAAACCATAAACATCCAAAAACCTAACCCTAGAAGATGAAGTGCCAAAACTATGGGCCCTATTTGGGTAAATTGGTACATCAACTTCTCGGGGACGTAACTTTGGCATACGATCTTCACTTGACGCACACCATACCTCGTTAAAAATATCTATCTGAGGACTACAACTTTTTATGTGAGCAACATTAGTCTATGGACCCATGTTGCTCTTGGTTTTCCCAAAAAACGTCGTTTAGGGCCTCAAAACGGCTCCGGAAGTTCAAGACCCAAAAAACTGTGAAAAATAGTAAGTTGTGCTACAACTAAGGAAACTGAAAAAACTAAAAGAAACAATGGTGGGGCCCCAAGTGGAATAGGTGGGTGGTAGCCAATATCCACTTGGATCAATTCTTTGTATCTTGTCGATTTATTGCTTATGCTTTGGTAGTTGTTTGATGAAGAAGAACACTATAATAATCTAACTAAAGAGAAGATCCTAATCTATTGAAGTAAAACGCATTCACAAGCAGTTATCATAAGAAGAGAAATCATCTAATTGTCATGCCCTAGGTTTCTCAACACCCTCAAAGCATGTAGGTGTGATGTGGCACCATCCAGGGAAAGCGTTGGCATCATGGAAGATTGTGCTAGCCCTTCCAAGTCATTTAGTGACATCCATCCTCATTTGGGTTCCAAAATGCATAATTAGGATGGATGTCACTCTCTCAACTGTATCAACCTCCAAGGCCAATTTTTTGGGCCCTAACTCAAGGATGTGGATATAGGGTGCCAATCCTAATGACCAATGACAATCAACCCAAATAATGGAGATGGATAATCAAGAAAGATAGAAAGCAGTGAGTATGAGATTACCCTGGACACACTATATCAATCAATGCCTTCCCAGTAGTGACCCTCCTAAACCATAAGGCCTCAAAAGAGGTCTCACTAGACTAGAGTCAAAGACTAACCTCCTACGTGAACTTTGGGAACAAGGACACAAACAGGAGCAATCAATCCTCCAATTTTCCCTATTATTCATATTAACATACCCGTAACATTAAATTAAAGCACGTGATTGCTAAAAGGGTTAGATTACCTATTAACAGATGACACAACTTCCTTCAAGAAGAATGCTAGATGGAAGAAAACACTAATTGGAGAAATGTTATCTGTAGACCATCATAGGGTTGCTAGTTGGTTGGCTATCAAATGACGAGAAAATTTCTCTTATGGGTTACCCACTTTGGTGGGTAACTATACCCATAACTTCATCAATTACAAATTAGCATAACTTCTCAATCGCTTTGTATTTCCATCACCATAGTTTCTAGTAATGATTGTAGATGGAGGTATCATAAATTATTTAGGGAAGTTCCATAGGACTAAGCTCAACATGGGGGAGTATTTATTAGATAGTCCCATGATTGCAATACAAATGGGTGGTGTTGATGTTGTATTATGGGTCAATTTTTACAATCACTAGGGAAAGTGGCCCTTAATTTTCAAGAAATTTTCATAAGATTTATCCTCATAAGGCAAGGAAATTAAGCTTAGATGTGTCCAGGGGAAACCCTCTAAAATGATAAATCTCTAACAACATGACAAATATCTCAAAAAGGGTCACCACTGTGTAATTGCACAATTGTGCTTATTAGATGTTCAAACATCTATATCCTCTACTCTAGTGGATCTCCAAAAATTTATTAATAATAATTCCAATATATTTGGAGATATGCCTAAGGGTCTTCCACCTGCTCAAGATCATGAACCTATAATTCATTTACAACCTAGAAATGTACCACGTATCATTAGGCTTTACAAGTCTCCATATGCATAGGAGAGTGAGATTGAGCATATGATTCAAGAAATGTTAGGTTGGCATCCTTCGACCTAGTCGAGGTGCTTTCTCTCAACAATGGTGATGGTTATAAAAAAGGATGGTTTATGGTGTATGTGTAGTGCCCCACTCTCGATTTCTGACCTTGATATGACATTAACAATGATTTAGCCTTAAGGCTCACACATTATTATTTGAGGACCTCAGGTGGAGGATACATACAATTCACTCTACTATTAGTGGATGTGTTTATTTCCTAGTCAGTGTTAGGATGATGGTGGCTTTGATAGATATGTATTTTTCTATTGATGTTATGATGATGATAGTTGTGATGGATGTGTTCCTTATGTTGTCTACTTACATTAATTTTGGTTCACGATAAACACTGATGTGGATGACTATGTCATGTTGATGATTTTGTTATGACAATGACTAACACTAAGAAACTTGGTTACTGATGATTATTAAGTATTACAGGAAACCGTCAGAGGCACTCACATATGATGAGTTGAAGACATCTGGTTTGATGGAAATTAATATTTTTTCTTTGAAATTCTAAGTCCCGTTTGAAACTTGCTATTTATATACTCTGATGATATGTCAGTGGCTACAGGAACAACTTAGTTGCTTGGCCGAATGACTCACATATGGGTGATGAGGTTGTGCATTTGGATGGAACTGCATGGGAAGGGTGGGACAGTGTCCCTGATCTGACCTACTAGCACTCCCGCCATGACTTAGGCTGGAAAGGTCGAAACACCTTCGCCTTGAAGATCATGATGTCGTGGGGGCAGGTCCCAAATTTGGGTCGCTCACGAGGAATTTCTGGGGGGCGCGCATCAAGGTGGATTCCTTGATCCCCAGCACCATTAGTCTCACTATAGCAGGTGGCATACAAGATGATAGTGGTCTATGTCGTTGCACCTATAATTTCCCCTCGTAGCCACTAGATTCTTGAAGGGAAAGTGGTGTGGCACCCTTGGAACTTCAAGATATATTCTTGAAGGGAACGACCGACTTGGCACCCTTGGCATCACAAATAAACTGTTAGGCATGGCACCCTTGGAACTTAGAATGGAATTTCTTGAAGGGCATGACCAACTTGACACTCTTGACATTAGTAAAAATAAACTAATAAATATAATCAAGATATGAAAATCCTACTAATTCATATCAAGTGGTAAACGATGTTATAACCAAGGAAATTAAATCAAGAATAAAAATTAGGAGAAGGGAAGAACAGGGAGAAATAAATATTTTAACTTGATAACTCTACCCTTTCCATGTTAAAACAAAATATTAAGTGGATAATGTACATAAGTAACTTAATTAGGCAAAAGGGGGAAAGAGGGACATAGAGTTAAGTATAAATATTAATCATATAATAGTTTAAAACTTCATTAAGAGAGAGGGTGGTAAATTAAAATAAGATTAATAAATTAAAATTGGAGAAATTTAGAGAACCTCCATGTGGCAAGAGACAACATAAGAATATCCATCTGAGAGGCAAATTGAGTTAAATTAGGAGGTAGTTAGGCGACCAAATCTGAGACTTATTAGTTAACTTCAGTAATAAACACAAATTAAGTAGTAGGAAAGGGGGAATCAAGAGACAACTAAGAGAAGAAATAGGAAGCCTTGTCGGAGTGAGGAAAATACTATTTTAAATTAATATTTAAGTTAATGATTTTGGAGAGTCTTGGTGAGAGGGTGACACATGGGTGGGTGAATAATCAAATTTTGGATTAATAAAAATAATTAATTATGCATGAAATTCCAAGTGTCACCTATGAATCCTCCTATAAAATAAGGGACAAGCCATGGGAAAAATGACTTTTGGCTTACCCTATTGTTGGATAGAGGAGATTATGTTGTTGTGAGTGGTTACGAGCTATAGTTGAGTTTGGTGAGATAGAGGACTTTAGAGAGGGGACTCTTGAGCCAAGGAGTGCTCGCCCCTATCAGCTAGCACATTTCCTTCATTGTACGACACCATTGTAGCTCGGGGATCCATGGGGAAGAAGAGTACCCAAGGAGTAGGCTAGGAGGTCAACCGGTGGGTCATTATATTTGGATTAAGCATGGAAACATTCACGCTTGGAGGTAGACGACAACAAGGGAGTGCAAGTAGAAGAAATTCAAGATTGAATCTCATCTCCTGGTGAACGGTACATATGTTATTTATAATTTTTCTTTATATGGCTGCCTTGTGCCTATAATTAACATGTAAAATATATTTATGTGCAATGAAGTTAAATTCATCCATGTTGATATAAGTGATTAATATTTCGGAGTTTCCAATGTTGTATGCTTATGGTTTATTCCTAGTTTATTGTATTATTAAAAAAAAAAAAAGGTAAAGCATAGGGTTGGTCCTTATAGTATGTGTCCAAATTATAGATAGCTTAACAAAATGAGCATCAAATATAAGTTTCATATTCCTATTATTAATGAAATATTTGATGAGTTACATGCAGCAATTTTCTTACCTAGATTGGATCTTCATTCAAGATACCTTCAAATCATAATGAGGTGTTAAAATTTGGGTACCAGAAGACAAGTGGTTCCCTAAGGCTTTGATCTTTGGCCTAGGGAAAAGTGTCCAAATGTATTTATCTTTTTATCCTAAAGTGACTTTATAAGTCGTAAAGTCAAATTTAATTTAAAAGTGACTTTATAAGTGATAAAGTTACAAAGTCTAATTTTAAAGTGACTTTATTAAAGTCAATGTGAAATTAGAAAGTGAAAAAGTGACTATGGAAATAAAAGACTAAGTGGGTCTTTATTAAAGTGGGGTGAATTAAAAAATAGAAAGTGAGAATTAAATTCACATTTAATCTCATCCCTAGATCTAAATCTATCTCAGCCATTGGATTTACGGATTCCCCAAAAGTCACTTAGGGTTAGGTTAAAAGAGGAAAAGAAGGGAAAAGGTCATTCATTATTTTCATGAGCAGATTGAGAGAACGAGCAAGAGACAACAGGGATATTTTATGAGCAGAGGGGAAGAAGGACAAGAAGCACCTTGGCTCACTTACCGAGGCAACATTTATTTCAACAAATCTGTACAGCAAAGCAGAGGCACGATTTTCAAGGCAAGTGGAACGAAAAACGAGGAAGGGAGGACTGCATTTATTGCTGCAAAATAGGCACAGTTTTCGAGGTCTATAAAAAAAAAAGAGGCATAGTTTTCGAGGTTTATACAGCAGCAAATTCGGAATAGAAATCGAGGTCCGTACAACAGCAAAAGAGGCACAGTTTTTTAGGCATCCATACTACTGTTTTTGGCACACATTCCTAGAATCCGTACAACTGTCATTTGGCACGAAAATCAAGGTGGTCATATAGTTGTTCCGGCACACATTTCTCTGATGTTCGTACAACATTTAATGCTATACTTTTCGCTATGAAATTTATGTTTTTTATTGGCATGAATTTCGAGGTGGAGGACAAGCACGAAATTTGAGATAAGTAAAAATTTATGGTTGCTGGAATTTTTACTGTGTATTTCATTTCTCTGTAAAATCATTCTTCAGAAATAAGAAGAGATCTCATACTGGTTTTCCCCAAGAGTTGTAAGGGGTTTTTCTAGGGACATATTGACCAAATATCAACATGTCATTTTCTCTGTGTGTGGCTGCAATATTTTCTAATGTTTTATTTCTACAATTTTCAGCACTGTGAAATTCCTAAATTTGTGTTTACAGAAAATTTATTTCATTTTCAGAATTTGAATATATGATTATGGGAATGGGCATTTAAATTTATGGGAGTGATAAATTGAAACTGAAAACCGGAGTGGGGTCTAAAATTTCTACATGGTATCAGAGATTGGGTGGCTGAAAAGTGCAGTTTGGGACAACAAGTGAAAAATTACAGCAAGCTATTTTCACACAGAAAACTGAACCTTTACCACATATTTGAAAACATCAGTTTGTTAGGATAGAAAGCATGTCTTTGGGCTTGAGGGTTGAGGATAGGTTGGATGGGCAGAGCAACTATAGTGCATGGAGGGAGAGAATCCAGAGCATCTTTGAGGAGGCAGAAGTTTGAGGCATAATGGTACATAACACATAGCACCCAGTAGCAGTGCATGCTGACCCTATTTAGTTAGTTGAGTTTAACAAGAAGAATGCCAAGGGAAAAAGACTAATTCTGGATGGTGTTAAATACCATGTCATTTCTTGTGTGAGAGGAAAGACATATGCACATGAGATGTGGACAGCCTTGACCAATCTTTACCAGAGCACCAATGAAAACAGAAAAATGGTCCTAAGGGAGAAGCTGGAGGCCATTAAAATGGATAAGACTAATGGTGTTACAGCATACCTCACAAATATCACTTTTGTGAGAGATGAGATGGCAGTTGTTGGAGAGACCATTCTACCCACTGAGTTGGTGCAGATTACATTGAATGGTATTCCCAAGACTTGGGAGAGTTTTGTGGATAGGATTGTTGCACGGGAGAATCTTCCTAGCTGGAAGAAGTTGTGGGATGATTGCATTCAGAATGAAATTAGAAAGAACCATCTTGGGGTAGCCAAACAGGTAGAGGAGGATGAAAATGTAGCATTGTTAGTAAGGGGCAAGAAGGGAAAAGGAAAGAAGCAAGCTTCCACAAGTGGTGGTGGGAGCAAAGGCAAAGGTAAAGGTAAGTAGGTGAACAAGGAGAAACAATATTCCAAAGATAAATGTTGGATTTGTCAGAAGTTGGGACACTATGCAGTTATGTGTCCGGAGAAGAAGAAGAAGGGAAAGGATAAGACCATGGAAACATTAGCAGAGATAGAGGAATTTTCGGAGAGTTTAGACCAGGATTTTGGGTTCATTGCTTTTGAGTCCACTACTGCAAGATCGCATGCCACATAGGTTGAGAGGGAGTGTGCACTTCCCTCCACTAGCGGAGCATTTTTAGGTATTTGGTATGTTGGCGGTGGGGCTTCCCTTTGTTGGGGTTCCCATGTTTTGGCCAGATTGGTAGGACCAAAAGATGAGACAACATCAGAACCGCTTTTGGGCCCTAGGATCTAGCCCTCCTGGACCCAGAGAGGGATCTCTCCAAATAGAGCTAAGAATGATATATCTTTGGAGCTCAAAATGAGATATTAGGCTAGTTATGAAGCACAAAGGGGGTTTTGAAATGATTTGGTTGGTGGGTTGCTGGGTTGGTCATGAGATCATAGACTGAGAAGGTAATGGGATAAAAGGGACAAAGCAGTAGGATGTTTCAGCAAGGAGGATAGGTCAAGACAATGCCCTCCATTGGGCTATGGAGTCATGAAAGGAAATTACATGAAACAACTAGCCAAGGCTTTCAAAGGGCAAGTGATCTACACTAAAGGATCTTCTAGGCAGATGGTGGAATGGAACATTAAGGAGAGAAGGTGGAGGAAGGAAAGCAGCCCAATTTTTGTCTATAGATCAGGTCAGAGGTCATTTAACTCCAGACCTGCTTGGACATACTCTAAGGCAACTCTCAATGAGGAACAAAGGGGCAGCTTATAGATCGGACCAGAGGTCACTTAACTCCAGGTCTACTTTAGCAACTCCAAGGGAAAAACATAGATAAATTTGACAAAGAAACATCCAAGCAGCAAACCCCCCAAGTTCATACATCAGCCAGTAGGCAATGACATCCACTGCGCTGGTTAAACCACACGGATTCACTCTTAGATAAAACATAAAGCAGAAAACATTAAAGGTAGGGAGAGCAGGAACATAGGGCGCCTAACAAGGGCGAATCCTATGCTATACTTCTATTGCCTACCAGAAGAACATGAAACAATATGAAATGTAATAAATAGAGTTAGGAAAAACATCACCAATAGTAATAGACCAGGATCCTGTGAAATGTGCTTTGATTAATTGATGCAAAACCAGTCATGTACAATAAGCTCAATGGCTAATACAGTCCAGACTTTCTCCTCCCAGCCTATTACATACAACTACTCCGCTACTCCCTCCCAAGATTGTTCTAACAGTCAGAATGAATCCCTCTAACAGCAACTACGCAGCAGGGCAACAACAACAACCTTTACAAAATGTCCTCGGGGATTACATATAGGAGAAGAGGAAAAAACAGAAGTAGGTGAGCAATTAAATGAGTTTCATTAAGATAGAATGGCGGAAGTGGTCACGCCCCTACTGCTTAATGGCTTTCTGCAATGTTGATTTTACTCTGAGATTGGTTTGGAGATTCCTGTCAGGTCGATTTTGACCTCTAATATGTTCCGTGTGATCCTCTTGGCTGTCCGGAGCTCTGCGCTGCCTTTCTGGAATAAATGAACTGGATGGGATGATCTGCAGGCCGCTCCATGTGCCATTACTGCTGTCTGACTGTCTTAGATGAGCTTCAGTCGGCGTAATTAATAATTTCAGGGCTCAAGGGGCATGGAGATTTCTTGTAGGGATGGTGTCCTTCTGGAGAAGGGTACTTCTGCTGATATTAAACATAGATAAGACTCTTTGCATGCTTAAGTCTTCAAACTGTGCTTGAATCCTTTGAATGCGGGATTACAACCATTAATCTTCAATTACCGGCTCAAATCCCTTCTAACCCGCCTCTTTTGTCTCGCTTGGCCACTGAATTAGCCTTTCTGTGACCTCTGCATAATGAAATAAACTCATCATAGAGCCTGGGCAGTGGTGGAGAAATGCAGTGAAGGCGGAGGAATGGTGGCGGAACGGTGAAAACAGTGGAGATGCAAATGGAGGGGTGAAAACTTACGAACAATATGGTTGGTGGTAGAGTGCAGCGCAAACCGTTAGATCATGGTCTGGGAACAAAGATCAATGGTGGAGATTAGGCGACGGAATAACATATGCAATGGGAAAGACATACAAAACACATGAAATATGATGGAGACGAATATAAGAGTGGGACCCAGCGGAGGCGGAGGGCGATTAGATCAGAACCATCGGATCCAGGGGAGGATCAACGGCCAGGATCTAATCGGCACCATCGCAATCGGAGGTCTGAGTGAGCGTCAATCGTAACACATATTCAAAAATTTCCGATTGCGATTAGAGGGGTGGGGCGATTAAGCGATGGCCGTTGGATCGTGTAAAAAACGGACGGACGGGATTAAATCGGGTGATTTCGATCGGGGTGGCACAACTGGAGTTTGCGATTGCGATCGGAGAGGGGTTTGCGATTGAGCGGTGGCCGTCAGATCGCGGGAAGGATGAACGGTCGAGATGTAATCGGGGATCGCAATTGGAGGTCAGAGAAGAAGGCTTGCGATTGATCGGAGGGCACACTCGAAAAATTGCGATTGCGATGGGCGGGGGGCTGCGATTAGCGTTCCACCGTTCGATTGAAACGGCTGATCGACGGCTGAAAACAAGCTTCGGGCCTTGGTGTTAAAAACCCAATCGCATCGGATTTTTTACTATTACAAAGGATTTGTGCACCCGCCCGACTTCCGATTGCGATTAGCGCTTGGTCCCAGTGCACGGGCATGTGTGGTAAGTGGTTAAGGGACTTGCGGTAAGGGGCTAAGCCCTATTACAAGGTCGAAAAGTGGGTTTTGGCCCATTTCAATGTGATTTAAAGGTTCAAAAGGGAAACAATAGAGGAATGAAGGGGAAAAGGGCCAACAAAGGTTAGGGGAGGAATTTAAAGGGGAGTTTGAGGGGATTTGGAGGGTAAATGGGGAGATAGAAGGGGAGACAAGGGGGGATAAAAAGAGGCTAAATGAGGGTAAAATAAAGGGGAAAGGAGGCCTTTGGGAAATTCTTCACAAACAGAGAGGCTTTATGATGGGAATCAGCAGAGGGGATTTCATCAAAGGACAAAGGACAAGAGGAGGCTTCAAGGATGATGTGTTTTCAAATGAAATGCATTCCTTGAAGGCTCAACAACAATTTATCCCCCTATTTGCTTGTCAAAAATTTCATAGGGGGGCTAACAGTGGCTCCACATGGGGATGGCTTCTTCCTGAAGGAGTCAAGAATTCAGAAATTGATCTCTTGGTGCAGGCCAGATGCCTGCTGCTTGAACCATCCTTTCTTTCTTTAGATCAACTGCCACAAATCCTAAAGACAACATGTCAGCAGTAAAATTCTCCCAAACAACAACCTACCCACGCTATATTCCTAGCATTTTTCTTCTTGGGTGCATTTGGACTTGCAGACCCTTTTACATCATCAAATTTTACAAATAGGAAAAATAAACCTATTCTACTTCTACCCTTATTACTCCATAAGACAAGATTAGACTGTTGGCCTCATATGTTTCTCTACCTAAACTACTATCTGCTAGGATTAAACTGTCTAGCAGACCTCTTCCCTACAGAAAATGAAACAACTAACTACATGCTCATAGACTGAGCTTTATTGAGTTTTTCCTACCTACCCTACTCTAACTAGAAATCTCTGATGCTCTAGGTGATGCAATAATGCCAATGCAACCAGTCAAGTAACAGCAAAAAAGGATATGAGCACCGATTGCCTGTCAGAGATAACCACAGGGTGCTCTGCCTGTGGTTCTTCAAAACTGAGGCCACCAGTAGTGGTGACCAATTTTGTTGTGTTTGGCTCTTGAAGAAGATCAATTCTTGTGGAGCTAATCCAATCAGGGCCTCCATGTAGTCTGCCACAGGATCAACAAACTCATGATGTAACATTTTTTCTTCAAATCCTACCATGACTGATAGGCTGTTTGCATTCTGGGCAGCTTCAATCACTACATCTGTAGTGAGGCCTTTGTAATTACACTCCTCTTCTTCCTGGTTGGGAGTATTTGGCATATGGGCATCAACCAGGGATACCTCCTCTTCCTTTGGATCGAGACAAAGATGTCTGTGGGGCAGAAAATCCCGCTCGTCTTCCATGTAGCCTGAGCTAGAGGGCTCATTATATTCGACAGTGCTGTCCTCTAGTAACACAAGCTGGTTCTGCTGGAACTCTGTGAAAATATTAACATATTCTTGAGCGGGGGCTTCTTTGATTACCTCAAACCCTTTGGGAGAAGGCTCTAGATATTCATTCCACTCAAGATCTTCTTCAATTCTTTCTTCCTCGTCCTCTGTGCTGAAGAGCCATTGGCTTCCGATGCTTTCTTCATCAATATCGTAGATGGCCTGCATTAGCTCATCATCTTCTTTAAGTTGATGGTCATGATCTTCCTCCCATGAATCCACTGATGATAGCCCTGCAAATTCGGTTTCCCTTTGGAAAAAATCATCATCAGACAGGTCGGCATCAGCGAAATCATAATTATAAGCGTAGTCACCCATCAAGCCTTCGGGACTTTCAGCAAGCTTTTCTTCAAAATAGTCTGCAAGTTTATTTTCTGATCCAAACTCTTGTTCATCATACATTCTTGGCATGTCGCTTACGTCTTGCAGTGATCTGGTATGTCCTTTCTGAGGGCGAGGAGCAGGTCTTTTCCAATCATCCTCTCTAGTTTCATCCTCATATTCCTGCTCTTTTATATTTAGCAAGGAGTTGGCGGTCTCGATCAATCTTTCTAGCTTGTTCTCTAAAGAAATCTGAACCATTTGTTCTGTTTGGTCCTTCTTGCTACTTTTAACCTTTCCTCCCTGCACTCTATGTTGTATTCGACAGTGATTGCTATATTCTACATTTCCTCCAGGCTCGAAGGCTCTCTTTGTCTTATATGGAATTCCACCTCGGGGTCAAAGGAACTTGGATAGTGCTCTAAAGCCCACCCCAAAGGTGGTTTTATATCAGAGGGTATAGCATCATACACCTTATTAAACTTGGCTGAAAAATTCTGCACTGTCTCTCCTGGCTGCCTTCTCAAATTCTGATATTCTTTTAGGACGAGGAGAGCATTCTTTGGGGCTGCCCACCTATCTAGGAAACTTGAGAAAACTGATGAAAGCTGAATATGCTTGCCACTGGAAGGCCTTTGAGCCAATTCTTAAAATTTCCTTGTAATGACAAAGCAAACATTCTAATGCACACATCATATTCTTCTACTTCATACAACTCAAGTAAATCCTCAAGGTTTTGAACATGCTCTTCAGCAGTAGCCCCTTTATTTCCTTCGTCAAAATGAGGCAGCTGGTTTATTAATACTGAAGGGAGGGGTTGGAAGAAAATAGGTAAAACCATAGGCTTGTATCTTTCTATGACCTTTGTAAGAGTGGGTAGTGTAACAATGGGCTCATGGCTTCTTGAAGCTTCTTTAGGGGTGGGAGATACAACATGAGCTTCTTTTTCCACCAGGTTTTTCACAGGAGTACAGGTCTGCTCACGATCTGAAGACTGAGGCTTGAGATCTTCCCCATACTCATTGTGGGTCTCATCTTTGTATACTTGATTAGGCTTAAAGTAGGACAGAACATAGTGGTAGACAAAGACAATGAATTCTTTAAACCAAATCCAACCAGTATGCTCTACCCTTCTATGAGGTCTAGCCATCTTTTAGGTTCTTCCTCCAGTGGAGTATTTTGAGGATTATGGAGTGTGGAGTCGCCAGGTGGATGAATTTGACTGTTTGAAGCAGGCTGTTGTCCACCATCAGCAATGTGACCGCAAATCTAAAGGCAAAGTGGTCTACCTCCCCAGCGGAGTCGCCATTATGTTGGGGTTCCCATGTTTTGGCCAGATTGGTAGGACCAAAAGATGAGACAACATCAGAACCACTTTTGGGCCCTAGGATCTAGCCCTCCTGGACCCAGAGAGGGATCTCTCCAAATAGAGCTAAGAATGATATATCTTTGGAGCTCAAAATGAGATATTAGGCTAGTTATGAAGCACAAAGGGGGTTTTGAAATGATTTGGTTGGTGGGTTGCTGGGTTGGTCATGAGATCATAGACTGAGAAGGTCATGGGAGAAAAGGGACAAAGCAGTAGGATGTTTCAGCAAGGAGGATAGGTCAAGACAGTGCCCTCCATTGGGCTATGGAGTCATGAAAGGAAATTACATGCAACAACTAGCCAAGGCTTTCAAAGGGCAAGTCATCTACACTAAAGGATCTTCTAGGCAGATGGTGGAATGAAACATTAAGGAGAGAAGGTGGAGGAACGAAAGCAGCCCAATTTCTGTCTATAGATCAGGCTAGAGGTCATTTAACTCCAGACCTGCTTGGACATACTCTAAGGCAGCTCTCAATGAGGAACAAAGGGGCAACTTATAGATCGGACCAGAGGTCATTTAACTCCAGGTCTGCTTTAGCAACTCCAAGGGAAAAACATAGATAAATTTGACAAAGAAACGCCCAAGCAGCAAACCCCCCAAGTTCATACATCAGCCAGCAGGCAATGACATCCACTGCGCTGGTTAAACCACATGGATTCGCTCTTAGATAAAACATAAAGCAGAAAACATTAAAGGTAGGGAAAGCAGAAACATAGGGCGCCTAACAAGGGCGAATCCTATGCTATACTTCTGTTGCCTACCAGAAGAACATGAAACAATATGAAATGTAATAAACAGAGTTAGGAAAAACATCACCAATATTAATAGACCAGGATCCTGTGAAATGTGCTTTGATTAATTGATGCAAAAACCGTCATGTACAATAAGCTCAATGGCTAATATAGTCCATACTTTCTCCTCCCAGCCTATTACATACAACTACTCCGCTACTCCCTCCCAAGACTGTTCTAACAGTCAGAATGAATCCCTCTAGCAGCAACTACACAGCAGGGAAACAACAACAACCTTTACAAAATGTCCTCGGGGATTACATATAGGAGAAGAGGAAAAAAACAGAAGTAGGTGAGCAATTAAATGAGTTTCATTAAGACAGAATGGCAGAAGTGTTCACGCCCCTACTGCTTAATGGCTTTCTGAAACGTTGATTTTACTCTGAGATTGGTTTGGAGATTCTTGTCAGGTCGATTTTGACCCCTAATATGTTCCGTGTGATCCTCTTGGCTGTCCGGAGCTCTGCGCTGCCTTTCTGGAATAAATGAACTGGATGGGATGATTTGCAGGCCGCTCCATGCGCCATTACTGCTGTCTGACTGTCTTAGATGAGCTTCAGTCGACGTAATTAATCGTTTTAGGGCTCAAGGGGCATGGATATTTCTTGTAGGGATGGTGTCCTTCTGGAGAAGGGTACTTCTGCTGATATTTAAACACAGATAAGACTCTTTTCATGCTTGAGTCTTGAAACTGTGCTTGAATCCTTTGAATGCGGGATTACAACCATTAATCTTCAATTACCGGCTCAAATCCCTTCTAACCCGCCTTTGTTGTCTCGCTTGGCCGCTGAATTAGCCTTTCTGTGACCTCTGCATAATGAAATAAACTCATCACAAAGCCTGGGCAGTGGTGGAGAAATGCAGTGAAGGCGGAGGAATGGTGGCGGAACGATGAAAACAGCGGAGATGCAAATGGAGGGGTGAAAACTTACGAACAATATGGTTGGTGGTAGAGTGCAGCGCAGACTGTTAGATCATGGTCTGGGAACAAAGATCAACGGCGGAGATTGGGCGACGGAATAACATATGCAACAGGAAAGACATACAAAACACATGAAATATGACGGAGACGAATGTAAGAGTGGGACCCAACGGAGGCGGAGGGTGATTAGATCAGAACCATCGGATCTAGGGGAGGATCAATGGCCAAGATCTAATCGGCACCATCGCAATCGAAGGTCGGAGCGAGCGTCAATCGCAACACATATTCAAAAAGTTCCGATTGCGATTAGAGGGGTGGGGTGATTAAGCGATGGCCACTGGATCGTGTAACAAACGGACGGACATGATTAAATCGGGCGATTTCGATCGGGGTGGCACAACTGGAGTTTGCGATTGCGATTGGAGGGGGGTTTGCGATTGAGCAGTGGCCGTCAGATCGCAGGAAGGATGAACGGTCGGGATGTAATCGGGGATCACAATCGGAGGTCGGAGAAGAAGGCTTGCGATTGATCGGAGGGCACACTAGAAACATTGCGATTGCGATGGGCGGGGGGCTGCGACTAGTGCTCCACCGTTCGATTGAAACAGCCGATCGACGGCTGAAAACAAGCTTCGGGCCTTGGTGTTAAAAACCCAATCGCATCAGATTTTTTACTATTACAAAGGATTTGTGCACCCGCCTGACTTCCGATTGCGATTAGCGCTTGGGACTTAAGCGCTTGGTCCCAGTGCACGGGCATGTGTGGGAAGTGGTTAAGGGACTTGCGGTAAGGGGCTAAGCCCTATTACAAGGTCAGAAAGTGGGTTTTGGCCCATTTCAATGTGATTTAAAGGTTCAAAAGGGAAACGATAGAGGAATGAAGGGGAAAAGGGCCAACAAAGGTTAGGGGAGGAATTTAAAGGGGAGTTTGAGGGGATTTGGAGGGTAAATGGGGAGATAGAAGGGGAGACAAGGGGGGATAAAAAGAGGGTAAATGAGGGTAAAATAAAGGGGAAAGGAGGCCTTTGGGCAATTCTTCACAAACAGAGAGGCTTTATGATGGGAATCAGCAGAGGGGATTTTATCAAAGGACAAAGGACAAGAGGAGGCTTCAAGGATGATGTGTTTTCAAAGGAATGCATTCCTTGAAGGCTCAACAACAATTTAGCCCCCTATTTTCTTGTCAAAAATTTCATAGGGGGGCTAACACCCTTCATATGACAGGAGTCTGTGAGTACTTCTCGGAGCTTTTAGAGAGTGGCACTGATATAGAGGTAGTACTTAGAGATGACAGCATTGTTAGAGCAGCCGATGTGGGGACATTGAAATTTTATAGGGAACCCAAACCTTCCTTGAAAGTGTCAGATGTTCTATATGTGCTAGGGATGAAGAAGAACCTTATATCTGTCTCAACATTGGAGGACAGAGGGTATGAGGTGTTTTTCAGGAGAGGAAAAATGCTTATATATCCTAGGGGCGCTCTAGCTAATTCAACTAGAGTGATTGGTGTGTGCATGTGCCAAGGTGTACAAGTTTTCATTCCAGCCCCTGATGGCATTGAGCAGCAGTACCGGCAGCAGATCTAGCAGCTCAGAGTTGTTCAAGATTGGGCACCGCAGGATAGGGCACATGTATCATGGGGCCTTGAGGATATTGTGGGAGATCACCACAAGTGTGTCATATTTCAGTTTTGATCACCTTGATACATGCAGAGGATGTGCTATGGGGAAGTTTTCCAAATCCCCTTTTCGCAGCAGTGATAATAGACCGACAAGGATTCTTGAATTGATTCATACCAATGTGAGCAGTCAGATGTCTCATGTATCCTTGAGTGGATATGAGTACTATGTTTTATTCATTGATGTTCACTCCAGGAAGACCTGGATTTATTTCTTGAAGACCAAGAGTGAGTTCTTCAAGCGGTTTCAGGAGTTTAGAGCTCTTGTGGAGACTCAGACAGGTCGGAAGATCAAGTCCCTCAAGTCAAACAATGGAGGGGAGTATACCCTTGGTTAGTTTGTCGATTATTGTGTGGAGGCAAGCATCAGGAGGGAGTTCACAGTTCCTTACAACCCCCAGCATAACGGGGTTGCGGAGAGGAAGAATAGATCCATCATTGGGGCTGCCAAATCCATGCTTCATGATTAGGGGTTACCAGTGTTTTTGTGGGAAGAGGCCCGCAACACCATTTTGTACTTGCAGAATAGGAGTCCACATCATGCCTTTGGGCATGTGACTCCGATGGAGGATTTTTCTGGGAACAAGCCTGATGTTGGTCACATCTGTATCTTTACGTGCATTACATACTCCTATATTCCCAAGGAGAAGAGGACCAAGCTAGAGACCACTACAGTGAAGAGCATATTTTTGGTTTACAGTGAGACCTCAAAAGCCTTTCGGATTTATATTCCTACGAGGGGGAAATTTATTGTCAGGCAAGATGTGGAGTTTTAGGAGGATAGGGCTTTCAGGAGGTCACAGGAGTTAGAGTATCTGGATTCACCAGACCCTCAGGAGCAGTTGAGTCAGTCACAGGGATCCAGTGAACAAGGATCAGGAGGTACGTCAATTATAGTGTCAGGTCCGTCAATGAGCAGTGGCTCTCAGAGCCAGATGGGTGGTGCTTCGGGCAACATGCAAAGAACTCCACAGAGCAGTTCACCAGGTATTCCACTGATTGATAGTTCACACGGTACTTCAGCATCTACAGGCACAGTTTCAGGCATGAGGTCAGTTGGCAGGCCTTCAGGAGTTCAATATTCTGATGAGGATGGGTATTCTTTCACTCAGGTGGGAGAAGTGTGCTCAGGGAAGAGGAAGCCCAAGTGACTTCAGGACACCTTGAGAGAGGCCACATTTGTTGTTGGGCCAAAGAGACTGGTTAGAGAAAGCCAACCACCTGAGCGGTTTTGTAGCTATATGGAATTGGTTGCTAGCATCGTTGACTCCAATCCTTCTAGCTATGAGGAGGCAGCTAGCCAACAGGTCTAGAGAGAGGCCATGCAGGAGGAGTATTCTTCTATCATGAAGAACGATGTTAGGGAGGTGGTTCCGAGGCCTGAAGATAAATCAATGGCTACTTCCAGATGGCTTTACAAGATAAAGCATGTTGCATATGGCAGCATCGAGAAGTTCAAGGCTCGATTTCTGGCTAGAGGGTTCTCCCAGGTAGAGGGAGTTGACGATGAGGAGACCTTTGCTCCCGTGGCTTGATATACTTCCATTCGCTCCATTATATTGATAGCAGCAGAGATGGGTTGGAAGATCCACCAAATGGATGTGAAGACTGCATTTCTCAATGGCTTCATGCAGGAGGAGGTTTATATTGAGCAGTCGTAGGGCTTTGAGGTGCATGGTAAGGATTCCCATGTGTGCAAAGTCTTAGACTGAAGAAGCCACTCTATGGCCTGAAGCAAGCTCCTATAGCTTGCTACTCGAGGATTGACACATACTTGTAGCAGATGGGTTTCACAAATATTGAGGCTAATATGAACCTATACTTCATTGTGATAGGTGAGGAGCCCCTCATTCTGGTGTTTTATGTTGATGACTTGGTCATTACAGGTGCATAGAGACTCATTGAGGGTTGCAAGAGAGATCTTGCTTCATTGTTCGAGATGAAGGACATTGGCTTGATGCATTACTTTTTGGGATTGGAGGTGTGGCAGGAGGAGGGGCATTTATTCCTATGACAGGGTAAGTATATTGTGGACATTCTTAGCAAATTTCACATGGAGGATAGAAAACCCATGTCTACACCTATGATCATTAACTAGAAGAAGCTTCACTCTTCAGATTTCGATTTGGTGGGTCCTACTTTGAGTAGACAGCTGATTGGTTCCTTGAAGTATTTGGTCAACACTTGACAAGATATATGTTTTGCAGTCAACATGATGGTCCAGTTCATGTGTGAGCCCAGGAGAGTGCACTGGGTTTCTATAAAACACATACCACATTACTTGCAGGGGATAGTGGATTATGGTATGGATTATAGACATGGAGATGGAGTGATATTGGTAGGGTACACTGATTCAGATTGGGCAGGTTTTTCTTCTGATAGGAAGAGCACTTCAGGGTGTTGTTTTGGGTTGGGTTCGGCAGTTGTGTCATGGTTCAGTTGGATGCAACAGTCAATTGCATTGAGTTCAGCAGAAGAAGAGTACATGGCAAATAGTTTGGCTAGATGTGAGGCCATATGGCTTCGCAAGATGTTGTTTGGCTTATTTGGTCAAGCGTTGAGACCTTTAGAGATTTACTGTGATAATCAGAGCTGCATTAAACTCACGGAGAATCCAGTATTTCATGACAGGTCAAAGCATATCGAGATCAAATATCATTTCATCAGAGACAATGTTCAGAAGGGAGCTGTGAAGCTTGAGTATATTCCCACATATGAGCAAGTAGTAGACATATTCACCAAAGCCTTACCATGGGGCAAGAATGTCTACTTCAAAGACAAGATTAGGGTGGTGAAGAACACTTTCCTCGATAAGAGGGAGTGTTAAAATTTGGGTACTAGAGGACAAGTGGTTGCCTAAAGCTTTGATCTTTGGCCTAGGAAAAAGTGTCCAAATGTATTTATCTTTTTCTCCTAAAGTAACTTTATAAGTGGTAAAGTCAAATCTAATTTAAAAGTGACTTTATAAGTGATAAAGTTACAAAGGCTATTTTTAAAGTAGCTTTATTAAAGTCAATGTGAAATTAGAAAGTGAAAAAGTGACTATGGAAATAAAAGACTAAGTGGGTCTTTATTAAAGTGGGGTGAATTAAAAACTAGAAAGTGAGAATTGAATGCACAATTAATCTCAGCCCTAGATCTAAAGCTATCTCATCCATTGGATTTAGGGATTCCCCAAAAGTCACTTAGGTTTAGGTTAAAGGAGGAAAAGAAGAGAAAAGGTCGTTCATTCTTTTCATGAGCAAATTGAGAGGAGCAAGAGAGAGAAAGGAGATTTTCTGAGTAGAGAGGAAGAAGGAGAAGCAACACCTTGGCACACTTACCGAGAAAGCATTTATTTCAGCAAAGCAGAGGCACAGTTTTCATGGAAAGTGGCACGAAAATCGAGGAAGGGAGGATGGCATTTATTGTTGCAAAACAGGCACAGTTTTCGAGATCTGTACAACAGCAAAAGAGGCACAATTTTCGAGAAAATCGTACTGTTGTTTTTGGCATGCATTCCCAGAATTTGTACAACTGTATTTTGGCACGAAAATTGAGGTGGTCGTACAGTTTTTCCGGCACACATTTCTATGATGTCTGTACAACATTCAATATTGTACTTTTCGCTGTAAAATTTATGTTTTGTATTGGCACAAATTTTGAGGTGGAGGACAAGCATGAAATTCGAGATAAGTAAAAATTTAGGGTTTCTGGAATTTTTACCATGTATTTCATTTCTCTATAAAAGCATTCTTCATAAATAAAAATAGCTCTCGAACTGGTTTTCCCCAAGAGTTGTAGGGGGTTTTTCCAGGGCCATATTGACCAAAAATCAACATGTCATTTTCTGTGTGTGTCGCTTAAATATTTTATGTGTTTTATTTTTGCAATTTCTAGCACTTTGAAATTGCTGACTTTGTGTTTTCAGAAAATTTATTTCATTTCCATAATTTTAATGTATGATTATGGGAATGGGAATTTAACTTTATGGGAGTGATAAGGTGAAACTGAAAACTCAAGTGGGTCTAAAATTTCTACATGAGGCAAAAAGACATTCCCAAAACAATGTTCAAAACACATGAATCTCAGTATAAGTTATTGGTTATGCCATTTTGATTTGTTAACGAACCTTCAACATTTCAAAGCTTGATGAATTACATTTTCAAACCCTTCCTTTAAAATTTTGTGTTAGTATTTTTTTGATGACATACTAATCTATAGTAAATATTAGGAAGAGCATGTACAACTTGTTGACAAGTCTTATATATATTGGAAGAGAAAAAACTATATGCAAATCCTTCCAAGCCTGCCTTCAGGGCTCAAGAAGTTGTAGCATAGACTTTCTCTTGCTCAATAGTTTTTGGTTCCTTTTCCTTTAAGGCATAGGATAAATTTCCATGGAAGGCATCATCGTAAAGGACTAGGATTGTTTCTTTAGCGGGCTAATAAATTTTGAGTACCTGTTTAAGTGATTGATAAAACCTTTGAGTGAAATCCTTGACACTCGCAATCTCCATGTTCTTAGCCTCTTGGAATTTGGCTAGTAATTGCATTTCTTCTTTGATGACTGCCCATTAGTAGTTGAAGGCATCATGATATTGGTGCTAGCTTTTGATTCCTCCTAAAGGCAAATCTAGGTACCAAGTTCTAGCATTGTCTTCTAGAGAAAGGGAAAACAATCTCATCACCACATCCTCATCTTGGATGTCTCTTCCACCTACACACTATTAAAACATATCGATATGTTTTCTCAGTTGTAAGTTGTGACTACAGCATTTCCAGTGAACTTGGGCAACCATTCTTTATACTTAACAGGAAATTTATGGGGAAATCCTTGAATGACACTTATATCAAGGGACTTGTAAACACTAGTGAATCATGGCTTTGCCATTATGGCTAAGGTACAAGGGCTTTTGGAGAAGGATTTTGCTATAGGAGAACCTATAGTATTACGAGTCTTTGGTATAAACATCCTTCTAGGAGGAACAACTTCTTTTCTAGGCTTGCTACTAGAAGTTCCTATATGGGAACAAGTCTTAGGAGTCACCAGATGAGAGATTTCAGATTTCGCTTTGAGATATTCTCACAAAAAAGGATTGAAGCATAAACTTTGGATCATGAGGAGAAGATCTCAACTCCTCCTTGGCAACAACAAAAAAAATGTTACTGCAAAATCTAGTAGCCTAGTGCAAAGATACACTATGCAACCTAGGCCTTAGGAAAACAAAGAGATTAGCCACTGTGAAATTTTGAAGGAAAATATTTCTGCAATGCTTGGTTTATTTCTCCTACTTATGAGATAATTTATTTACATATGCTTTAGTATATTCTTAAATAAACACATTTGCAAATCTTCACTATCATTAATAGCATAATTACATAAAGACAATTTACACACTTAGCACAATAGAAACAATCACATGAACACAGTTGTTTTTGGACAATTGTCCCAAGAAAAACCCAATGTGGGAAAACCGGTGCAGAAGATTAAGGTTTTATATTTATCTTCAGAAATGGAAAGTACATTTACAGGAGTCTGATGAGCAGAGAAAAATTTTCAAACACTTGGCTGAATTTTCTAAAGCCTTCTGCAATGCTTGGTTTATTTCTCCTACTTATGAAATAAGTTATTTACAGATGCTTTAGTATATTCTTAAATAAACACATTTGCAAATCTTCACTATCATTAATAGCATAATTACATAAAGACAATTTACACACTTAGCACAATAGAAACAATCACATGAACACAGTTGTTTTTGGACAATTGTCCCAAGAAAAACCCAATGTGGGAAAACCGGTGCAGAAGATTAAGGTTTTATATTTATCTTCAGAAATGGAAAGTACATTTACAGGAGTCTGATGAGCAGAGAAAAATTTTCAAACACTTGGCTGAATTTTCTAAAGCCTTCAGACAAATTTCAGACCCTCGGGATGACCTCCTTCACCCTCTGTGTCATCCAGCATGAGAGCTTTGTGCAGTCTCTCCCTGGACTGCGTGATTCTACGTGGACGGGTTATGGCTGCTGATCAGCTCACCCTTCCCTTCATCCTCTTGACTTCTGCTTCCCGATAAATGACTTCTCCCTCCTCCTTTTTCTTCTGCAACCATGCCTCTACAATCTCACCCACTGAAATCGAATTCTCTTGCTTCAGAATCGATTTCCTTCGAGTACTAAGAATGTCCCTGGCTTGATTTCCAAATGGCCCTCAAGTATCTTCTTATAGTCTTCTCGCTGATGAATCAACGGCCAAGATTATGTTGTTAATCAATGGCTCAAATTAAAATATGACTTGATCTTTGTTTTCTAGAAGATTCACACTATGCTCTATTAATACCCTTTTAATTATTTA
Organism: Pinus albicaulis; assembly: GCA_034641835.2. Lineage (NCBI taxonomy): Eukaryota > Viridiplantae > Streptophyta > Pinopsida > Pinales > Pinaceae > Pinus > Pinus albicaulis. The sequence continues at coordinate 186,359 of JAXQQM020085263.1, forward strand.
ATTTCCCTAAATTTAAACTTAGGGTTTGCATTAAAATAACTAATTCTTTTAATAAAGTCACATCCGAGTGGAATTTCCACAAACGATTTATGGGTTCTCTGGATAACTGATGTCTAGGCCTCTCTACCAAAAATGAGACTTAGAACACTTCTCGATGATATAGAAATCAACACTCCCTCTTAGCAAGGAAAGTGTTTAAGCAAGATACCATTGTATTGCTCTGACTCTACATCATCTGCTGCGCTGAAGTTTTCCTGGCTGTTGCCCCTCATTTCTGCGATACTGCTTCCTGTACTATTGCCCTACCACTGCAGCATCCGTACTACAGCTCCCTCTTCTTCTGAACACCACCCTTTCTTCTAATGGAATGGGTTCTCAACCATCCCCATCTTCTCTCTGAAGTAAGTGTACTTGATCTTACTTAGAGCCTTTATGAGGATATCTGCCACTTGTTCTCCTATAGGAGTGTATCGCAACTGTATTGCTCCCCTCTACACATAGTTCCTAATAAAGTGACACTGAATGTCAATGTGTTTCGACCGGTCATGAAACACAGGATATTCAAAGAGCTTAATGTAGCCATGATTATCGCTCATAATCTTGGTCGGTTCTATCTGCTTCTTGAGTAGGTTCAAGAGTAATTTGTGGAGCCATATGGCCTCGCACAAAGCTGTGCTTGCTCCCATGTACTCTACCTCGGCTGAGCTCAGTGCTACGGACTTTTGTTTCCTGTTACACCAAGAGGTCATTCCTGATCCGATAATGAAACAGTACCCATTGGTACTTTTCCAATCTATTGTGCTTCCAGCCCAGTCTGCATCTGTGAACCCACTCAACTAGATCTCATTACCCTTGGTGTACTTCAGCCCATACTCGACTGTCCCTCTCAGGTATCTAAGACAATGTTTGGTTGCTACCCAGTGAGCCCTCCTTGGTTCCACCATGAACTGACTAAGGGTATTCACTGCATAACAGATGTCTGGTCTAGTATTGTCTAGATACATCAATGATCTGATGAGTTGTCTATACAAGTTGGGATCAACCTTATCATCCTTCGATGTGTCTATCTTCTTCGAGTTAGTAATCATTGGTGTGGCCATGGTTCTATAGTCATCCATCTAAAATATCTTCAGGATTTCTATTGTGTATCCTCCTTGTCCTAGGAAGATTTCCCCTTTCCACTGCCAAACTTCTAATCCAAGAAAATAGTGCATCTTCCCCAGGTCCTTCATGTCGAATTTTGTTGCCAGATTCTCCTTGGATTCCTTGATGAGCTTGGATGATCCGGTCAAAAAAAATTCATCCACATAAAGTACAATAATAAGCGGCTCATCTCCTACTCTCAAGTAGTATAGGTTGGGATCTGCGTCACTCTTAACGAACCCCATCTTCTACAAGTAATTATCAATCCATCCATACCATGCTCTGGGGGCTTGTTTTAAGTGATATAAGGCTTTCTCAAGCCTGCAAACATAAGTCTTATGCTCATGTGTCTCAAAGCCCTCTGGCTATTCTATTTACACCTTCTCTTATATCACCCCGTTCAAGAATGTTGTCTTGACATCCATCTGGTGAATCTCCCATCCCATCTGTGCAGCCAGAGAGATGACAGACCTGATAGAAGTGTATCGAGATACTGAGGCAAAGGTTTCTTCATAATCAATGCCTTCCTTCTGTGCATACACCTTAGCTACAAATCTTGCATTGAACTTCTCTATGCTGCCATCTGCAACATATTTGATCTTGTACATCCATCTGAATCCTACAACTGATCTTTCCTAAGGTCTAGGGACTACTTCACATACATCATTTGTCATAATGGAGCTATACTCCTCCACCATGGAATCCACCCATACTTGACACTGAGCTGCTTCCCGAAAGGTAGATGGTTCACCAACCTGAGCTACCAGTGCCTGTTATCTATCTGTTTGTTTCCTTATCCTCTTTCCTTCTCTAGGGGCTCCAACAAATTCTTCTGCATCCTTAAGAATCTGTTGAAGTTCTCTGCTCGATCTCCCATCAGTTGTGGGTGGTCTTACATGTTCTTCCTCCTGTTCTTCTTCGAAGGAGATTTCCTCAAAATAATTGTGTCTTGGAGTGGCACTTGACCTCTCCTCTAAAGGTCATTGAGGTTGTACCAGTGGATCTTCTTCAATCTACATATCTGTGGCCATTTCTCGAGATTTCCTGAAGGCTCTCTCCTCCAGGAATTTCACATCCCTTCTTACCACAATTTTCCTACTCTCTGGAATATAGATGTGATATTCCTTTTCATTCTCGCTATATCCCATCAGAAAACCCTTTTCTGCAGTTTGATCCAACTTCTTTCTCTTTCCATCTAGAACGTGGCAGTACACCATGCTGCCGAATATCCTAATGTGGCTCACTTCTGGCTTGTTGCCTGTGAACACACTCTTGAAAGTTACCTTCCCTAAAGCTCTATTAGGAACTCTGTTCTGAATATATACTGATGTATTGCAGGCCTATGCCAATAATAATTTGGGCATATCTTGGTCGTACAACATTTCCCTTGCAGCCTCTATTATGGTCTGATTCTTTTTTTTTGCAACTCCATTCTGCTCTAGATTGTATGGAGTTTTCCATTCTCTCTTGATCCCTTCCCTTGCACATAAATTTGTGAAGTCTTTATCGATATATTCTCCACCGTTATCTAACCACAACTTCTTGATCTTCTTTCCTGTAGAGTTCTCCACCAATGCTTTGAAATCTTTGAATCGATCAAAGAATTCATCTTTGGTTTTCAGAAAGTAGATCCAAGTTTTCCTGGAATGATCATCAATGAAGGTGTAAAAATACTTTGCCCTTCTTAGAGAATTTGTGGACATTGGACTACAAATGTCAGAGTGTATTAGCTCTAATACACTTTTGGCTCTGTTGCTACTTCTTGGAAATGTTGCCTTAGCATAATTCCCTAGTATTCATCCCCCGCAAACTTCGTCTTTCTTTGCGTTGAGCTCAAGAGCCCCTATGACATTATTTTTGAGAATCCCCAAGGCTCCATGATGTAGATGCTCCATAATTTTGTGCCATAATTCATTCAGATCTTTGTCATCTGTACTTACAATCAAGGCCACCAGAGATTCAAGCTGGAGCTTATACAACTTGTGACTCCTTACTCTGATTTGTGCCTTTGTTCTCCAGCTAGGGTGTTTGACATACACATTATCTCTAATAAGTATACGTCATATCCCTTGTTCTAAAGTTGGGACACTAAGAGTAAATTCATCCCCAACTCTAGTACATGCAAAACATTCGTGGCTCGAATATTTTTACCATCCTCGGTCTGAAATGTTACAGTACCTCTCCCGATGGGGGTAAATTTTTCCTTGTTTCCCATAGTTATTTGGAAATTCATATGTTCTTCTTGGTAGCTCGAAAAACATTCTCGAACCCCTGTCATATGAGCAGATGCTCCACTGTAAATATACCAAACACTTGGAGGAGTTGTGCTCGACACACAACCAAGGTCCTCCTGTAGTCTGGATGTCAACACTTTCATGTTGTGTTATCTATGCATTTTTGTGTGCTCTAGAGGACTGCATGAGTCATTTTGACTATGTGAACCCTTTTGAATGATGGAAATTTGGTCCATGGCAGATCCTCCCTTCCTGTTTTTAGCCCTTTTCTCTAATACCATGTGAAATTTTCAAGGAAAATATTTCTGCAATACTTGGTTTATTTATCCTACTTATGAGATATGTTATTTATAGATCCTTCAGTAAATTTTGAAATAAACACATTTGCATATCTTCATTATCATTAAGAGCATAAATATAGAAAGACAATTTACACACGTGGCACAATAAAAATCACATGAACATAGTTGTTTTTGGACAATTGTCCCCGGAAAAACCCAATGTGGGAAAACCAGTGCAGCAGATGAGGGTTTTATATTTATCTTCAGAAATGGAAAGCATATTTACAAAAGTCTAATGAGTAGAGAAAAATTTGCAAACACCTAGCTGAAATTTCTGGAGCCTCCAAACAAATTTCAGACCCTCGGGGTGACCTCCTTCACCCTCTGTGTCATCCAACGTGAGAGCTCTGCGCAGTGTCTCCCTGGACTGCATGTAGGGGTTATGGTTGCTGATCAGCTCCCACTTCCCTTCATCCTCCTAACTTCTGCTTCCCGATAACTGACTTCTACCTCCTCCTTCTACTTATGCAACCTTACCTCTACAATCTCACCCACTGAAATTGAATTCTCTTGCTTCATAATCGATTTCCTTCAGGTACTGAGAATGTCCCCAGCTTAATTTCCAAATTGCCCTCAAATCTCTTCTTATAGTCTTCTCGCTGATGAATCAACGACCAAGATTTTATCGTTAATCAATGGCTCATATTAAAAGATGTCTTGATATCCGTTTTCTAGAAGATTCACACTCTGATCTATTAATAGCCTTTTAATTATTTAATTTCCCTAAGTTTAAACTTAGGATATGCATTAAAATAACTAATTATTTTAATAAAGTCATATTCGAGTGAAATTTCCATAAACGATTTCTGGGTTCTCTGGATAACTGATGTCCAAGCCTCTCTACCAAAAATGAGACTTAGAACACTTCTCTATGCTATAGAAATAAACAGCCACCACTATCACCGTAGTGGCCTCTCTCTTGTTGTTTTGTCCTTAGATGTTATCTCCACAAGAGAGGCTTCTCTGGCAAGGCTTAGAAGATAGAATACCTTGGATTACTAAAACATGATTCTCTAAGGATATTGCTAACAATATCACCTAGAAAGGTCTTTAATAAAGGAAGTCTCAAGGGGAATAAGAGCTTAATGATTATGGAAGAAGGTGTAGGAAAAGCCTTGGAGACCATGATAAGATTTGCAAGAGTTCAAGCACACTTTCAACCAACCCCAATAAACTAAGAAAAAGGATGTTATAAGTTAGGGTTTCAATGATGGGAAAATTTACAACATGCAAAATTGTTTAACAACAAAGAAACAACCTACAAAGGATAAGAACAATAAAGGCTTAGAAGCTATAAGGATGGTAAGCAAGTGATAAGTCCATAAGAAGTTTTTAATGGCTGAAAATGCATTAAAAAATGGCATAAACCTATGACATAGCCCTATTTTTCATGGTAAAACATGCAACAAATGATAATTTTTTCTTTTACACATTAATAAATGTTATTCCTACCAAATGGACAATAACATATAGGTATAAAATGCTATTAAAAATAAATTTTAACCCAACCCTAACCCTAGCTATCATGAAAAGGGGAAAAGAGAGAAATTTAGAATGATCAACAAACTAGAGAAATTGGGCGATGGATTCAAATAGGTCAAGGTCTAAGTAGGAGGACCTTGGATGAAGATGGGTGGTAAACAATTTTCTTCCCTTGGAAACCCCAAAAACTTCCTTCATAATAGATTTAAGGTCAAAGGATGCATGAAAAAACCTCCTTTGATGGATTCTTGAATCACAAATTTTGCATAAATATGTAGAAACAAGATTTTATAAAAGATATTCACTTTTTAATATGGCACAAGATAAACCCTAGTTTCAAAAATTACATGCAAAATGGAAGAAAATAACATTAAACTTACACCATTCAAGAAAGAATCACTTCATCAATCCACAACATAGTCTCTCCATGCAATAAATATCCTCCCCAAGACAATTCACACTCTACTTAACCATTGTGTCCAAGAGAAAAAGCGAAAACACTAAAGTGTACTCTCTCAAGAGAAGAGAAATGAGTACGTGTGATGACAATCCAAAGGAAAATTACTTTCCTCTATTTCAATAAGGAAAATTAAGTCACTTTTATTACTTTATAATAACAAATCCCAAAAGCATTTTCTTAAAGTACTCAACAAGGCTAATAGGTCACAAGTCGAGCTAAAGATAGCTTTACAAATAGATAAATCAGAACAAAATATCATAATCCTCCACACACGTCAAAGGAAAAGCTCTCCAAGATGACTTTGTAGTCGCTCAGATTATACAAGCACTGCAACAACGACTCAAGGCGGGGGTTATCACTTTGATCCCAACCCACTCCGTTCTAGTTGTCTCCCAAAAACAGGCTAAGGGGGGTAGTCCCTATGGAAAAGAGAAGATGAAGGATAAGTTGGCAACCAACAAGTCTGGGAGACGCGTTTGAGTGGCCTAGCTACTTGGTTAAATTTAGCAAGACTCAAAGATTAGATTAGATTCATATATGAGACTAGTGCCTTATGGAGTCAAATTTTTGCTTATTATTAATTTAGGACCAAGTAACCAGATGGACAATCGTTGCTTGAATGATTGACTAACCTATATGCTATGCAAATCCTAGGATCTAGGTGTGACGCATTGATCTTGGTTAATTTTAAATTATATGGATAGTCTAAATGGAACCTTCCTCTCAACTGTTTTGAGACCAGTCTTTAGAGTAGGTTGTGGGATGGAAGCCAATGGGAAGCAAGTAGAGTCTTGATTAATGATACCTTCCCCTGTGTTCCAACCACCCGATGCCTCTGATGCTGCATATATTGTGGCTCTGACGAGTGCAAGGTCACCATGTTAACCACTAAAAAGGTGTTTAATCCTTCAAGCTAGGTGAGAGAGGGTGGCTTTAGAACTCTATCAACCAAGCTTATGCTTAGAGGTAAATTATTAGTGCAAGCTAGGCCTAGAATGCTTATGCAAGATAGGTGAGTGAGTCTTGGATTAAGATTGTTTAATCGTTTAAGAACTTAAGTTATTATTAGCTTCTTATGACAGGAGTACTTAATGATGAATTATAAGACAATCCTACAACCAAGAATTTTCCAATTTGTTTAGTGAAAATACCAACAATATACCAAGATGCTTAACTAATGATAGCAACCAAGAGCAATTATTCACTTAACAATTAGCCAATAATTATCAACACAAAGATGCCAATCACTCAAGATATTCTAATGGTGATTACCAATAATCTTATGCCAATGATAATGTTCTTTAGACAATGCCAATTAGATGCAAAAATATATAAGAGAAAGAGACACTTCAATGCCCAAAGTGACTTAAACCATCCGACAAGATTGGAGTATTAGAGATATGATGTATGAGTGTTTATTTAATGCAAAATTGTGATTCTTAGAGCTCACAAGAAACAAACAAGTATAATATTTCAAATAACCAATGTTTAGACAAGCTTCCTCACAAGAGAACTTAGAATCATGAGCACTTATTAAACTTTTAGGATAGCAGTAAGTATACACTCTAGATCTAATAAATCTCAAGAATGCAAGAACCCAATATGATCAGTGAAACATTAAGTGACTTTCCAAATGAAGAAACAAGTTAATTAACCTTCTTATGATATGTTGTTCACTGTTATATCAGATCTGAAAATACTTATGACAGCAATAAGAAAATAGTGAAAACAAAGAGCTATTAACGTGAGTGTGTGCCAAATTGTGCCCAAGAATTTCCAAATGCTAAGACAAGTTGAACAAATTGAAAATTTAGATTCTTTAGCCTTATGTGATGAAATCTTCAGATCTGATCTACTGATTATGCAGAGATATTTCAATCACTAAACAAGTAGATCTATGATCAATAATCAATGCCCAAGTAACCAAACACTTAGCAAATTTTTATCATGAAATCTTTAGTGTGTTTAGACTACTTAGATATGATTTTTAGGGCACTTAATTAGGAATTTTATCATTGTTATGAAAGATTTATTATAGCTGTAAAAAAACAGTGAGAAAACAAGGGTTTAGAGATCAAACCCTAGGCCCAAGGCCTTGTAGATCACTTGCCCAAGTTGCTGAAAATTTCTCCAAAGCCCTTGGCACCTGAAAACACCAACTTTGAGCTAATTTGACCTGCAAAACTCACCAATATTTAGTCAATAAATTTCAAATATAGAGGAAGGGAAAAAATAGGGCCAAGAAGATGGCTAGGGAAGAGAAGAAGACCAGGAAGGTCTGGTGTCTCAAGGGATAGGGCCCTAAAGGGCAGTCGTGAACTCGAAAAGGGAGGAATCCCTCAAAGGGTCGTCGTAATCCCTACAAGGGATACAGCCTAGGGCAAAGAGGTCGTAGAGGCCTACCGCAAGCCCTTAGGGGTTGTGACTTGGAGGAATAGGGAGAATGGAGGGAGGAGAAGGGAGAGAAGGGAGGACGGAGGGAGTCGAGAGGAGGAGGCTAGCAAAGGAGAGATAAGGGGTCAGAAGGGAATACAGAGGCCCTCTAGGGCCTACGGCAAGGCCTAGAGGGGAGGCCGAGAGCCGTATGGCCTATAGGAAGGTCACAAAGGGCGATGATGAGGCCTCAAGGGATGACGTTAAGGGTTTGGAGCAGAAAACCAGGCACAAAAGCCCTTAAAACCAAAAACCCTAGCTCAAAAATTATTTCTTTCTTTAGATCTACAATTTACTGCAAATTCTCTTCAATGGTTGGCCCTGCAAAAAAATTTAGAGGCTAGACCTTATCCTCAAGGGCCTAAATCTAGCTCTAATCCAGCTCTTCTCACTTGATCTCATCTGCACAAATGAAATTTCAAATTCCCAAAACCCCAATATATACAAAAAATCTCAAAACCCGAGTAAGATAAAATAATTTACAAAATATATTTTATACAAATTTTATTTACAAAATATACAAATATACAATGCTTTTTAAAAGGAATTTTGAGAAATAAATTTTTGAAGTTTTAGATAAATGGCTAGATGTACTTTAAAAAATAAATACAAGCTACGACCTTAGCGAAGTTAAAAAACCATAAAAATATTTGAAGTCCAAGCAAGGTCAGCCTGTGCCCACAGTTTGTGAACTTGGAGCTCAAACGCTCGAGAACCTGCAAACACTATATAATTATTCAAGTATAAACCATTAGAACAGCAATGAATTAGATCATCTACGATAAGCCCAAAACTTATCAATAGAGTGTGTCTATCATGTAAAATGAAATAACGATTTAATTTAAAATTTAAACACAATATAGAGATGCTTGTACCTAGCACATACCACAAATCGGTAGAACATAGACACCATGAATTGTACCCCAAAGTCTTTATTATGATGCAAAAAACATTCCCAGTGAGATAGTAGTGTTACATCAGTTTTATTGTTGAATTACATTAGCTAAACATCAGATGGCTTGAGACACAAATGACTCTCAATTTATAGATAAATCCTCTAATTGGAAAAATAGCGGCTAGTTGGCTTTGTTGAGAAATCTAGGGCACTGACATTAGGTGATTTATCTTCATTAGTGATTGTTTGTGAATTCTTTTTACTTCTTTAGATTAGGATCTTCTTCTTCTTAGTTTATTAGTGTTCTTCTTCATCAAATAGTAACCAATGCATAAACATAAATAGAAAAGAGGCACAACATGTAGGCTATGAGCCAGCGCCAAAACCTCTCACTCTTTGAGAGGAAAGCCCACACAAATTCTTCTTATAGAGATTCCAATCGACGAAAACCCAGACTAAGACCCTTGACCTAGTAGCCACTCTAAGACCAAGAAACTAGTTCTCTTGACTGTCTTTTGCTCCTTTCTTCTTCTTGATGTTAATTTTTGAGTAGCTTAGGAGGTACTCCAAGCCCTAGTGTTCGAGGGTTGGAAGTCAAAGCGCCACAAATGGGTTTGTGGGCTTGAGATCCAAGCTTGGGGGTTTTGCACCCATCATGATTTGGGACAAAACCGTGATGTGGGTACAAAATGTGATGGATGAGGATGATAGAGCTCGGTGATATGATTCCAACGCATCAAGAATCGTCTGAATCCGAGTTGTTGTTAGAGAGAAATGAATTTTTGAAGTTGACAAGGTGATTATAGGTTACCAAGTCATGTAGACTTGGTGTAAAACATACCATTAGATGTGTCTCTTCATGATTTGTTGGAGACCCTTTATAGCCTATAAATAAAGGGTGAATGATAGTGTTTTAGAGCATCCATTTTGTGTCAATACACACCAAGGGTTGCTCTGAATTTAAAGGAGGTTGAGCCGCAGCAAAAGGAAGCCAAAGGGACAGTGTGAGGAGGCCTAGAAGACAATGTGGGGTATTTATGTTGTTGTAGGTGGAAACAATATGATCTAGGGTTGTTTTGGGCATGGTTAAAGTGTTGTCTTGGGTGCAGATTGATGGCAAGGAAGGTCGTGGGTTTAAAGAGCATGGTATTGTTGTTTTGAAGGGCGATTAGTGGATTATAGGGAGGACTGCAACTACAGAAAATGTTTTGCTAGGTCGTAGGCCATAGCTAGCAGCTAGGCTGCCCTTAAGGTGCTACGTTTGCGGTGAAAAAAGTAGAAAAGGAGCAGCGTAGGTGTGCAGGGTCACTCTTTTGGAGGATCACAGTCTTTAGAAGGTTGTATTTCTTATTTTCATGGGGGTTAAGGGTTGTAGGTGATGCCCTAACCAGTGGTGTAGGATTGCAGCAGTGCATCAAGGTGAAAAACAATATTTGGAGAGGTGTATTGGGTCATATTGTGACCGAATTGGATCAGTTAAGGGAAACCTGTGGAATTTAAGGAGGAGGGGCAGATCTGATGATTAGATGCCCTACACTAGTGACAAATTCCACAGTGATTGAGCAACATACTTGCACCAGAAGGTTGTTGTGCATTGGGTCAAAGTGTTGACTATTAGTTGGGCCAGTTTGATGGGCAGCTTGTATGAGGCATTAGGAGTTTTTTGGAGGATGCCACATGGATTGGTGGATGGCCTACCAAACAGCCAAGGTGATAGCAGGCGCATTAGATCGAGAGAAAGAGGAGTGCAGCAAGGTATGTTGTAGAGGGACCCGTGTATGATGGATTGATGATGTCCTAGGCAAGGACATATTAATGGTGCCTATAATTTCTGAATAGCTCCACTATTGCAGGGCAAAGGGAGAATTGGTGGAGTCTGTGGGTAGCCATGTGTAAGGGTCTCCTAGGTGTGGGAATGCCCTAACTAGGAGTAAATGCTACAACATGGACTTGGTCTCTCGGGGATTGTTGGAAGGCAGAGTGAGAGAAGACCACATGTGGAGAATATTGGGCACTTATGGTCTGTCGTAGGACAACGTGATAGTGTCCATGTAGGAGTTGAAGTGCAGCACCTTGATGGACAAAGGTGACTGCTAGCCTGGAGGTTGTTGGAGCTCAAGGGACTGATGAACCAAAAGTAGGATTGTGGAGATCGAGACTTGTGCGTGGAGAAGGACTTCTACAATAGATGATGGGCAGTCCTGCTAGCCCATGTTCATTGTGAGAGATGGACATCTTGCAGTGATAGGTGGTAGCCCTCCGTGGCCTATGTTGGTCTTCCTCGTTCCAGGACACGAAGACCATGGTGGGTTGAATTCCTTGAGTAGTTGAGGAGCAGTAGTGGGAAGATTGGGATTTGTTCACAAGTGGAGCTGTGAACAAATCAACAGTAGCCTCGATGTGTTATTCCCTTAATTGACGAAGGGACAACTAGAGAGCAGATTGGACAGCTGAGATTCAGTGGCCAAATGGACTTGGAGCATTGATAGAGGTAGGAGTTGCAGAACGGGAGCTGAAGGACCGAGCAGGCACAGGGTACAACCGAGAGGATTGAGAGATTGCACTACAACCAGATGGTTAGAGTATCTTGTTTGTATCTTATACTAGTGGATGTATGAGGGCCATTATCCTTGGTACAAGAGCCCTAAACTATTGTATTATATGTTGTTAATAAAACAAAGTTGGGTTGAAAATTGTAAAAAGTTGGGTATATTTGTGTATATGTGAATTATTGCTTTATATTTTTGCTGTGTAAAGTAGTTTAGTGGTTGAGACTCTTGGTTTGTTAGCGTCGAAGATTTAAAGCTCTAACCTAGACCCAAGGTTGTAGAAATTCAACATGGTATCAAAGCGTATCTGAGCTACTTTGGAGGACAATGAATAAGAGTGTTTACAGCGAAGCAACTCAGAGGGAGTTGTCGGTGTCTGGATCATGGAGCAAAAGGTGCAGCTGAAGGCGTGGAGATGTGGTCTTGACATGTTACATGGTGAGATGGGCTAGGAGTTCTAGTGGATTGGTGGTGAGTCTGGTGAACTTCAATTTGTTGTAGGGCAGATTGTTGATTGTGGACTTCCGCTGATGTTCCATGGATGGTTTGGACAGCTCGAGGGTTTCTTTGGCATGGATGAGATCAGGTTGATCGAGATGGATTCATGTGATGGATTTTAGATTGGTCAGCTAGAGTCTTCATCAGATCGTGGTGTTGAATATCCAATATTGGCGAGATTTTCACGAGTGGTATTTGATCCAAGAGGATGAGCACTTGTAGGACTGAGCCAATGGAGATTGTGTAGGCTCAAAGGGATTCTAGCCTTAGAGAAAGCAACCCTATGGAGGATTGGGATCTTCAGGTTCATATGTGATGAGGTAGAGACACTACCGAGATTTTTGGGTTTATCTATAGGGTATGCTGCAAATATGTATGCCATATGGGCTAGTGTCGGTGGAGATAATGATGGATAATTCCTAGTCTTGGAATTACCTCCCTCGCAAAGAGTGAGTGTTGATTTTTGTGTAGCTTGGGAGGTACTCCAAGCCCTGGTGTCCGAGGGTTGGAAGTCAAAGCACCACAAATGGGTTTATGGGCTTGAGATCCAAGCATGGGGATTTTACACCTGTCGTGATTTGGTCCAAAACTGTGATGGAGGTGTTATCACTCCGAAATTTCCCAAGAGTTGTTATGTGCGTTAAAAAGAAATATCAGAGGTAAATACTATTCACGTTTGGAGGTTAGGATCTAGCCTTCCTAATGCTCAGAGAGGGCTCTCTCTTAATGATTTAACTTTTTTGATTTAATAGATTTTAGGCTAATTATGTATGCTTGATTGGGTTTGTTTTTATTGATTGATTGGTTTTGGTAGATAGGTGGAATTAATGATTTAGATGGATAGATGCCTTTCCATTTTCCATTGGGCTATGGAGTCAATATACTTTTAAAACAGAACAAGATCAAATTATAAAGGAAGCATTACAGGGCAGGATATTTGAGCAAAATTAGATCTCAAGGCTGAAAGGTGAAGTGGTTTTCAATCGGGATCAAGGAGCAGTTAAGGATTCCTTAAACCATATAATGAAGGAAAGTGAAGGAGTTCAATTGGGATCAGAGAGAATTAAGGATTATCCAAACCAGATATCAGAAGAAAACATAAAAATGTTTAACAGTTCAAAACATGGTGTATTTAAACAAATTTTGAAATAAAATTCCTATTATAAAATTAAAATTTAGAAAACATGCAAGTTTATGGAATACTTAAGAAAAGAAACATGAAAAATTGAAATATAATTCACTGAGATAGATCAACACATGAATCCTGTAAAGAAATGCCTTTATTACTTGTCTTGTCTGTCAACTGGAAATAGTACAATAACCCTCAGGTAAATAGATCAATCAACTATAGAAATGTTCAGAAATCCACACTAATCGACCCTTGATACTTCGAATGAAGAAGTATTTATACAACACTTTTACAAAATATCATAACAACTGATTTAGGATTTATTCAAGGAAAACAAATATCTTCATGCAAGAAGATAGAGACACCTGTTTAACTAACTAAAATTTGTCCCTGTTTTATTTGATTGATGTTATATGTTTGTTTCTTTCCTACTGGTTTTCTTTCACTTGTTTGCTTTTATGTTATCTTTCTTTCATTTTTTTTTCATCTGCCTTTCTCTTTAACATGCGTGTTATTTCACCTGCATTTTCTTTCACCTTTCACAGTAAATCACATCATTTTTCCCATGTCTCTTCTCATTTTCTTATCATAATCTTCATGTCTCATGAGTTTATCATTGATTAATAAAGGATTTGGAAGACCTTTCTTCCTCAAAACATCAACTTTTGTTCATAAACTTGTTCATTGCTAGTTCCATTGTTTGGCATTGTCTTCAAGTTGTATCATCAGATTTCTCTTGGAAATTACTTTCTTCACCTCTAAAATATTCTTTGTTCTGTCTATTATCCCAAGTTCTTATAATTCATGTTTATTTTTGGAATTTAGGAACTTTATTATCTCAGTGGCCTCCTCTGGTTTCTCTCCAAGCTCTTCTTTGACCTTTTGAATTACATTACCAACTTCTTTTATCAAGTTTTTTTGTTCAAATATAACTTGTATAGAAGGCCACATATCATTAACAGAGTTAATGATATTGGCCCACAAATGTTGTTTTCTTGGCCTAGAGGTTCTTTTAGTGAAAACTCCTTTTCTAACTTATGGATTCTTTCGGTTAAGCTATTTGCTTTTTGTGCTTCTACTTGATACATTACTTTTTCCAATTTCTTTGTATCTTCTAAAATCTTCACTTGTTCTTTGAGTTTATTGATTTCAGTAGTTTGAATTGACATATCTTGCATTGCCTTGATCAATTTTCTGGCCTCATCAGTGGGATGGGTTGTTGGTACTGCTGTTGTTGTTGCTTATGTAGTTTCTGGAACTAATGTTGATACTGGAGTTGATGTAGGCAATGGGGTTGATGTAGAAGCTATAGTAATAGTAGTAATGGGAACTTCCTCCATGCTGGCTTGATTTTCCTACACTAGTTTATCCATTGTTGTTTCCATTTCTTTCAATTGAGATTTCAAATGAATGATGAGATTCATCATTTCATCCTTTTGATTTTCATTTTCCAAAACCTCCTTGGTTTATGGATGCTCTGTATTTGGTAACTTCAGATATTTCTTTAGTGCGGCTATGTCTGCATTCTTCTTTTTGATTAGTTCTTCCGCTACTTTGATATCTTTTGGATTACAACCAACTTCCATTACCAAATATTCAAGTGACTTTATCCTGTTATCCTTAGCTTGTGATGAAGATTTTTCTAGTTTTAACTGTACCTTTATATTTTCCAGAGAATTTTGTAACTTTTGGACACTTAAAGATTTATGTGTCATGGTGGAATAAATAATTTCTCCTGGCTGTTTGTGAAACTCAATATGATTAATTGGGTGCACATATTTGGCAAGAATTTCAAAGGTTGTATTTTTATAATCTTCTGATGATTTTGGGACCTGCACTATTGGCTGTAAAAATTTCATTTGCATCTTTCTTGTTTTGTAGTCAAATGTTAATGGAATTTTGTTCTGGTCACTTGGAGTTTGCTTCTAGTACTGGGCATAAGTTACTGCCTTCAATGCTTCATTTCTGATTTTGATTTCTTTGTATTTCTCCATGATATGTTTCTCTTTCTCCATTGGTTTGCTAGATGATGAAACCTCTGCATCGTTATGTTTTTGAATGATTTGTGCACTATAGGTTGATGGTAGTTGTGTTTCTTCTAAAATAGTTGGAGGTGCATCATCTCTGACAACAATATCTGTTTCAATGGTTTCCACCGTATCAACTATCTCAAAGGTCTCTATCACTGGATTTATTTTGGTCTTATTTCTATACATAAGCTTGAAATTAGTATCAGCAGTAGTTTATGCAGAATAAGAGCCTTCCTCTCTTTCCCTCTTTGAATTTTTGTCCTCTGGGGCTGGAGTAAGCAGGATGGAGCTAGTCTCAACCTGCTTTTCCACCTCCTGTAAAGTATTTTCCAACCACTCTGATTGGTTGGGATACTTTTCAATTTCAGGCTTTGACTCGTGAATGAAAGGGGTCAATTTGAATTTCACTCTTAACTTACTTATGACACCCAAGGGGTCATAGGACCATCTGAAACTGCTGCTAAACTTAAACTCTTGTAAATATTTGTCTACTTGCTGCCTAACATTCCTACTATTACATATAAAAGGCCCTAGCTAGTTTTTTATCTTGAATTGAGTCTTCATTTTAGCTGAAAGGAAATTGACTTCATCTCAATTCAAAATATTTCTGATGTATTCTAAAGAAAATATCCTCATTGGGAGATATTTGGGGAGCTTGTATGGAACTAGTGAGCTTCTATACACTTTGATTTCTATATGGTTCTGGTATAAATACCAGCCTCCTGTTTTACTCTAATATAATACTTGTAGCACCTTCTTTATCTCTTCGCTGATTCTAGGCTGAATTCTACTGCTTAGTATATTAACTACTGGATAAACAAATGAATCAATGAATTCTTTGAAGCTAAATTCAGTGGAATCCTTTCTGGTCAAGTATGTCCAAAAGACAATAGATTGGGGATTACCCTCTGTGTCCAGTTTTTGGAGGTTAACTGCAAACCTTTCTGATTGGAAATATATAAACATATGAAACAAAAATTAGGAGTATTTGAATACTCCCTATTCTGGCAGTTTGACTAGTTGATCATGGATTGCATCTGCTACGTAATGGGCAAAATTGAATATTGTCGCTGGAGGCTGACTTGGGAAAAATATGGATAGGAAACCAAGAATATATGCATCTATATGTTCATTAGTGAAATATCCTAAAATGCATGACATCATAGTTACAATCTGCCTAGTTCTTTATGTAAACATAGAAGCTGAGTATGGAGGATTGATTTTAGGAGTTTCTACTGATGGAGGGAGGAAAGTCTGAAATATTTGGAATCTTTTAGGAAAGTCCAGCTTCAAGTAGAGTTCAGTAAGGGTTTCAATGGATAATGGCATTTCATCAGGTTGTGTTTGAATTTTCAGCATCTTATTGATGGATTGAGCAATGATTGTGAATAAGATTTCTTGCTTTGGGGTCACTAAAGCCCTTTCATTGGGAAAATAGCTTGTTTGGCATAATATGATGAGTTCTGGGAACTAAAAGGTCTGTCGCAATATGTATTTGGGAAAATTTGAATCCCACAGGTGGATATCATCTACCTGGTTAATAAATTTATCATGGCTCTAGTAGTGGAGCTCTAAAAGGTTGGAATCAGTTAAAGTATCATTAATTTTGAAGTCCTTGTCGGCTAAAGGGGTGTGGTCAACATATACCATAGGTGGTTGCAGAGGGTTTACAGATATAACGCTCTAGGAAGCCATTAATATGTTCAATTATCAATTCTTGTGCTTTAAGTGATAAAGATAGGCACTCGGGGTTACCTGGAATGGTGGAATTTGGTCTTGGAGGGGGTCTTGGTAGATGGAGGCTTCAATTTTTAGCCGGCAATGGTTTTCAAGTATTTTTCACAATTCAAATAGAAATAGTGAAATAACTGTAAAGGAAGGGTTTTATTACTTTTGACCAGAGGCAGTTAATCACATGGCGTAGGGTTTTATTTTAAAAGAATCGTGGTTTCATCGCAAGGTATAGAGACGGTTTGGAAATTTATCACATCACGAAAAGCAATTTGGCGGTTTTAGGATGGGGGGTGCGATAAGCTATGGGAGTGCCACATGGAAAGGGGCGGGGGTATCAAACCACACATTCCACACCACCCCACCCCCCCCACCCATTGGTTTTAAATTTCGGATGTTGAGGGGTACGAAAGGGATCGGGAGTCATTAGATTTGGGTGGTGCCAATTAGACGGCTGACAAGTAGTAGGATAAGTTATGGATTTTGAAAGGTGGGGTCGGGTATGATATGCAAAGGTTTTAAAAGCATAGCGGGGGGGTGATAGCGGGGGTTAAATGAAAGTGGGGTTTTAAATAAAGTGGGACCCAAGGATTATATAAAGCGAAAATGTTTTAATATAGAGATGGGTCAAGGATTAATATACTGGGGGATTAAGAAATATATGTTGGATTACGAGAACACTGCCTTCCGCTGCCGCCACTGTCACCTAACAGGTCACCTACAGAATTCTTGCCCATCACTCACTGCCAAATCAAAAAAGGCCAACATTGCCAAGGCCAAACCCAAGCATTGGGCCCCTTGTTCTCCGCCGCCAGCAGTTAGCTCTGACTCTTCAAGCTCGGATGATGAGGGGAGCGATATAGAGCCGGACCAGGCGACTCAGAAGATAGATCCGTCCACTGATTCTCCTGAGCACACCACTGTCACAGCAATTACTCAGAAATGATTCCATGAGACCTCCTCTTCTGAATCAGATAAGGAGATCCCCATGCGGGAAAATCCCAGTCTTCAAGTTGTTTTAGCTCACACTCCCCAGGATGGCTGGATAAAAGTCAATAAAAAGAAAGGGAAAGAACATCGTGTTGAGACTTCTTCCCATGTGGGGTAAGAGTCTGTCTTCTGCTCTCTTGTAACTTGCTGTAGCTCCGTGTTTGATTCATTCCTTCTCCGGGACCGAGGTTGATAGTTTCATCATTTCCGGTCGGCCGGTCTCTTGTCTCTCTTGATTGTACTATATTTTACTCAATAGAAATAGATTAATTTTACTGAGGAAAAAAAAAAAATATGGGGATTAAATGAAATAAATTAGATGGTAGGTTAAAATTATGTCGATAAATGTATTAAAGCGGATGGGTTAATATGATATGGGGGAGGGGTTAAATAAAATGGGGTCCGATATATATTTAAATGTTTAAAACTATGCAAAAGTGGGTTTGCATGTTTTATTTGAAAAGGTGTGGTTAGTAAAGAGGAAGCCTTTTTTACAAGGGAAAAAGGGTTTTTATAAGGGGAAAGGGATTTTATCAAAGGAAAAAGGATTTTGCAAGGGGAAGGTGTTAGAAGGACATTAGTAACAAGGGATAAACCAAATGATGCTTTCCATAACTGATGAAAGTACCCTACCTACCCTTTATTTACCCTAACATTTTTTACTTCTTTTATTGGGTGTATTTGAGCTTGATGACCCCTTTTATTTTCTTTTGATAATAAAACTAACTTATTTCTAACCTTATATCTTCCAATGGGTCATATTAAACTTATGAGCTCATTTTATTCTCTACCTAACTACTGATCTGCCAAGATTAAATGGTTTGGTCAGATCTTTATTCACTAACTATTATGACATGAAATTTAAAGGCATGGATAATCAAGATTAAACTCTATGATCATCATGAATTGTGGCATTTTGGACAAGATGCACACAATAGTATTTTCAAAGTAAAGTAAACTAAGAGTTGTGGCATTTGAATGTGAAACACTTTCGTAATTTATTTTTGTTTCTTTTTGTGGGGTTCATACTTTATATCTTTTTTTATCTTCTTTTCTTTTGATCCTTTGATTATTCTTTTAAGACATACCCTCTTTTCATTTTTTTAATATGGGAAAACATTTTCTGAAAGATAAGGTATGTACAATATTACAAGACTTAACATTATCAATTCAAAATTATGATCCCTATTATTATAGGACCCTAACACCGCCATCGTAGTCTACACTGCGCTTTAAATGTGTGCGTGCCCATCCTTAAAAAATACTACGATTGGCTCATTGGTAAGAGCACGATATTGGTATGGGGGAGGTCTTGGGGTTGAGCCCCAATCTCGCCCCTCTATACACGTTTTTTCCAATATATAACGCACATAATATGCCAAAACCTTTGATTCTGCATATACACTGCAGACTTTGCAATGATATTTAAATATGTTTTGATCCAATATATAATGCATATAATATGCCAAAACCTTTTACTCTGCATATACATTGCGGACTTTGCAATGACATCTAAATACACCACCATGTAAAATACATATCCCAAAGTCATTTAACCCAAGGCTTAATAAATGCAGACATTGCCACCGTTTAATTAAAACCATGGTTTCAATGTAATGCCATCGTTTAAACAAACCTTTGTAAAGACTTTGATATATATGTAATATGCCAACATATAGTTTGAATCATACATATAACCAAACCTTGTAATGAACTTTGGATATTTAAATGATATATGTGGAATTTAGAATATATATAAGTTTGGAATTAAATTAATAAAATAATTAATATATATATATATATATATATATATATATATATATTTCAACCTTAATAAGTCAAAGTAATTCCAGCACATGAATTCATAATGAACCAACATTCAACCTTGGAGGACATTGGGAAATTATCACCTTCACAAACCAAACTGGTGAATCAAATTATGACACTTGTCATAGTCCCATTGGACATAAACTGAAGAAGATTCTCTGCATGCTAACTAGGCTGCCATCTCATCACCTTTACCTGTTCTGCATTTTTTTTTTAAATTTTGCATGTTCTGAACGACGATCAGCAAACCATAACATCTTCATCTAAACTCGATTTTCAACGAAACGAGTTGCGTTGGATTCATGGCAACGAGTAGGTCATTGTTTTTCTGGTTTGGTGAAATTATAAGGACTTTCATTTTTTCGTAAATTTTTTCCCCTGATCTAGATTATGATCACTCCTTCCCATTGACATTCTTTTGGACCCACAAAAGCTAGTTATCTCATGAGAGTTGAACACTCTTATGTTTCCCAAATTATATCATCTTGATTTTACTTTGAAAAATCGCCATGACAACCACTTGGTCACTTACATGCCTTGCCTTGCCTTGTAAATGGATTGGCTCTTCAACCACTGTTTTCCTTTTGTTGCTGACCCAATCCAACAATTGCTAGCTGATATCACACTTTTATGTACCAAATCGATTCCTTGGTGCTTGGAAAACTAAATAATTAACTTCCCACTGAGAATCATGTTCCCCCTTTCCAATGAGTGAACTACAACAATGAGTTACAACATCAATAATAATAATAAGAAAATAAATTACCATTCTTTTACCTCCACGGTTCCAAATTCCACATCTGGAAGAATGCATTTTCCATCTCCTTCTCTTCTTGGTGTCAACACATAAAATAGTCTATAATAACTGCAAACATTTTTTGACATCTTGTCACAACAAACACATCATGAAAGAAACATAACTTTGATGACATATCCTCTTGCTCGGTCAAGCAACAAATTTTCACATCATGTGAACATCGCCATGTACTATCACATCTCGGTGTACAAACTTATCGACCAACCACAAGTTGCCAAAACATGCCTCTTCAAACGACTGACTCTCAATTTAAGCATAAGCATGTGTAATAACTTGACGATTCTTTTCCCAAAACAAAATGAATTTCACATTTCATGAAACAATTCGTCAACATCTCCTTTTCATCTTTGTAGAAAAAATCAACTCTTCCAAGTCGATATGACATGCATGCAACACACAATCGACCAACACAAGCTGACACTCATGCATGTGCAAATGACCAAAAATCTCAAGTTTACAATATACATGTTACATAAAGCAATCGAAAAACACAAGTCAATTACTTATGCATCTTCAAGCACAATGAAACCATCAAAGTTCCATTGTTCATACACACAAACTCTTATTCATGGATACAATTATTCAACTCTCTCACAAGTACAATCATAATTACAAGAACCCCATTCATATGTACATGTACTTAAAGCTGAAATGATCAAATTTTACTGCAATAAAGTGAGTCAACATACTCCACTTTCAAGCACCTTGTTGGTGGAAACATGAAACATTCATTCAATTGGAAAATAATGAATAAATCATCAAAAGACATGAAAATCCTTAATTGGATAAGAAATCTAACCATCTCTTACCAAACCATTTCAATGGCACTTCTTTTAGCTGCACATCATCATCATGTGAATCATCCTGACCCACATCAATTATGGAATCTTCTTTTCCATTCTTTCCATTCTCTTTCTCCACCTTCTTCAAATGTCGTGGATGACTTGTTGGATACAAATTCCAACACTTGTCTACAAGATGACCTTGCTTATGAAAATGAGTGAAAAAAAATTGCATATTGTTTTCAACATGGCTTCCATTATCTAATGGACCTTTGGCTTGTTGCTTCCTTTGCTTTAAAAGTTTCCTGTGCATGGCTATCTTCTTCCAATATCTTGAAGCATTATGGTTATCCAAACCACAAAAGGAACATGCAAACTTTCTCCAAACATTATGTGAGAATTTTCCATGTTCATCATAATCAAAAGCAACTTGATTAAAAGTAGATTTATACCTTGAACGTTCACCTTTTTCGCCTTCTTTGGAATACCAACAATGCATTCAAAGAATTTAGAGCTTTCAACATACTCTTGTTCACCATTCTAATTAGTTGCATGCTTATGAGAACCTTCTTGAAAAGTGGGTGTAAAACTTTTTCATTCCTAATGAACTGAATCTTCATAAACTTGAGTTAATGAACATGAAATGAAAGTCCTTCTTGGAACACCTTCATGTGCCTCCTTGACTTTAGATATTTCTCCATCATGTTGTACATAACCAAGACCCAAATACTTAGGCATTTCCTCGACAATAATTGGCTCAACTATGCCTTGTGCATTTTTGCCTAATCCTTTACCTTCATAGCCCATCTTCATCAATAATTTGGACCCTATTCCTCTAGTTTTTCTTTCAAAAGCACCTACACATTTATTTTGAGAGGAAATTGAAGGTAAAATTTAATTTCATACCTAATTTTCATGTACATACATGGATAAGGATTCTTTGGCATCATGGAGTTGAGTCTCCATCTCATGCCTTTCAAGGTTCTCATTTGCAATATGGAGTTGAGTCTCCATCTCATGCATATTTTCAAGAAGCTCTTGCTTGTCCTCCTTCATGGAAATCAACTTCTCTTGAAGTTTAATTCTCTTCCTCCTATCTTCATATTTTTCTTGAATCATATCAATCATGATGTAGAACTTATGCAACATCTCTTTATCGAAGAGTTTTGCTAAGGAAGATTGACTAGAAACATTGCTTAATGAAGCTGCCATCACACTTGCAATGCACAAAAAGCTTCTTTGCTGTGTTTTGAGATCTAAGTTCTCAATATTGATTTCTTTTCCTTAACACATAAACTTTCAAGCTCACTGTGTACAAGTTCACAATTAAATTCTCCTTGCACAAATTCAAAAACAAATAAAAGAATTAGCTACCCTTGGCTAAAATGAGCTAAACATTTGCTCTGATACCAACTTGATATGAATATGGGAAAACTAGTTATTGCTATGCTAGCTCCTTCATTAGTATTAAAATGTGTGATTACGATCGTCTCATGTTAACCACTTGTGAAAGGGGTTTATGTGTGTAGTTTCATGTGTCTTTGAGGATAAAATTATGAGTTAATTAACTTATAAAACTCATGAACAACAAATGAAATGCAGAAACATAACTCACAACAATCACATAACACAAAGGATTATAATGGAGTTCACCCCTCTTGAGATACATCTCCATGGACCTGCTTTAACCAACTGGGCCCTCTTGGGCTTATGAGGAAAATGTATAATTACAAGAATTTGTGATGCTCCAATGTGTTTTCTTACTACTCCATTGGCTTCAAAAGACATGAAAAACTACAAGAAAAAAGCACATTGGTGAGGGGCGAAAATGGTCACCGTAAGATCATTGGTGAGGGTCAAAAGAGCCTTCGTCACCAAAAACTGAACGTCACCAAAGGTGGCGTCGCCGAAAGTATAGGTGTTGTGGTGACATTTAAGATCCATCACTAATAATGATTTATAGTGACGAATAGTGACCGTCACCATTTCATATGAGAAATGGTAACGGACAATAGCTTCCGTCACCAAAAAATTGAACGTCACCAAAGGTGGCGTCGCTGAAAGTATAGGTGTTGTGGTGAAATTCAAGGTCCGTCACCAATAATTATTTATAGTGACGGAAAATAGCCTCCATTATCAAAAAACTGAACGTCACCAAAGGTGGCATCACTGAAAGTATGTGTTGTGGTGACATTCAAGGTCCGTCACGAATATTGATCATAACGACGGACAGTGAATGTCACTATTTCATATGAATAGCAACGAATTTTTGTGATGGACATTTCATGGCCATCACTATTGGTGCATATATATGGTGACGTTCATTGACCGTCACCATAAACTCATTGGTGACATCAAGGTCCATCACGAATAATGACTATAATGAAAAACATTGACCCTCACCATTTCATATCAACAATAATGATTTATGGTGACGGACCCTTAATGGTTGTCACTATTGATGTGTATATATGGTGGCGTTCGTTGACCATCACCATTTCATATTTCGGTGAGGGTCGAAAAATGTCACCATAAGCTCATTGGTGATGGTCAAAAGAGCATCTGTCACCAAAAACTAATCTTCGTCATTCCCTATATATGAATATCAGGGCATGATGGAATCGAACCACCAACCTTCTGCTTGTAAAGCAGGTGCTCTTCCATTGAGCTAGCACCCTTTAAAGAATTAGACTTTAAACTAGCAATTGCCCCTAAAGGTGCAAAGATACACCAAAGGAATAAGAACCAGGAAAACTAAAAGAATTCAGTGTCCTTGCTCCTATTTTTATTCTACGACACTCTATAAAGTATGATCTTGATCTATGACATATTTGTGCCGAGTGGTTCTAATTTAATAGTAAATGTTATATTCAGATAAAATAAATGAATAAATGAGAGGCCATACGGGCTAATTTTTAATCCTTACACCAAAATCTCTTAATATTCAAGTCTATGGAACAACTCGTTCAAAGTTCAAACTAAAGTAGATTTTAAATGGAAAACCTAAAACCAGCTAAGTAGTTTACAAGTTAACATTTTGGATATAACTTATGTTCAATTTATATGACAAGTTATGCCATAACCTTGAAACTAGTTTCTTAGCTAAAAGACTTTCTTAAGTCAACAATGACAAAGAAAGATAGTCATGGCAAGCAAAATTCTCTTGTTTTTTCTAATGAGGGTGCATGTAACTTGATAAAGGTTGTATGAGAGTATCAAAACATAAACAGTTTCATTAAAACATGGAAATGACAAAGTCTTGTTAAGCAACAAAATTTTAGTTGAATATATGAAAAGCATCGAGCTAAATGATATAATTAAACTAAAAGTAACTGTAAAAAAATGAAATTTCCATCATATACCATCTGGTTTGGTTAGTTCTTTAGAAAGAGAAAGTGCAATTGCATGATCCTGCTCCTCATCTTGATTATGTAATGGACCATCCTGAACAAAAATGTCCACATACAACAATCAATGTTATTGTATTGGTAAGACTTTTGTTATAATCTATCAAAGCATGTACTTGTAGGAGAATAACTGGTAGTTGAATTACTTCTCTACTCGCATCTACTACCTTTGGTAGTTGAATTACTTGGAAATAGAAATCCTTATTAGAAGATAATGCAAAGAAAAGAAGAAGCCTTTGAATATGGATGGCCATCTTGATTTTATAGAGTTATAATTGAATACTAAAGGACTAGGAATGCTGTAATGAAATAGATGGATGGAGTGTAATAAAAAGAATTTGGATAATTTAGGTTGCCATATCTTTAAATGGAACCACTTTTTCCTTTTGGATTCCCAGTCTTTCATATGCAAATAAAATTTTCGATTCAACCAAAGAGCACAATATTTTGAAGTCTTAGTTTCCTGAAACAGGGTAAGGACAACATTTAGAAACGGGGATGACTTTTGAAATGACCACTTTCAAAACCTTTGGAAACAAAGCAACGAGCACTTCCACACACAGGTCCAAAAGTCATCACTTAGGAGCATGAGCACACCTAATTCAGGGATGATTAAATATGAAACGAATTGGGTTGCAATTATACTCAATTAAACATAAAGCAATGATTAAAATCTATATAAATTACTTAGAATTCAAACATGACAACTTTGGAATATGGTAGAATGTTGGCATAAAAACTTTGTTCATTATACATTCTCTTTCGTTCATTTTTGATGCTTTACTTCCAAATTAGGTGTTTTCTTTGTTGGAGATATCAATCCGTACATCTAGGTCGAACCATTAATGATGCCCACAATGAAGGGGCATGTAGCTTAGTAGTACAACAACACACTGGCCAAGGGAAGATCTGGGGTAAATCTTAGTATGTATAATTTTCAAAATGGGGATAGAGCTAGTTTTTCTTGAGGTTAGCCAGGGGACCTTAGCCAAAGTGTGGCCTAACGAGGGTGTTGGAAATAGGACTACACACATCTATGTTGAACCCTTAAGGGCGTCCCTCATGAAGGGGCAAGTGGCTCAGTGTTAGAGCAATCCCACCAGCCAAGGACTTAAAAGTTTCGGAAATGTTTCAAGTAACAGATATTGTTAATTAGCCTATTGTGCTAGACCAAACGGTGGAAGACCTGCATTAGAAAGTGTTTGCATGGTCCAAGTGGCTCAGTGTTTGAGTAATCCAACCAACCAAGGACTTAAAAGTTTCAAAAATGTTTCAAGTAACAGAAAATTGTTAATTAGCCTATTGTGCTAGGCCAAACAGTGGACGACTTGCATTGGAAAGTGTTTGCTGACCAATATTGAAGCCCCGCCTAGGTTCGAAACTCAGTTAACCCACCTCATGAAAGGGCAAGAGGCTCAGTGTTAGAGCAATCCAATCAGCCAGGAACTTTAAAGTTTTAGAAATGTTTCAAGTAATAGAGAATAGTTAATTATACAGTGATATGTGGTTTAATAGTAAGTTTCACTGGGTGAAACTAACAAGACCGCAGTTCAAATCCCATTGAGTATATGGCCTCACTGGGTGAAACTAATGAGACCGCGGTTCAAATCCCATTGAGTATATTGCCTGTTATGATCTCACCTCAAGGAGTAGACTCCCCATTTCCTAGAGTCTCCGCTCTTGCTAGATCATAAGATCTGGTATATCTGGCTTATATCTAGCTTACAGGTTGCTAGATATACTCTTGGTGTGATAAGGCAGCCACAAAGGTTGATCATGGACCTCCCCCAGATTAGTCCAAGGAAGAAATTTTTTGCTGAGAAATATTGAGGCCCCACCCAGGTTTGAAACTCAATTAACACACCTAGCGTGTCTGTGGGCAGTTGCATAATGCATTAGGTTTAGGAGTATAGGTTCAGTCCCTCAGACATGACCCTGGGCCTCCTCAGGGACAGGTAGTAAGTTTAGGAATTCTCCTAATACCCAAAAAATAAAAAATAAAGGAAAAAGAAAGAAATTCTCCTAATACTGAAAAAAAAAAAGGAAAAAGAAAGAAATAGAAAGAAAAATGACAGTAGTTAATTATTGATTCTCGTGATAAAAAAAAAGAAATGAAAAGAAAACAGACAATAGTTAATTAGTAGTTTCCAACTTTTCACTAGCATGTCCTAACATTTTTTGATGTATATGCAGAAAGAATTTGACTTCAGGATGGCTCAGGGGTTGCTTTGTCAAAGTTTACCTGCATGCCAAAAACTGTGCTGATGTCAACTGACATGGATAAAACATGATCATAAAGAGATAAAATATGATAAAACTTCAACAAAAAGCATGGATGAAGTTCACACTCGACAACAAGAATGACATGGGAAGAAACATCTAAAGCAAACTTTTTAAGGTTCCATCTTTCCACTCCTTAATGATAGGTTTAATAAAATAATCAGTTCTTAATGAAGGTGCTACCTCCCCGTTAAATTATAATCTTATGTTCCCACATTTTAAGAGTAAAATATAGCATCTCAAGGCACTGGGGCTGTTATAAGTGAAATTGTAAGTAGATAGATTGTGATGTTCGGAATTTCTAAGTGACTGGTGTGGACTTCTTAAGCCATGGATGGTTATTAAGCATGGAGTTAAGCTTGAACCCTGGGGTTTTCCAATTCATAATTAAGATACAATCTATTCAATGGTCAGAAATTGAAAATTCAGAAGTTGCGTGAAGAGAAACACAGAAGAAGCACCTGGCATATAGTCTTGGAGAAGAAAGTGTACCCGCAACAGAATGAGCATCGACTCATGCTCAATTTCCAAAGGCCAAATTATAACCAGTATGTATGGTAGAAGCTGGGAGAACCTGATAAGACTGACCATCCTGGGTAGAAAATGGTTTAGGAGACACCTTGGAGAAGCCAATTGAAGAACCAGTAGGAGAATAGGACGTCTTTATCTTATACAGGTTTGCAACAGGATATGTATTCCCTGATCCTTTCTCTGAATCATGGCTCTTCACCTAAGAAAAACTTGTGGGTATTGACCTAGAGGTAGAATGAAATCGGTGTGTCAAGCTTCTGGGAATAAATATATTGAGAAGAAACAGTTTATTATTTTCTCCCTTACTCTTACTTGACCCATTTATATAGCTTCCACTTGTCTTTTTCTTTTCCTTCTTTCCTAAACTCCTCTCCTCTGCTTTATGTTTTTCTGTTTGCACTTCCTCATTTGATCTTTTTTGCATGGCAGCCTTCTACTCCACCAGATCACTCAGGGACAATTCATAAGCTGATTCAGGCATTCCTTCAAACATTTTCATGAGCTAGCTAAGATAACATAAGTA
Organism: Pinus albicaulis; assembly: GCA_034641835.2. NCBI lineage: Eukaryota > Viridiplantae > Streptophyta > Pinopsida > Pinales > Pinaceae > Pinus > Pinus albicaulis. The sequence goes on from JAXQQM020085263.1 coordinate 214,441, forward strand.
ACAAGAAGCCAAAAAACATTCACAATTAATTATCAAGTGAAGAGAAATCTACCCTAATCTACAAGCATCTTGATTTCTCAACATGGTATTGGAGCTAGGTTGAAGGAAAGGCAGATTGAAGATAACAGTTTTTTGGCTTATTTGCTTAACCCTCTGGCACCTTAAGAAAAGTATCATACAAATTCTGTGACATCCTTTCCTTAAAATAGGAATTGAAAGAGGCACAGTACCTCTGTGATTCAAGTTGAAGAAAGACATCAATATTCTTGTGAACCGAGCTCATCAATAAAGGAAGGACCCAAATACTTAAGGGCTAGAAAAAGAGACCTATAATACATGAAAATACTCTATGGCATTATCTCTGTAAATCAAAGATGAAATTCATATCTCTGTTGTCGACAAAATATTTGGCATAGGTACACATATTTGAGTCTCTATGTTGATTTATGAAGTAAGTTTCTTGTACTAATGTGAATTTCAGAGGCACCTTCTCCTATGATAAGCATACAATTCACTATCTTTATAATCTACAAAGTAATCAAAGAACAAGCAAATGGCTTATATGAAATCACTTAAAAGAAGACAACCCATTGTGACAATACTTTTAGTGGCAATCTGAGCATGACTATGCGCTCCTTTCTGAATCAAAAAGACCAAGTGTATTCATGATATTTGTATAGTTTGAGTAACCAAAATACTGTAGCTGACATCTATTACTACTGAGTTCAAAGGCTAGTCTGAGAGTATGAACAAGTCCAAAATTGCCATAATGATTGAAGCAAGTATGTTTGGGAAAAAACGAATATCTGAGCTACTGTTCTTCGATCAAGAAAAAAAGGTTCTGTGACACTTCTATGAGGTATCTGAAGCTTACTATAGAAAAAAATATTTGAAGATTCAAGGCATAAATGATGACACCAACATGAAATGATACAAGTTCTATCTAACACTATATAAGGTAGCTCGACTCATTTGGAAGACTATCCATCTTTGACATCTAAAAAGACCATCATCTTCGTAATCAATGCAAATATGTGGCACTGTGAGACGAAGGATAGAAGTGCATTGTGATCTGAAGTTAAAAGAAACCAAAACCATGTGGATCGTCTCTAAGGCATTTAAATGTACAAATGATGAACTTAAAGACATGCAAAACAAGTCTTATCTGTGACATAAAGGACTGAGCATCTCTATACCCTTGTGCAAAATGAATCAAAAGTCTGCTATTTACTCTATGCTACAGGACCAATAGACTAAGTTACATAGTCTATAGAAGGGACCAAAATCATCACTGTGAATAAAAGCCAAGATTCTGATCAATTCCAAGTCTGAAGCTGCACTTAATGACAGAATTTACATTTGTGAAAATTCTGAGCATCTCTATGACAAGTAGAACATGTATATTTGTGATCTGAACTATACAAAGACATACAAAACTTTTTGGATCATCAAGAATGAGAGTTTAGTGGCATCCTATGCAAAAACCTGAGGGATGCTACTTCGTGACAGAATTTATTATGATGATATAAGGCCCATCTCTGTGACACTAGAATATGTAGCCAATAGTAGCATTATATCTCTTCATAAGGACTGTGAGGGTATAGGGAATCTGTAATTTATAATTTTATAGCAGGAGGAAAAAGGGCACATCCAATTAAGGTCAAGAAGAATCATCTCCTCCTCCTGAGAAAAGTCAAAGTGAAGTTACTAAGAGAATTCAGAGTACTACAGAAACATCAACTTTGAAAAGTTCAGATTATGGTATTTCATGCTAGACAACAATTGTGAACGTTCCAATGCCTTTGGTTGAACTTGTGAAGTTCCCAACATGCAAGAAACAAATTGGATAGACATTATTATTTGAAGTTACAAAATCTCAAAGATCGAAATTATATGGGAAAGAGGATCCTCATATTATCCTCACGTCAACCTATTGAAGATCAAATATGAACCCTTTGCATGAGCCCTTCTTCATTTCATTGGTGGTAACAGTTTGGATTTTGCAAAACTGTAAGCTAGACTCTGAAGATGCCATTAATGTAATGGCACTTGAAGTTCCAAAGAAAATGGATTTGAAGACTTCAAGACCCTATCGAAATGGATGTGAATTTGATTCCCGAAAGATTCCTTAAGTGGGTTTGATGAAGAACCTCCAAGTCCATCCAACAGCTTACCCTAATGTCGTCATCATTATAGACATAGTAGTGTTGGACATTCGTGCAACAAGGGAATGCTGTTGTCACACAATAGACATCAAATATGGACACATACAAATGAATTTCTCATATACTACCATCCTAACCCCTTTTTTGAGACAATTATATTGTACAAAGAACCTTTCAATGAAAACCATGTTGAAGCCCAAGGAAAATTGAGAACTATTTCACTTGTTTGGAGGAAAGCATGGGATCATACACTGTACTTGTAGCAGAGCTAGCACCAAGGACAAAATTTACAGAATTTACATTTGTGAAAATTCTGAGCATCTCTATGACAAGTAGAACATGTATATTTGTGATCTGAACTATACAAAGACATACAAAACTTTTTGAATCATCAAGAATCAGAGTTTAGTGGCATCCTGTGCGAAAACCTGAGGGATGCTACTTCGTGACAGAATTTGTTATGATGATATAAGGCCCATCTCTGTGACACTAGAATATGTAGCCATTAGCAGCATTATATCTCTTCATAAGGACTGTGAGGGTATAGGGAATCCGTGATTTATAATTTTATAGCAGGAGGATATCGTAACACCATCCTCCACCCTCCACAGAAATTTTGCAGTAAATAAAATATCAATCCCAATAAGATGGATGAGCTCAACACTCTGAGCACATTAATCTGTCTCTCATTATTCTGAATCAACCATGAAATGTAGTGTGTGAATAGGTAAGAACAATTTTCAAACAAGGAGCCTCAACAAGAGAGCATAGGTTATTCAATAACAAAGACAACCTGGAGGACTTCATGGACATAGAAACTAAGAGAAATGACTTGCCTCCATATGAACAAGCCAGTTATTTGCACCTGGTCCAAATCCCCTGTGTAAATGGTAAGCTGGAGGGCTTCCATCTAAACAAACTGCAATTAACAATGAGCTACATAGTTACATTCCAAAAACTTATAACTGAAAACAGAGACCCTATGTAAATGGTAACCTGGCAGGCTTCTATCTAAACAAGCCGCTTAGCAATGAGCTAGATATTTAGGCACATTACTGAAAACAAACCAAGGCATAGATATTCACGTACTTGTTGCTGTTCATATTCATTCTACTGGTCTAGACATTGGGACTGATTAGTTGTCACTTGGCACCCCTCATGACATTTGGGCATTTACAGGAACAGGATTAGGATCCTGGACACTGGATTTCAATGCTAACTATCCTGGTTTTGGTGACCAATCAAACCAGTCTAAACCTGTGCACCTCAAGATTGTAAAGCTTGAGTTTGTATATCTTAAGATTTTTAAAATATTTGATAGAATGGCTATTTGTGTGAACGGAAAATATGCATCTTAAGCTTAGCAATCCATTTTAAGGACTTTATCATAGAAATCTTCCAGAATTAATCACATCACTTGTTTATATTTGGCCCAAGGTACTTTTCATTGTGCCTTTTAGGTATAATGTCAAAACTAGGGAGATCACTTTGAACTAGGGCAATATCTATGTTCAGCAGGCATAAGAATAAGATGTAGTTTGCAGGCCAATGAGAAAAAATATTGTTTTTGACAGCTCAGTAGTACCAAGTAGACATATTTTAGGCAGTCTCAACTCATTATTTTTCATGGCACTCATGATGAATGAGTAGTAGGAACTCACGTAAAATTTGAACGATGTCATAATGGAGGCTAGGTAAACGTATAAATGCATTGTTTGAAAACTGTTGTGAGTGATTTTTCAAGGGTTGTTTCAGAATTAAAAAGAATAGCATCTTTCTGATTTTGGTTTCTTTAGAATAGGATTAGCATGACTAGCATTCAGTTTTTGACTCCATAATTTCAAAAAGTGGACAAGCATTTACCCATTCTTAACATCTACTCTCTACCCATAAGAAAAGAAACGCACATGACCATGTTTATTTTTTAGCTTTTAGTTATCACCTCGCTGGATTTCAATGCTAACTATCCTGGTTTTGGCGACCAACCAGACCAGTCTGAACCTGTGCACCTCAAGATTGTAAAGCTTGAGTTTGTATATCTTAAGAGTTTTAAAATATTTGATAGAATGGCTATTTGTGTGAACGGAAAATATGCATCTCAAGCTTAGCAATCTCCAGGTAAACGTATAAATGCATTGTTTGAAAACTGTTGGGAGTGATTTCTAATAGAAGAGCTGAGCTTTATTTAACTATTTGATTTGTACAAGTATTAAGGGTTTATTTCTACAAACAGGGCTTCGTTGCCTCTGTATGTTTGCAGGTATGATGTCAAAAGTTGGGAGCCCTACAAGCCAGGACAGCCGCAACTCTGACCATGGAGATAGGGAAAACTGTGTTGTGAGAGAGCAAGATAGGTTCATGCCCATTGGTAATGTTATTGGGATAATGACGAAAGTTCTGCCCACCCATGCAAAGATTTCCGATGATGCAAAGGAGACCATTCAAGAATGTGTGTCTGAGTACATAAGCTTCATCACCAGTGAACAAAAAAACATTAAAGAATGTGAAAGAAATCCTAGATAGTTGTAAGTAATCCAGTAAGTAGCACAATTAAGGTCAAGAAGAACCATCTCCTCCTCCTGAGAAAAGTCAAAGTGAAGTTCCTAAGAGAATTCAGAGTACTACAGAAACATCAACTTTGAAAAGTTCAGATTATGGTATTTCATGCTAGAGAACAATTGTGAACATTCCAATGCCTTTGGTTGAACTTGTGAAGTTTCCAACATGCAAAAACAAATTGGATAGACATTATGATTTGAAGTTACAAAATCTCAAAGATCGAAATTATATGGGAAAGAGGATCCTCATATTATCCTCGCGTCAACCTATTGAAGATCAAATATGAACCCTTTGCATGAGCCCTTCTTCATTTCATTGGTGGTAACAGTTTGGATTTTTCACAATTGTAAGCTAGACTTTGAAGACGCCATGAACGTAATGGCACTTGAAGTTCCAAAGAAAATGGATTTGAAGACTTCAAGAACCTATCGAAATGTATGTGAATGTGATTCCCGATAGATTCCTTTAGTGGGTTTGATCAAGATCCTCCAAGTCCATCCAACAAATTACCCTAATGTCTTCATCATTATAGACATAGTAGTGTTGGAAATTCGTACAACAAGGGAATGTTGTTGTCACACAAATGGGCATCAAATATGGACACATACAAATGAATTTCTCATATAATAGCATCATAACTCCTTTTGTTGAGACATTTATATTGTTCAAAGAACCTTTCAGTGAAAACCATTGTGAAGCCCAAGGAAACTTGAGAAATATTTCACTTGTTTGGAGGAAAGCATGGGATCATACACTGTACTTGCAACAGAGCTAGCACCAAGGACAAACATGAGAAGAATGTGGAAGATGAACTTCGATTTTGAAAGTTCAAAACAAGGTAATGGGGCAAGTATAATCCTAACCTCTCTTGATAAGGTATTGATTTATTTAGCTATATATTGGAATTCGAAGCTACTAACAACATTGCCAAGTATGAGGCACTTTTTCTTGGTATAACTACATCTAGAGATCTAGGAAATAAAATTTTAGAAGTAATAGGTGGTTTTGACCTCATTGTATGCCAAGTGAAAGGGTTGCATGCTTGGAAAAATGAAAGGTTGAAAAGATATGGACAAGCAGTACCAATTTCCATAGAGCAATTTGATATCTTGGGATTAGAAGTGGTGCCCAAGGCCATGACTGAAAAAGCCGATGCTTTAGTAGTTTCAACCACCTTATTCAACCTTGTCCAAAGCTAGACCAAGGTGGCCGAATTGAGACGATTTACACACCTTCAATTCCAGACAAAATCAAGCATTGGTAAGTTTTTGAAGGTGATGCAGAAATAGTTGGGTTCCTCGACAACAAAAGAATTTTAAATGTATGAGATTGACATGAGGGAAGATGATTCAATAGAACAACGACCAACCAAAAAAATCCCTTCAGGTATGGTTCCTTTGGAAGCAAGCTTCAACAAAGACAACATGTTTACAGGTAGAATTGAGACAATAAAACCAAATGAGTATGAAGATACCAATGTAGGGATAGAGACAAATCCAATCTTGAGAAAGCTTCAAAAAAGACAATGCATTTATAGGTAGAATTGAGACAATACAAACAAATGAGTATGAAGATACCAATGTAGGGATAGAGACAAATCCAATCTTGATCAAGATTGGAAAATTAATCACTTCGAAAGAGAATGAGAAGATTGGGTCTTTGATCAAAATATACAAGGACGTTAAAAGACATGACAAGAAATTAGAAAGAGTTGCAGTTTTTCTTTGGCAAAGTAAACTTCATCTGAAGATTCATTCCGAATGTAGCAAAGATCTCAAAACCCCTTAAAAAGTTGATAAAGAAAGATGCATTTGTTATATGGGATGATGCAAGCCATACAACATTCCATAATGTCAAAAATGTTATAGTCAATTCTCCAGTTTTGGTGAGCCCTAACTTTGAAAAAGATTTTCTTGTTTTTTCTTTTGCTTCTAATTATACTATTGCAGGAGTTTTGCTTCAAAAGAATGAATAGGGAAATGAACTGCCAATTGCGTTTGTGAGTAAAATTCTAAGGGATGCAAAATTGAACTATGCCATCATGGAGAAGCAGGCCTATGCTTTGGTAAAATCACTAAAGCATTTTAGAACCTACATTGGGTTTTCAAAGATTATAGCATTTGTTCCGCATCCAATAGTGAAGGATATCTTGTCACAACATGTTTTCTTGGGATCAAGGGGTAAGTGGGTTGCTAAGATTCGAGAATATGATTTAGAGATAAGACCCACAAAAAACAGTAAGGGTTAGAGATTAACAAAGCTTTTGACCAAGGGCAATAAAGAAACTCTTGGAATCAACTTGGTTAATGCAATTACATCAACTGGCATACAGAGATCATCTACTACCTTAAGAATGTAACTAGACCCAGACACCTTCCCGAGCACAAGCAAAGGTCCTTGAGGTTAAAAGATTCAAGATACTGCTTCATAGAGCAAGTTTTGGGATGGATAAATCACAATGGTTTTGTTTTGGATCTGTTAGCCTGAATGAAGAAACAAGCTCAACAAATGAGATCCATCTAGTTTTGAGAGAGAGCATCACATAGCAAAGAAAATTGTACATAAGATCCTTAGGGGTGGCTACGATTGGCCAACTATATTGACAAATGTGCGCAGATTTGTCAGAGAATGCTAGCCATGCCATTTTTTCATAGGACAATAGAAGTTAGCAACAAGTCCTCTCCAACCAGTTGTAGTTGAAGCACCATTTCAACTAGTGTTATGTACTCTTGAAATGGATCTGCTGATGATGATTTAAACATCACTCGGTCTTCCTTAGAACAAAGGTTTGATTACTTTTTCGGCCCTTCATTTCAAAGTTTTATCTCTTACATTTAAGGTTTGGTTGAGATATCATTTTAGAAACAGAGTGATGTTGATCCTATGAAGATATTGATATGTATGTTGTCCCTATCTGTTGAAGAACTGTGCCCTATATTGTGGGGTCCTATGACAATTCTTTGAGGTAATTGCAATAATAGAAATGAAAAGCCTCGAAAGCAGAAAGTGATGAAGCTACCAAGGACCACAGATCAGCTTCTCTGAAGTGTTTAATGAGGGTGATTTCCTAAGACTATACAAAGCTACTTCCGGAATAACTAAAGGCCCTGATCAGTGAATCTTTTTTTGAGCAAATCAAAGTCCTATCTCGAGAAAGATTCTAAAGCAAGAAGGACATAACAGGAATAGCATAATTGTAACCTTTTGAAATGTTTTGATCTATCAATAAAAGAAAATGTAGCTCCTTTTGAATTTGGCATCTTGGACAAGGACTATAGAACTCTTGAAGTGCTCATTCATGAAGAACCATTAGAAGAAGAAGCCACTGCTAATACATTTATGTGGTAGAAAAGTTGAGCAGCTATGACCTGGTCTCATATATATATCTTATCCCTATCTTCTAAAGAAACCAACCTATCAAGGGTGGTTGTATAGGCCGATCTTATTGCTACTCCTTGAAGAAAAGGTCCTGAATGTGTTGATTGGTAATAAGGCCGAGAGCATGCGTTGAAATATTCTCAGAGGATTCATTCCTGTGTGAAATCATACAATGAGAACAATCCTATTACAACATATTGCACATGGAGATGAGTTGTTATAAACCTATAATTTTTTATACAGTGCAGACCTGAGATATAGAGATTGAGATCCTCTATACAATTCCATATCTTATGCAATGAGAAGGATCATCTGACCAAGAGGGAGCTGGTGCCTTGGTTTGATCAAGCCTTAGCAAAGAAAGGATTTTTGTGTCTCAGTGAAGATGTCCTTCAAGAGGGTATTAGAAATTTGCCAGAGCCTCCTCTATTATCAGGTACAGTTCTTTGTTAAGATCTCTGTTAATGAGTGTTGTGTCACCTATCCAAGTTGAGCTGAGACTCTTATCCAAATAATATCTCTGACGAATCTAAGAAGACATGTTATGGTACCGTTCTAAGGCTTTCTAACCAGGATTGCAATAAAGAGGTAACTTATATTATTCTTGGCTAAGGTAGGTTGTCAGATGATGAGATTTAAAAGGACTACATCAATTGGTTGATGATCTTGATCTAAGTAGTCCAAGAGCTACTCTACATATTACTAAATTTACAGGTGATTTAATTATCGTAATATGTGCCATCCTAAGTTACAATATGACATCTGAGGATATTTTGAGATGTACTAAGGATATTTTATCGAAATGCTACAGGAGATCGGAATCTATTCTGCGGATATTGTTCATAGTTTGACTGAATCAAAAGAAATACAATATGCTGAAGTTATGGTTATAGGTTAAGGTATGATAACTAAAATAAGGGTATGTATGAATCAGCTCACCAATACCCTTCACAAGATGAGGTATATACTATAGTTGAAATCAACACACCATGCCTCATTTAAAATATGTCTTGTTGAGAATCTTCATACTAAAACTTGTTTGACGATGACAAGTCCAAGGATGTTTTACTATATAAGATTAACGGGATGAAAATCTTATATTGAATCCTTATATTCAATACAGTACTTAGATGTTGGTACAGCTATAGTATAGCCCGGATAATTAATTGAATCATTGTGTTAAAGACACCATAAATAATACAGATCAGCCAGATTGTATGAAAAAACCATATCTTCAAGTTAAACCACTATCACATCACACAAATCACAACGTCACCTCTAGTATTGGACTAATGATGAATACCTTTGCTGGAAAAACTACTTGTTCCAAGATGAAATGTCTTACATTATTGTAGGTTGCTTTCTTTAAATGTTGATGACACTTTGATCTGCAATCCAAGATTGTGGTGATGCACATCTTTGCTACTCAACCATGGTAAAAGACACAATACGAAGCCTTTGTTAAGGAGTTTGCATACCCTAACTCCTTTACTAAAGACAAGCCCTAACCATAGGCTTAACGAAGATCTAAATACAAACTTTAACAAGGTTAAACATACCCAGAATGATAACTAAAATAAGGGTATGTATGAATCAGCTCACTGAGACCCTTCACTAGATGAGGTATATACTATAGTTGTAATCAGCATACCATGCCTCATTGAAAATATGTCTTGCTGAGAATCTTCATTCTAAAACTTGTCTGACGGTGACAAGTCCAAGGATGTTTTACCATATAAGATTAACAGGATGCAGATCTTATACTGAATCCTTATATTCAATACAATACTCAGATGTTGGTACAACTATAGTATAGCCCAGATAATTAATTGAATCATTGTGTTAAAGACAACATAAAGAATACAGATAAGCCAGATTGGAATAAAAGCCCAAACTTTGGAGTAATATTGGAAGATTCCATGATTTACTACAAGGATAGGTCCATGATATGATCCTCTCATGAATTGTTGGTTACTGATCATGAAGCTCTTTTAAAGCTACCTTCGGGATTTAAAGAAAATAAATAAGATACTAATGATTACATTTTGAGTAAAGGTATGTCTTATCCCTCCCCGCAAGTATAGAAAAAGACATTTATGTTTTTCGAAGTGCACTTCCAGAATCATACCATGCTCGATTGCATTAATAAATTATCTTCAAATTTAAATGGATCTCATGTTGAGCAAATTGCCAAATGGATACTTTGGGGGAAAGTCTAATCATATGAAATATTGTAGAATCATCTATGGGAAGACAAGCTTAGGATCATGGTCTCCCTGAGTAAGAGGGAGTAAGAGCAGTTAAGTATTTTCTTTACCAAGATTTGGAATCCTAAAATGCAGAAGTCCAAGGATTGCTCAGTGCTGCTAAGATATCTGCTGCTCGAATGTCGAGTTGTAAGTCAGTATGTCTGTTGAAGCTTGTTAGTAAGTTGTGTGCCTTCATATATACATCTATATGCTGCTGGGTGGACCAATGAGGCTTCTATTGACGTACCAGTCATCAATACAATCATCAAGAACTAGTCTTGGTTTTTAGAAAGCAGTCTGGCACTATTCCCTACATGAAGTGATCCTTGATTGAAGATTGAGCTCTGGGAGCTCCTGGGGGCTTGGGGTACGTATTGAGCCATGAGCGACCATAGGGCGACTGATTCACCTTCCCCTGTGATACCCCATGGTGGTTGACATGTGTGTAGGGTGAGGGGTTCACCTTCCCCTACGTTTGTGGACACATGTGTGTAGGGTGAGTGGTTCACCTTCCCCTACGAGTGATGAGATATGCATAGGATGAGTGGTTCACTTTCTCCTATGGCATATGAGCAGGATGAGGATTTCTAGCATAGAATTGTACGCCTTTGTGTGGTGCAGGAACTTTGGTTTATGAGTTTCCCATGTGAATAAAGGTAGTGCTTGTTTTGGATTTGTTCATGATTTCTGAACTTGTACAACATGGTGTGTTGTCAAATCTCCCTGTTGTATAAACATGTGGAAAAAATCAATACTTTCAGAAATCAACCCAAATCTTGAAGTTGTTTGAGTGTTCCTTTGTTTGTTTGAGGCCCCATTGCACACAAAATTATGGCGAGAACAAGCCATTAAAGTAGATATTTTGAAAGGTGAATTGATGACCATTTTTACCAGGTGGAAGCTGGTGGAAAGCAGGAGACGCCGTTGAAGATGAAAGTCGGGACATCACTTTGATATCTACACTGTGGCGAATATGGATGCTTATAGCTCCCTATAAGATCATATTATTTGCTGCATTTTCTGCTCTACAAAAGTAGTACTGGATATCGGATTTGGCCTTCCTTCCTATTCAACGATTTCTCATGCGGGCCACATCTTGATCCACTCACGGCCAAGTTTAGCATAGAGAATTTGAAAATTTTTGGGGTGCTTGCAATTGGGCTTCCATAATAATTCACAACAGTGGCTCTTAGAAGATTCCATGCTTCTTTCTCAGGATCAACAGCAGGTGATGACGCCGTCAGGACCTCCTACCGACATAGAAATAGGTGTCGAAGACTTCTTTCAAAGCTTGTTGGAACCGTCATCCTTGCCCGATTATGGATTTCGACGTGACAACAGAGATTTTCAGGATCTATTTAAGAGATTGGAAACCCTTGAATCCTCTAACCAGGAACTAATAAGAGAGGTCGATGAAATCAGGAATAGAGTAGTTGTAATGGAAGGCGAGAATGGTTCACTGAAGCAGCTGTTGAGGGACAACACGGAGCAAGCAGTTCAACACCACCCCTCTAATGACAATCTACACGCTGAACTTCTCGATCTGAAAAACAAACAGGAGGAGATCAAAGATTAGCAAGCGACCTTTAAACAAGAAACAAAAACACACATCAGCTCATGGGCACATGTTTCTAGAGGGAGGGATACCTCCCTCACTCCCCCTCTAGCCGCAGTTGAGGAGGTGGTACAACCTAAACTCATGTAAGAACGCACTAGACAAGCGCGAGAATTGAACCTCAAAGTGAGAGGGCTTCCTTTGCCTCTCACATCCTCAGACCCCATGGTGGTTGGGACCCTGTTCCTCAATGAAAAAATAGATCTTCAGGACGTGACCCTTGATAGAGCTTGGCTTGGTTACGATTTCACTCTGTTTCTCTGGTTCAGGTCGGCAGTTGATCACCTTTGGGCTCTTAGAGCTAAGAGAAAGCTATTCTCACTTCCTAGTAAGATATTCCTTGATGAAGATCTCACTAAAACACAGGTTGCTGAGCTCAAACGCTCTAGGGAGTTGGTTACAGCAACACGTTAGGAAGGGAAATGGGCAGTTATCAGGAATCTCAAAGTAGTGATTCGGGACACTTTTCCACCTGGATGGAAGCCCCATTCTGAGTCCTCCAAATGACTGGCTCATTGGGGGAGGCAACAAGGGGCATCCATTTCCGTCAATTGTTGGAATGGGAATGGGTCATTTTGGGCATCGCCAAGTCTATTATATGATTCTCTTCGACTGTCGGATATCTTATTAATCACCGAGATGCATGACAACCATGTTTGACCTCTCCCAAACATTACAGGTTACCATAAGTTCTCAACTTGTGGGCAGAAGACGAGGGGTTCTGGTGGTATCAAAGGCTCTGGGGGAGTTGATTGCTTCATCAGAGATTCCTTTCAGAGCAGGATTTCTTTGGTGGTTGCGGATGAGTTTACGAGGTTAAGGTGGGTTTAGGTTCGAGCATAGTGTTAAAAACCAGTCGGTTCAAACTGGAAATCGGTCAAACCGTTGGCCAGTCCAAACCAGTTGAAAAACTCGGTCAACAAATGCATATAGCCTGAAAATCCGGTTAAACAGTGCTGACCGGGTGGTTCCGTCCTTAACCGACCAGTCAGCACCTAAGTTGCTGTAGGGACCCACGGACAACCAACAAGGATGTTTAGGGCTGATTTGGAGGGAAGGCAAGGGTTGTTTCCCTCCAAAAACACCCTCCCCAATCCTTTATAAGAAGGGGCAACCTCTCCTTTGTCTCACACCATCTCATTTGCAGTTTGTGAGTTTGATTGAGAGCTTGGAGAGTGTTGAGTGTTTGTTGGAGCAGTGATCTTGGAGGCTTGGAGTTGGAGTTGGAGCTATCTTGGAGACCCTCTCCAATCCTTTATAAGCAAGGGCAGCCTCTCATTTGTCTCACACCATCTCATTTGGAGATTTTGTGTGTTTGATTGAGAGCTTGGAGAGTGTTGAGTTTTTGCTGGAGTAGTGGAACAACATAGAGTTTGAAGCTTTCTACTTGAGCTAAGTAGTAGCCATCATGCCTCCAAAAGGAAAGGATATTGCATGGGCTCATTGTGATATGATTGATAGCAAAATGATTTGCAAATATTGCCAAAAATCTATTGCAGGAGGGGATATTTACAGGTTCAAGCAACACTTGGCTGGGATAGGAGGCCATGTAAAGCCATGTGGAGCACCAAATGAAGTAATAGGGCATATTAGGGCAGAATACCTTCAGAAGTTTGAGACTCAAGTCACTGAACCAATAGAGAAGTTTGTGACTGGAGCAGTTGCAAAGTTTGGCAGTCGAGACTCGGGAGACTCAAGTTCAACCAACTGAGTTTGAACTTTGATCATGATTAGAAGTTTCAAATTTCAAGTGATAATGTTGATCATTAATTAGAATTTATTAATATCATATATGTAGATTTTTAGTAGATTTTCACTGTACTATGTAGGCCAATGGCCTCAATGCTCATAGCTTGTAGCATTGTTTTTGGACTTTATGGGTCATTTGGAGCCTCATTGCTTATGTATTTTTTCGATGATATGTATTTCACTCGGTGCCATAATGCCATTTTGATATATTCACCTTTACATGGTATATAAATGAGAAAAATTTGCATATTTTGTCTCTATTGGCTTGGAATCATGGTTGCAAATCTTAAAAATAGTTGTTTTTATTAAAAAATAATTATTTAATGTATTTTTTTAAAAACTAGTTCGTTTAGACTTGACCAGTACCAGTTAGATTGGTTCCAATCCGATTACCGGTTCATTAGGTCCACCAGTCTAGTCACCGGTTCCGGTTTTTAATACTATGGGTTCGAGGGGTCTCTCCTCTCCCCAGGGACATTTGCATTGTTGTTTGTTACTTCCCTCCTGCTTCTTCATCATATGTCATTCATAATGGACCTAACAGGGACCCCTTTGTCGATTTGTATGTCGACATAGCCCAGTATTCAACAGTTGGGGAGGTTATTCTTCTAGGTGACTTCAACTCCCGCACTAGAGCCCTCCAGATCCCTCTTCACAATCGGTTTGAGGACGTGTACTGCATCCAAGAGATCGATCAAGAGTTAATGGGGTTTCACAAGATGTCTAATGATGCGTTGGGGCCCCTTACCGCCTATGGTCGACATCTTTTATACTTGGTCGAATTTTAAGAGCTGTGGATTCTTAATGGCCTCCCGTGTTTTCCAAACTCCAACTATTTCACATGTAGGCCTCATGGTAGAGGAGCAAACATTGTTGATTATGTCCTCTCTAGCCAGAACCTCCTCCCCTTCATTGATCACTTTTTTGTTTCCCCCATCCCCTTAGCTAACCATGCTCTTCTTTCTTTCTCTCGCCGTGCTGACAACCCCCCCATTCTCAGCCCACCTCCCCCCAAGGGCTCACCATGTACTACTTTTCGTTTTGATGAGGGTGAAGTCCTGAAGGAAGTTGATCTACTGAAGACGAATTTGTGAAATTCTCTCTGTGTTGATGATATATTTCTCACAAAGGATGAGAACCTCTTTAGTGTAAGAGGGAGTTGATTGAAAGTGTTACATGAGCTTGATAAAATACTTGTTGAGAATGTGGCATGATGGATTGTGAGCCCATGGCTACTTCCTTGATGAAGAAAAAGTTGCAAGAATATGTTGTTGAGTAAAGAAATAGCATTGATAGGTTGTTGGTGTTCGCTTTTGTTCAAAGCTTTGGCTAAAGCTAGACGAATAGCTAGATGTTACTAATAAAAGAAGTATTGAAATCCACCATGGCTACCTTTCTTCTTTTGAGTAGGTTGAAGATTATGTAAGAAGCCTAGAATGGCTAAGGATCCCTTTGAGAGGAAGCATTGGTTTGATAACATCATCGGGTTACCGTAAGACCTATGTGGTTAGGGAATTTGGTTTTGAGGCTTGCAATCATGACGTAAATATTTCATCTCTCCTTGAGAGGATATTGACGATGTACAAATTTCATCTCTCCCTAAGAGGATATTAATTGTGTACAAATTTCATCTCTCCTTGAGAGGATATTGACGATGTACAAATTTCATCTCCCCCTAAGAGGAGATTAATTGTGTACAAATTTCATCTCTCCCTAAGAGGAGATTGGTGGTGCACTATTTTCATATCTCTTCAGAGGATATTGACGGTGTACTATGTTAATCTCTCCTAAGAGGAGATTGATGGTGCATTGTTTTCATCTCTTCTGAGAGTAGATTGATGGTGTATTGTTTTTTTTTCATCTCTCCTCTTGTGAGCCCCATGGTGTATGGTGTAATGGTGTAATGGAGATGGTGCATCGAGAGCTCCACATCTACTACCTTTATATGCTCCAGACATAGTGGTTCTGTTGGAAATATTATATCAGACATTTGCTCATCAAGTGACAAGTACTCTTAAGAGGGAAAAGTGGTCAATATGGCCTAAGTTTCGTATCAGTATCAGATACTATGTATTTGACCACACCAACTAAGACATGAAAGAGGCCAGTGAAATTGAATCATATCATTTTGGAGAGATAAGATTCAGGAAACATGATCCTGAAGATTTGGTTATTAGTCACTATGTTGCTGTCAACCAGATGTGGTCTTATACTCATGAGAGGGATACTAATGAGGAAATATTCAAGAGAATTATTCATCCATTGAGGTGAAAGAAAAACTAAATCAAGGACCTCAGAAGAAGGCTGAACAGACCCATGCTTCACCTATTGTCAACCTACAGGAAGAAGTTGAAAAGCTCTAGAGGGTGTTAGAACAGGTGAAGGAGATGAAGGAAGAATTGGAGAAAGAAGTAGACAGACTCAAGAGGAGGATTGAAGAAGAGAAAGAAGCGGAGGAGGAAAAATAACTGAGAATGAAAGTAGAACAAGATGACCAGGTGAAACAATTGGCTTTGGAAAATGAACAAAGAATCAAGCAGCAGGAAAAACAAAGGAAAAGAGATGAAGAGCTTCGGAGGAAAATAGATGAGGAACTCCAAAAGAAGAAGGAATAAGCTATGTGGAAAGATAAAAGGATTGAAAACCTTGGCATTCCATCATCTCAAAAGATAAACCCCACTCCTCAGTCTCTATTTGAACCATGCAAGACTGAAGAAATGGAGAAGGAGCAGTTTTTCCCCATGACCATGGTTGATCCATTAGTAGTATTGAAAACATTAAATTATGAATACAAGAAGAACAAAGTCAGCAGGAGAGTTTCCAAAATGATAAGGTTGGGAGAGCAATTGTCACTGAGGAGGTTCTCATCCATGAAACAACAGCTGATCCAAAGATGAATGCAGGTGCCAGTATTACCATGGCCCAAGCAATAGGTGATAATGTTGCCATGTTGAAGAGAAAGGTCTATGTTGCTTAGTTGGAACTCAGTGCTACTAAGAAAAGAATTACAGAGCTAAAATTCTAGCAGCAAGGTGAACTAGACTCAGTTAAAGAGTTCAAAGGGAAATCCCTTGAGATCCAAGAGGAACTGAGTACATTTTAGAAATAATTCTACAGGAGCATTCAGGGCATCAAATATAAAACTCCTAAGTTTGATGATTATATAAAGAGGATGGTGCCTATCAAGGAAGAATTGGAGAATATTCTAAATATGCTAGATGACATAATTCAATGGAAAATACAGTATCCTGATGAGGGGGTAGACATTCCTCAGCTCCATGACTTGGAGAAAATAAATTTTTTTTTTCTGAATCTTGTAAATTTCTCGATAGGGCTAGAGCCTTAGAGGAAAAGGTTGAGGAATCTTTCAAAATTTGCTTCAAGTTTGGAGGAGAGGTTGATGCAGTCTTAAATAACTTCAAGTTGCCAATTTTCCAGTCAACCTTTGGTCCTGTGCGTGTGAAGCAGTGCATAGAATAAAAGGAGAGATTGATAGACAGTTGCAAGTAGGAGATCCAGGCATTAAAAGTTATCACCAGGGACAAAAAAATTTATAGGAAGATTTTTATAATACAATTCTGATCCAAATTAAAAGGAAGGTGTCTCTATTTATAACAAGGTTTTCATCGGTACAAGGCTATGGCAGTAAGTGAAGAATATTGAGTAGTTAATCTAGGACCTGGGTTAATCTAACAAAAATTTTTTCCCTTTATCTCATAGAATTTTATAAAAATAATTTCATATAATTTTATAAAAAAATTGGCCCGATGAGAAGTTTCTATTTCTCTCAAAGCCTAAAAGATATTAAATTTTTGGCACTGTGCTCAAATGGGTTTAAAATTCATAGGGTCACAACTCCACTAACATTTACAAGCAACCTCATAACATAAATAAGCAAAGAGAGACAAAATCAAAGAATGCCATCATATACATACTTAAGTGTCTTGTCGCAGCTTCCAGTTGCAAGTAAGTTCATTGCTAGAATCCACGCAATTTCCTTAATAGGTGCATCATGCATAGCCACAGTCACTGGCTGGCCCCTAGTCAGCAATGGCAACATTTTAGCTTGTTTATCACAACCAACTAAGAAAATAGCAGTGCCATCGTCCTTCCATGTCGAGCTTCCATGTCGAGCAAAGAACCTGCATACGAAGCATTACTTAATAAAAAAACTTAGAAGCACACTCTGAAACTTCAGTAATGGTTCTTTCCATATGTAATACAGCCCTAGTTCCTGCAAGCATATTACAACTTCTGGATAAAATTCAGAAGAAAAAATATCAGGTACATGAATTCCAACCACAATCTGAAGCACCTCACCATTTGGTCATGTGACATTGCCGCTTTTGGCATGCCAGCCCCAGTTTGAAGGACCTTCCAACATCTAACATGGAAATCTAAGTTCCAAAATATAACATAAGATAAAAAAAAAACACCATTCAAAATTATTACAATCACTATCCCCAAAATCTCAGATGAACGAGTCTGCTTTTCAGTAAATGGAGATAGTTGAGAACACTATGAAACGTAGCAGAATGCCTAAATTCACACTTACGGTGGCCTAAATCCCTCCTTTCTTCTTGTTTAAAGGTCCCCAGAAACCATCACTGCACAGAATCTCTGAAAGCTTTGTTTTCGCAAAAACATTTAATGGCCAAAAATGTTGAACCCTCAAATTTCCAGGAACCCTGTGCTTGTACCTTATCTTCCCTCCATTGATAAGCCACCAAAGTTCAAATTGTTAACACACCCACCAAATTTCAAATGTTATAATTTTTTGACATATGTTTTGTCATATTAAAAATAAATACAAGTTGTAAAATTTTATTACTTAAAAATGTTAGAGCATTACTCTATATTTTTCAAGCATATTTTTTTTCTCATTAAAAAAATAGCTATTGAGGTTAATCTAGGGTAAATAGAGCTAACATTTGTAATATAGTAGTAATAATATATTTTTAAAACCTTAGTGAGACCTTAATTGTTTGTAGGACTCTTATTGTGATCTTACCTTATTGTGATCTCATTGTTTGTAGAACTTTTATTGTGATCTTATTGTTTGTAGGACAAAGGACTTGAGTTCACTAAACTCTACAAAGGTGTACATACTCTACCCCTTTAAATTTTAACCTATGACATCTTATTAGGAAGCACATGTTCTTAACCATAAAAAAGTTGACAATTTTCTCCAATATTGAAATATTAGGACCCATCGTCATCCAAAGGTAGAAGCTTCTACTAAAAAGAAAAATCCATATATAGACTTGAGGTTTGAAGGGGATTTTATTATGAAAAAACATAAATGGAAACATAGAAAAGATATTGCAAAGAGTAGAGTAGTAGAACAAAATCCAAATTCTATTAATGGATGAAATAGAAAATAACTATAAATTGCAAAGTGATACACACTAAGTAGAATGGAGGTAGCTTCTTTATGAAGAGAGATGTGTCAACTACTCTTAATCAAAAGAAAACATTACAAGATGTCAAAACTACCTTTGAACATAAAGTATGATGTCCTAAGATCCAAAAACTCTAAAATCCAAAACCCTAGCCCTAGGAAATGGCGTGCCAAAAATAACGTGGGCCCAAAGAGACTAATTGATATATCAACTTCATGGGGCTACAACGTTTGCATGCAAACTCCATTTAGGAAATTTTTTGGACCAATACAATCCATACTATGTGTCTTTAGCCTATGACAAATGCCAAAAATGCAAGGGAAATGCCCAAAAAAGGCACCAGAAGTTTGAGACCTAAAACATTATAATATAACTACCAAGACATGGAATAATGTTGAATCAATGTAACAAGTGGGTGGTCACTAGAATTCTATTGAATCAATTGTCCCCCCTTATGAATAAGTGGTCCATTTTGTGTTAAGTTCCTTCGTCAAGTGGGGAAAGTTTTGTTGAATATGGCTCCTAGTGAGACATGTGCGCCAAAGTAGGAACATGAGGTGCCTATGAGAGGTGGAAAATATGGTTGAAGTAGCTCCACATTAAGTATAAGGTTCAATCCAAAGAAAAGAGATTTTTTTACTAAGCCAGCGAGAGATAACAAAAACACATGTTTTGGGTAGGAGAAATGTTATTTTAACTGGAGGTCTAAAATTTAAAAGAAAAATGAATACTCTCGCCCTCCATTTTTCCAAACATCATTTTTAATATTATGCCTTCAAATATCATTTTAATATCATACCCATTGTTTTTCTTGTGGATGTTGAGCGCACTCTGTGATTCTTTGTAATGTCAATAATTGATTTAAAAGGAAGCTTCAAAAATCAATTCAATTTCATTCTAATAAATTTATTTTAAAAACATTGATGGCGAACCACACAATGAGTGGTTCGAAAGGTGTGTACCTTAAAAATTTTATGTGATTTATCTAGAAGAGTTTTTAAAGAAATTAATTAATTAATTATTAAAATAAAATTGAGATAAAATAGTAAATTTAGGAGAGGTTTTTGCAACCCATGGTTTTGCTCATGGTATTCCACCTTGCCAACAAGGGGGAATTAACCCGATCGTGGGTCCCAACTAGACCTACTCTCATTTGGAATGGCTAATCCCAACGGGTTTTAAGGATTATTATAAGGGTTAGGGGAATAATTAGTTAGTGGTTAAGGGATTAAGGATTAGGGGCTTAGGGCTTAGGGGAATAGGGGCTTAGGGGTTATAGGTTTAGGGTTTAGAGGTTAGGGGAATAATGAGATAGTGGTTAAGGGGTTAGGGATTGGGGGCTTAGGGGTTAAGGGGTTAGGGATTGAGGGCTTAGGGGTTAGGTGATTTAGGAGCATTTATGGGTTAGGGGAATAATGAGTTAGTTGTTAAATGGGTTAGGGGTTAAGGGAGTATTATGCATTTAGAGGTTAAGGGGTCAATATTATGCATTTAGAGGTTTATGGTTTAGGGGGTTAAATGGGTTAGGCATTGGGAATTAGGGTTTAATGGGTTAGGGTTTAAGGGGTTATAGGTTTAGGGTTTAGGGGGTTAAATGGGTTAGGGGTTTAGGGGATTAGGGGATTTAGGAGCTAAGGAGTTTAGGGGTTAGAAGTTAAGGGCTAATGAGGTTAGGTTTTAGGGGGTTAGATGGGTTAGGGGTCGGGAATTAGGGTTTAAGGGGTTAGGGTTAAGGTTTTAAAGGTTTAGGGGTCAAGGGGTTAGGGGTTAAGGGTTTATAGGTTTAGGGTTTAGGGGGTTAAATGGGTTAGGGGTTTGCTAGGGGTTTAGGGGGTTAAATGGGTTAGGGGTTAAGGGTTTAGAGGTTTATTGTTTAGGGGTTAAATGGGTTAGGGGTTTAGAGGTTTAGGTGGTTAATTGGGTTAGGGGTTGGGAATTAGTGTTTAAGGGGTTAGGGGTTAAGATGATAGTTTCATTGGTCTCTGTTTGTGCACAATAGTTGCTTATTCTTTGCGTCTCAATGTAACAATTTTGTAAGTATTGTTGCTTGTTGCCATGTCTTCTTTATTTATTAATTTATAGTATTTGTTAGCCATTGCTTTACATTTATTGATGAAATTTTCTATTGTAATCAAACCAAATGTATGTTCAATCTCCAGTTTCAAACTCAGCCACAGTGTTGTCACAAAATTTAAGTCCGGAGAATGGCCATCTAATGAAGTCTTAATAACCATACTGCACCTCATGACTACTCCAGAAAATCTTAAGTTCGAGTGTCCCACATTCATGAGAAATTTGGCTCTTATAGTCTTGCTCCACTTGACTGTGTCCTGGAAATTATACCCTTGTTTATTGCAAAAACATCCTAATGTTGTCTACCTTGTCCCTTAATAGACCAAGGAAACATATGTGACTGAGAGGAATGAAAAGCACTACAAAGTTGAAGAGAGTACAAAATACTAATATGGTTTAAAGGATAAGCTTGAAGAATGTAGCAGTGTTGAAACAACTAAAAGTTGTCCCAAACAAATAATTGATAATGCAAAACCTTCTTTTGTACCAGTCAAGCAAGACTACATTCATGTGAGAGCAAGAAGAGGCCAAGCGATTGATAGTCATAGCCTGGAAGATAGAGTATGGTTCCCCCTTTTTTATGAAATATTTGATCTACATTTTTTCTATCTAAAATTAACCATTTTAACCTTGCCAACAAGGCAGAATTAACCCAATTGTAGGTCCCAATATGTCATGATATATATTAACTCTATATATATATGAGAAGGAATAATAAAGACATATATTGATAGAGGTAGCGAGACAAGGGGAGTCACAAGGGAGAGATGGAGATAAACTGAAGGAGAGGGGAGAGAAGGAATGGAGAGAGAGAGAGAGAGAGAGAGAGAGGGAGAGGAGTGAGAGTGTTAGAGAAGGGTAAGAGAGGGATATAGTGACATAAATTAGATGGAAAGGGGCAGAAAGAAGGATAGAGGGAGGGATATAGTGAGAGGATTGGACGGTAGGGGGAGAGAGAGAGAGAGAGAGAGAGAGAGAGAGAGAGAGAGAGAGAGCGAGGTAGAAGAGAAAAGGAGAGAGAAGAAGGATAAGAGATAGGACTTAAGAGAGAGGAACCAGTATCATAAAAGAAAGAATATGTGACTGAATTATTGTATATGGAGATGGGAGATAGGGGCACCCTACGTACCTACTAAATGTCTAAACCAAATGTGGTGTAAACATCTGTAATGGTGGTCGATTATACGAGGAGAGGATTTTATGAGGAGGCACTGGATTTTTAATGTGATGGTCTACGCAAATAGCTTGTAAGGCCCATTCACCAGGGTATTTGATGAAATGAAATGATTATCGATGATCACCAAATAATGGTAGCTGCAGATATTTACTCTAAAAATTATACAGTTTACCTGTGCCAACAATTATACAACATTTTAACCTCATGATTTAGTCTCCTCTATTCTCTTAGCTGATTCTATAAGCACTTATTGTTGTTGTCAAAGATTTTACTCTCTAGTCTCATTGAGCTATTTCAGTTATTTGTGGACATTGATCTATTTTCATTTCATTTCTTCAATTTTTCTAACTATTATGCATTTCCTTTGGCTAGTGCCTTCTTTTTTACCTATGTTTTTTCCACTTAAGCATTCCAGCCAGCTAGAGCAACAGGGGCAGCAGGAGCCATGCAGTCCAGGCAGAGCCCAGCAGGGGCAGCAGGAGCCACGCAACGCTGATGCTCGCCCAGTCAGGGCAGCGTAGGGGTAGTGTAAGCCCTTCAGGTGTGACGTAGGCCCTTACTGAGCAACACAGAAGCCGACGTAGGCTAGTTAGGCTGATGTAAAGGGATTCAGAGCAGTGTATTACTGTTGTTTTTATTTCTCTATTGGGTGAACCAATTTTGGTGCCCAGGATTTTTGTACTTAGATTTTGCATAGTAATGAAAACCCTCTAGAGCTAGCTGCACCAGTTTTCTCACATTGGGTTTTCGGGGAGTAGGTGCCCTCACTCTCCTTAGAACTTGGGCCAATTCCGATGATGGAATCTCCGGATACCTGAAGCCCTAGCTCCAGGATCATGTTTTGCCTAGGTGTTCCCAAGGATAGAACCTAGTAGGATCAATTTGACCAATCGAAGTAAAAACGCTTGTCTCATCCTTTCCCATCACCTTGTATAGGATAGGAACATCATTGGTTGCTAAATTCCATCCCGGAACTTGAGCTAGGTCCACTTAGCCCCGTGTGCTCCCATTTGGTGTCAAAGGCCTTTCATTAAGGACCATTTGGGAATCGAAGTTCCCAAAGGATTTTAGGGATTGAGAACTTCCTTCATAAGTCTTATTCTTCTCCCTCAACCCTTCAATCCACCTCCTCTCTCCCTAGAAGATAATTCCCTTGCTTAAAACGAAAGCAAGTGCCACTCTTTATTTTATCTTAGGGAAAGGTTTTCGAGGGTCACTTCCCACCTATTCATTGATCTATACTCTACAAGTGAATTCATAAACTACTGGGACTCCACCCATCGGTGAAAGTTCATGAAGAGCAAGGAGCTTAGTTGTGGTGACAACGGGCTAAGCCTCCATCGTTTCCCTTGTCCTAGCAGTTGCCCTCTTAGGAACCCCTTTTAGATCCACTACTAGTTTGAGTGGTAACAAGTTGTTCACAATTCTATTTGTGAACAACTCTTTGGTATGCCCACTTTTTCCATACTACAGCTCCAATATGAGAAGTCCAGGGCTATGGAGGCTTCCCTTCTTCTCACTGAATCAATCCTCTACAATATAGTGAACTAGGGCTAGTTGGTTGGGCCGCTTGACTATTACTTTAGTCCTTCAAAGTCTGCACATCCTTAGGCCCTATAAACCTTCCTTTCTACCAATTTTGTTGTCCTTCACCAGAATAAGAGTCAGCGCTCTTCTTTGATAGTAACCTAACAACCCTCCAATTGTACTTGGCCTACCATCAATCTGCCCAACCACAGTCAATTATTTTTACTAATCTTGGGCCCACAATATTGTCTTCATATAGGGCTCTTCAAATATGCCACCTAAAAATGGTTTGAGATCTCTCAAGATCATTTTTCTTGTGTATCAACAATTTTATCTTTGTTGTCCAATCTATGAACAAATATGAACTACTCCTCTTATCATACTTCTAACAATCTGTAGATGACTGAACTAGGGTCACAAATCAGCCACTAACAGTCCATTTACTAATTTTTTATAGGTTTCTTCAGATCTTTGTCTAAAATTCTATGGAAATTCCACCAAAATAAACTCCTCCGCATGTTAATCCTTTCTTCATATGGCACATTTCTTCTGCATGCTCAATCTTATGCTCAAGTTCCACCCTCCTTTGGATCTGTTGTCTCCATACATACTGAATCTGCAAACCATCTTCCAGATCTGCGGTCTTTATTGCATAAATAAACCTCACTTTAAGGGTCACAGCCCATCTTCTTCTATGAAAATTTGTCACAGTCTCAAGGTCATACCTTATGAAATAAACATGCTAGGAAAATGTCCTAACTAGGGTGTTATATTTATGTACTTCCAATTGTTGTAGAACAAACCCTATCAACACATAGAAAAAACACGACTCTTACCTCCATAAGAGACTTGAACTAGGTCATATGGATCCATAGATTCTGGGCATTTCTTTGACTGAATCTTGACATGAACTTCAGATCTCAATGTTGACCCTCAAACTAGGGTTAACTCAGTCAATATTATGCCTGTGTCGACTTCTGTTATGGCTCTAAATTACAGTGCAAGCCCTCCTCCATTTATATTGGTCTTTATCACAAACCTTGTGGCCTACTAACCACCACAAGGGAAGATTGTATCGATCCTCTCTTCTATTTCATGTAGAAAATCTAACCAACGGGATTCAATCTGATCTTGTAATCATGTACTAAAACAAGATATCGAATCCTTCATACAATTTGTGGAAACAAAACACAATCGCACAATCACATATAAGTAAGAGAAACAAGTTATCAATCACATAACACAAGATGTATCTAGGGAAGCAACTGCTCAAAACCCTGTATCTCTATTTTGTATTAAGTTAAGGAATCATGAAACAACGCAATGCTTAATCTCTCTTGAGATTCTCTAGCACTCTGCCAATTGTCTCCTGCTAATATAGGAAAAATCGGTCTAGTACTTAGCCAATTCTCAGCCTTCCTTCAGCCTGTCTTTCTCATGCAATTCCTATGGAATTATCTCCATATTAATTATGAAAATCAACCTTCCTTGATTGTGAAATCCATCATGGCATCCTAATGAATTTATAATTGCACATGGGAAATTTTTTATAAATACAACTAATAGTTATGTTCTTCTGAACTGTGTTACAATAAGGATCAAGGGTCTTTTTATTTATTAAAATAATATAAAACCCTAAAAAACCAAAACCATGTCCTGAGGAGATGTAACACCAAGATTTTATGGGCCTCGTTGGGGTTAGTTGGGAAACCAACTTCTCGGGGTCGTAACTTGGTCATATGATCTTCGTTTGATGCATATGATACCTCGTTAGAAAGATCTCTCCGAGGACTACAATTGCTAATACAATTTCTATGAAATTTCCAAACCTTTCATGCCCAAAAAACATTGTTTGGGGCCTCAAAACGACTTTGAAAGTTCAAGACTCGAAAAACTGACAAAAATAGTAAATTGTGTTGTAATTAAGGAAACTAAAAAACTGAAAGAGACAATGGCAAGGGCCCAAGTGGAATAGGCGGGTGGCCACCAAAATCCACCTTGATCACCTTAAATTGAATTTCTTGAGCTAACTCAATCATCATGAATTAGTTAATTGACACAAGTTGTTATGAGATGAAATTACAATTTATTGTCCAATATATTTAAGGGAAAAATAAATTAGACGTCTCACATTCCTCACTCCTGGTACATCAAAATTCCTCACCAGTGTGCGTGCATTTTTTTTGGTCCTTTCTAGTCGCCAATTTCACTATTTCTTGTTTCAAATTTCAACACTCCCTCTCAAAAAGAAAGGAATTCAATCTATCCCCATCCAGTACCTTTGGAATGTTCTGCATGCTACACTTCTTTAGTGTTGTTTACACCTGCAAATCCTAAAACTGAATAGCCTCTGAACAACTGAATCAGTATAATGCATCTGTCATCAGAGTCTTCTGACTGCTGCTAGCTACTGCACATGTCTAGTACTGGATTCTCTGCACTGCTACTGACATCTGCATCTGTGCCCTTTGAACTGTTTCTAACTCTATTTGTGCTCCAGTATTTGACATCTTTCACTCTGATTTCTATCTTGCTGACATATGACTACATCAATCTAACTTATCCTTCCTACTACTGATGTACTATGGGCTCCTTGTAGCCAGGTTCGATCCATGAGACACGCCATCTCAGTGGACCTTGCCCAAATTTCTATTCTTGGAATTGTGTCTACACATAACCCCACCTTACACCTCGAGGTATGGTTTCTCCCTCTTCCCATCTTGCTCAAAATTCCCCCCTCATGGAGGTCTCTACTTGAGTGGATGCTTCCACTCGGTCTTCTCTCTGCTTCTCCAATTGTGGTAGCTACTCCACAACCTTCTAAGACTGTTTCTCATGAGGATGCATGATGAGAGGTAATTTATGTTCCCTTTAAACCACCAAGTCTCTAACTTATGCCTTTCTCCTCAAAGCTTTGCATGCATATGGTACTTCAAATGCATATAGGTTTTTGACTCGCACACAGTGTAATTATCCTGAAGTTACAAAAAGTTTCTAAAAAGAGTTGATTTTAAATCGATGATATCTCCCTCATCCGAGCTCCTATTTGACCGATTTTTTTTTCCATTTGGGTAGATTTTCGCAAGGAATCCAAATATTCTATTTGTTTTTGAAAATTTTACACCAAAATCTTCAGATATTCTCTACAAAATCACCGCCCAAAAAATTTCTGCTCTGATACCATGTAGAAAATCTAACCAACGAGATTCAATATGATCTTGTAATCTTCTAAAACAAGATACTGAATCCTTCCTACAATTTACGGAAACAGAACACGATCGCACAATCACATATAATTCAGAGAAATAAATTATCAATCACACAACAACATGATGTATTTGGGGAAAGCAACTAATCAAAACCGCTCTATCTCTATTGTGTATTAAGTCAAGGAATCATGAAATAATACAATGCTTAATCTCTCATGAGATTCTCCAGCACTCTTTCAATTGTCTCCCATTGATCTCAGCAAACTCGATCTAATACTTAGCCAATTCTCATCCTTACTTCAGCCTGCCTTTCTCATGAAATTCCTATGGAATTAACTCCTTATTAATTAGGAAAATCAGTCTTCCTTGATTGTGAAATCCATCATGGCATCCCAATGAATTTATAATTGCACATGGGAAATTTTATCTGAATACAACTGATAGTTATGTTCCCTTTAACCTCTGTCTCAACTGGGTATTCCTCGAAACTGACATGCATGCAACTATTAATAGCGAATTATCAGTTATCTGATTAATCATTCATTGTGAATTAAATCTAATTTAATTCACTGGACCTCTCACTAGCTCATCACTTAATTAGAACTAGTTAAACTGATTTTAACTCATTTAATTGATTTAATTACACTTGCACCCCACTAATGCATCAACTGCAACTGGACCCCAAAAATATTAGAATCCCTCTAGATGCCTCATATTAGATCCTAAACTCAAATTTCTTGAGCTAACTCGGTCATCATGACTTAATTAACTGACATAATTTGTTATGAGATGAAATTACAATTTATTGTCCAATTTATTTAAGGGAAAAATAAATTAGACGCCCCACATTCCTCACTCCTGGTGCATCAAAATTCCTCGCCAGTGTGGTTGCATTTTTTTTTGTCCTTTCTGGTTTCCAATCTCACTGTTTCTTGTTGCAAATTTCAGCATTTCAAAATTTGATGCGGCCTTCACACAAAGACACCATTGAAATCACATGCCCAGATTCTCATGAGAAACCTCTCTTAAGCTTGATCTGCCAGAAGAGAACCAACAATATGCCATCCTACTTCCTAGCGCAAACCAACCATTAAGGTATGAAACATTCTTCTGAACCCTCACATGATGATCTTGCTCTTGGAGGATGATCATGACCTCCCTTTAGCAACCCTTACTCAGCCCTCGTACTCGACCTACTTTAGGAATACATCTCTCTTCACCCCCTTGATGTGCCAGATAGTGGGAATACATGTCAAACATGCTAAGATGTGCCAAGTGATAAGGCATGCCAAGATGTGCAAGGGTGTGTCAATGCATGTCAGGGACTTTCAAGACAACAAAAGGGAGAAAAAATTTAAACTACAAGGAAATGAACACATAAGAGGGTTAATAAGTCATCAATTTACCTTTTCCAAGAGGGGCATGTTAGGCACACTAACACTAGGCGGAAATAGGTTCCAAGTGCAAAGTCTTAGTGCATTCTAAGTGCCAAGTATTCCTTTGTTGCTTCTCATCTACTTTCCAACAATTGATCATCACAAATAAATTTAATATTAAACCATGCTAAATCATACCAAGGCATCTCAACATATTCCATACATGCTAAGACTTTCCAAGTGCCAACACGTGCCAAGCGCCAATATGTGTCAAGGACTAGTGTTATGCATGTTATGAAGTGGAAGGGAATGTTGAAGAGTGCTAATTAAGGTGTGCTAGAGAGTGATAATGCATGTTGATGAGTGTTAAGGAGTACTAGGAAAAAACATTAAGGGAGCATGCACTAGGTAAAAATTCATGGAAGTTAATGAATACGAGGAACGTGTATTGCCAGAGACTAGTGTTAATGGTCAGTGTTAGTTGTCATGCCAAGGAGGGAGTGACAAGGTATGCTAAGCATTGGTAAGGCATGCTAGGGAATATCAAGGCATGTTAATAATTCCCAAAGTGTGCTTGGGGGTTCCAAGGTGTGCTAATTATATCATGTGCCAATTAATAGTGCCAATATATGCCAATACATGCTAGGTGCTAAGGATGTGGCGCAGGGTGCCAGGGTATGTCAATATGTGTCAAGGTGATGCAGGGTCATTGGAGTTTAGCCAGCAATGTGAAAGATTGTTCACATGTTGTGGCTATATAGGTTCAAAAAATTCATTTAATGATGGGTGAAAGTCAGTTTTTCTACGAGGGTTGGATCCCTCAACAATTTGTTAAAATCTATTCTGTAATAGATAGGCTTGAACTAGTATTTAGGGGAGGTTGAACAATTTTGATTTGTTTGAGCTTATTTAGGTTTAGTTGATGAAATCTAGGAAGATATGTTGTAATTAGGAGTTTTTTTTAAACTAGAATAATTTGATCCTCAGAAGGAGGTCGGTTGCATTGTAACAAAACTATAAAATGTAACCTTTGGAACAGAGGAATTCAGAGCTGGCCGTGGAAGAATTGATTGTGAGAATTTGATCTTTGTTTTGAATAAAATTACAGAGTTTATTTATTTGGGTTACTTGGAAATTTCCCGGAGTTTAATCCCCTTTCTAAAATCCATTTAAATTCATGTTCTCTATGTATAAATTGAGTGTATTAACCTCTGTATAAAAGACTGGGAGAATTCGAATAAGTTCTGGTTTTCTTTGTTTGTGATCGGAATCGAGAATTTGAAGAGATTCAGGGTTTTACTTGAAGATCAGCAGTGATCATAGGTATTTTTTTATTGATTTATACAATGAAAGAAGATTTTTATGGGTAATTGAAGTTAAACAAAGAAAAGGCGAAAAATCGTGTTTAAGCGTGATTTAAACCAAAGCTTTGAGGTTAAGTGGTTTTAGAGAAACCACTTACACTATTGTCGCACCGCTTTTGGATGGTGGGCAGTTTTATTCATTTGGAATGAGATCCAATCATAACATGACACGTCACAGGTGAAATACCACCCATTTCGCATAACTTTTGGTTGATAAAGTTCTGGGGTCGTTTGAACGCGATTGTCGTTCGATCTTAGGCACTGGAGATCCTACAGTATTCGCATTGAGAGTTACATGGGGGATAACACAAAGGTATGGAACCGATGTTTATTCCAATAGACTTTTATTAAGATGTTTGAAGTCTGGAACCACTGCGAAGGTGTTTAAAGTTTGATTCTGAAGTGTTCTAAATTTTAATATTTCTGAAGGTCTTAATGTTAGTTTAGTAGAATTTTACTAAGAGCTGAGAGTTTGGAAATATATTGTCGAGAGGGTCTAAAAGGTTGATTTAAAATGCATTCTAATGTTATGTTCCGGAAGGCTTAAAGCACTATTTGAAAAGTAAAAATATTTACTTCCGAAGGGTCTTAACATTAGCTTGAAGTGAGTTGAATGATTCCGAAAGATTTGTAATATTGTTTACAAAGGATTGGTATTGTTTAAAGAGGATCTTTTAATGTCCATTTCATTTATCAAATTTCATAAATTTGATGAATGAAACCAATCATAAGGAACAAGATCAAACTCCTCCGGAGTTAGAAACAATTGTAAGCAAGTTTGAAAGGCTCTCCTTAACGCCTGCACCCACACTGCCATCACAAGGCAACAAAAGGAAGAACTAATAAGAGGGTTAATAAGTCAGGACTTTATCTTTTTGAAAAGGGGCATGCTAGGCACACTAATAATAGGTCCCAATACATGCCAAGTGGCATTGTGTTCCAAGTGTTAATGTATGTCAATGCATTCAACCAAGGTGTTCCAGGGCATGCTAGGGACTATATGCAGCATGCCAACACATGCTAGGAGAGTTCCATGTTGTGCTAGCGCATGCCACCATGTGCTTGGGCGTCAGTGTCATCACAAGATGTTCTAGGTACAATGATGTTCCACGACATGTGGGATGCTAAGAAATGTTATTGTGTGCCAAAGCATTAATTTAAGGTGTGCCCAGATTGTTGAGGATTGTTAGGTCTTTCTCATTAATAGAATTTTCAAAGCTTGATTATGTATTAAATAATATATTTCCTACACACAATAGTGGAACTTTATCTAAAGGGAATTTGCTAGATAATAAACTTAATAGATATGAATCATGTGTTGACTCATAGGAAATCTCTATTCAACTAGTCATTACTTGAGGGAAATGATACACGCTTATTACTTCTTAAAAAATTGACTGACCCTAACCACTATGGCCTTGGACATATTATAAAAAATTCTCCACAATAATGGTATTAAATCGTTATCTTTTGACAAAAAATATATTAACAGGCACATAGCGTCATCAAAAACTCATTGGAATGATCAATGATGACGAACATTTTTTGATCATCACCAAAAGTAACAAAAAGAGCATTGGTGAGGGTCATTAAAATTTTGTCACTAGAAGTGTCACCAAAGAGAGAATTAGTGATGGGCCTTTAACGACCCTCACCAAAAGTGAAATTTCTTTGGTGACAGACCATAAAGGACCATCACTATATACACTTATAGTGATGGTTTTTGGTGATCAATAATGACGGACATTTTTTGACCGTCACCAAAAGTAACAAAAAGAGCATTGGTGAGGGTCATTAAAAGTTCGTCACTAGAAGTGTCACCAAAGAGAGAATTAGTGATGGGCCTTTAATGACCCTCACCAAAAATTTCATTGAAAATGTCTTTGGTGATGGACCATAAAGGACCATCACTATATACACTTACAATGACGGTTTTTTAATGACCGTCACCATATGTGACATTGGTGATGGACCTTAAAGGTCTGTTACAAGCATGACCCTCACCAATGTGCTTTTTCTTGTAGTGACTGTCATATACGGAGATGAAGAGTGGATGAGGTGGAAATATGGACAGTGATTAGAGGTGCAATGACGTGGAAAGGAGGTGGGCCCACCCACAATCTGTGGATCACAACATTTTGTTAAGATTATTGGGAGGTGAGTTATAAGATTTGCGAAGTGTGAAGTGTGGGGAAGGGGAAGTGACATGGAGGGAGGAAGTGGGACCGCTTCCGCAGTGAAAATCGCAATGTATAGCATTTAGTTATAAGTTTTGGGGGTTAACCTTTAAATTTTATGAAATGTGGGGAAGAGGGACCCACTGTATATGCGACGAAGTTTACAAATCGATGGAAAGTTTAAAGCGGTAAGAATTATGGAATTTTTATGATATTCATATGTATTGCAACAGCTTATGAAGCGGAGGAGGAGGTGGGACCAAATTATCACATTGCAAATAGAAATAGATATGTTGCAGGCACTCACAATGGTAAGTTAGATGCGATGTGATATCGCAAAATTGGTGATTTCATATTTTAAAATTTATTCCAATGCAGAACACTTAAAAACTGCGAAATGCAATGAAGGCCCCACTTTAATCGCTATCAAGAATGAAAAGAAATGAAATGGTGAAGATGGAATGGTAAAGCAAAGAGGTCAAAAAGGAAAGTTTTCAATGTATTTAAAAGGGAAATTAAATAAGGGAAGCGTGACGAGGAATGGGCTCCACGTTATATCGCATCGATGATTTTATAATTTATGGCATTTGATTTATAACACAACGTTGCGATGAGAATATGCGATGAGGCGTAAGGGGTCCCACCAAAGGTTTTAAATGGGTCTTTATTATATATATATATATATTATAACGATAAGGTTTAAAATAACACAATTGTTTGTGGGTGGTGGAGCTTATAATTATAAAGTTTGAAACTTTATAATAAAATGGTTTATTAAGTAATAAGCCTCGAAAAGTTATCTATGTGGGTTTTTGGGGGGGTTTGAATGGGATTTAGGGCATGGGAGAATATGGAGGAATGGATGGGGGGGAAGAGATTGAATGAAATGAAATGAAACAAGGGCCAAAATGAGGTTTGATCACCCTTATACCTTATCAGCAATACTTCCTTCCTTATACTGGATGGAGAGGTGGATTGATTCCTTTGAAGATTTTTACAATCAAAGTTCCCTTTCTTTCTCTGAAAATAAATGATAGCCATGGAATATCATTTTCAGTATGAAAAATTTAAACAATAGTTAGCCACCTGGTGAAATTGTGAAATACAGGGGTCTAACACTTGCTAGGCTGCAGCTGGTGGCACGAAATCCAAGATGTATGGGAATTTTTACTACAGTTTTACTACAGCGTTGACCATGTTTGAATGAGCTATTTGTAGACTGTTTTGGGCTGACTTTGACTGATTTTGAAGGCTGATTTTGACTGGGATTGACCAACGTTGAATTTTTTGGCTAGCGCATCCTATTGACTGATTTAAATTTTACTTTCTCTCTCTATTGAATTTGAAGAATAATAAGAAGTTTTGATCAAAAGGTTTTACCCAAATTGGGGTTTTTCCTTGGCATCCGCCAAAATGTTGTGTCCTCTGGTCTTGGCCTATATTTTGTCTATTTTTTTATGTTCTATCAGCATTTACCATCAATGTTAATGTGATTGGTAAACAAGTAATTGAATCGGGCTAATAAGAAAGATTGAAGTAAATTGATCTAAGCATAGAACGTACCATCATTAACTAAAAATTAATAGATGTTCAGAAGGAGAACATAGAATTTCTTGTTTAGAGAAATTTTTTTCTTGGTTTTTGTACCATAAAAGTTGCTCATATAGAAAAACCTTGGACTTCATTTCATTTTCTGCTACCCCTTGATTCTCCAATGCCACCTTCTGAGATAGCTCCTATGTTGTTATTTGATAATTAAGATTAACCTTGGATGAAAAAGAAATAGTGAAACCATTTTCCAGATCTAAATCTTTTTATTCCTTATATTTAAGTTCCAAATATGACATGACTACCCCATATGAACATGGACCCAGAGGAGATATAATGTAATTTGAATATGCATTTATTGAAGCTAAAAATATAGATAAATCACCTAAAGGAGTAGTTGGCAGTGAAGGTATTTGTTCAGATGGATATGTATCCCATTGTACCCTTGTAACTTGAGCACATCTATCTCCTATGGAATATTTATTAAAAACAATTTCTGTTTGAACAAGACTGGTTCCATCAGGACTAGTTTTGCTAGTAACATGTGACATAGGTGGCCCAATCCCTCCACTAGTAAGAGGTGGTTTAGACTCTCATTTATTGCTCTCACAAAGTTATGCAGTCCACGGAAATAGATTAAAAGGCATGTTGAAGCTATTTTTCTTAGAAAGTTATGTTTTTGAACCACCGAGTTGGGTCAAACACTGAGTGTGGCCAATCCTTAGGACAAAGGATGAGCCACACTGGGTGTTTACCAAAAGAATTTCTTGAATAAAAAAATAACATTTCAAGTTAAAAGATATTAGTTAGTAAAATAAAATATTATGGAATGATGTATCTATAGTTTTGTCGGAAAGTCCACATAATTATATGTACAGTTTTGACAGAAAAAGTAAACATAATTATATCTTTATAATTTTTTTTTTATAAATTTTGTTGTTATCTTTTATCTTTAGATATGTGTAATTAATTATAATTTTTAAATTATTATAGAAAAATAAAAATAAAAAGTAATATTTCAAACCAAATTTATTTATTTTATCACATAATATTTTTTTAAATAAAATATTTTAAAAATATGTATCCTCTATCGAACTGTTGTGCTATTCAAAAACCCCCATTATTTTGGAATATTTACCTTATAAAAATAATGGGGACCCTTTAAAATTTTAGACTAGAATGATTAATTCAAATATAAATATGAATGAAATGGGTTTAAAACATTTAGTTGTCATTTAAAGGACATTTAAGCAGAGAATATTAAGCAAACATGAAAGTAAACCGCAATCAAAAAATCACAAGATCTCATGAAAGGAATATGGATTCTTAAAATCCACTCTAAACGATTTGTGATACGAAAGACAATAAAAAAATTTAATAAAGGAAAAGGATTCCCTCGAATGAAATTCCATGAGAAAAAAATGAAGGGAGCCATCACCACCACATAATCAATCAAAAATCACATATCGCATTTTTATCATGACAATATTTAATACATTATTCACATATCCCCGATGCCATACACTCCATCGCATCGCACTTTCGCAACATGACCACTTCTGCCCATTTTTCATTTCCACAAAAATTGCGATTGAGATATCACAATCAGGGAAAGGTAGCTAATCGACATTCTAAAAAGTTTCACACATGAATAATGTCCACAATGCGAAAATATATCAACCCATTATTTCCATTAATATCATAAAATTAAATGGTTTTAATAGCTCATGCCTCCAAAATTATTTGACCACAAGAGTATTGAATTTCTCGATTATCCACGTGCCAAGTTTCATTCACCCACTCTTTCCATTATTAAAATACTTTCTTATTTGTAAAAAAATATTTCCCCTTTTCTACTTATCATTCTTAATTGTTTGGAGGCCAATCTGAATAATTAGAGCTCTTCATAAATGTCAAAGGCTGTGAAGTAATCCAAAAAACCTAACGCTCCCACAAATTGTACAACTAGAAGTAACAAAGATTCTACCCTTATTCACAGACACGATATGCACGCCAGAGAGTGGTTATTCGTCTTGGAAATAAATTTACAAATTATTTGAAGATGAGAAACCCCACAAGGTTGAAATAGAAGCTACTGCAGATGCTTCCGACTCTTCATAAACTACTATAGAAGAGGTCGACAACTCTTTTCTACACCGGATTGCTACACGCCCCAAAATTTTACCATATACTGATATGGTAAAATGGATAATTGACAATCTCAATATTGGAGACAAAAATTTCTTTGAAGTAGAGGAACAATGATAGGATCTTCAAAGCTGAATATTTGAAGAAAATGTAGCACATTCCAGACCTAGAGAAGGTCTACGATAAAGAATTTCTAGTAAAATTCGGCAAGGAGAATGAACTAAAGTCGAACACCATCAAGTAGTGGAGGAACATCCCAAACAAGCATAAAAATGATGATAAGGGTATGTATTCGACTAATTCCCTTGCTAGTCCCTATTGTTATATTGTTGCAATGATGTCTAGACTCTTCGGCCAACCCGATACCACTAAATTATCAGCTGAATGGGTTCCCCTTTGTTAGCCACCTATAATATTTGTTATTCCAAAAGGTAGATAAGAATTTTTGAGCCTCCAAGGAACAAATTTTATCACTAAAAATTGTTGGCTCTTGAAGACTCTAGAAGGCCTTATGCCTCTATACAAAATCTTCATTGTTGTTCCCATTTTATATTTAGAGGTTCTGCTGAAATCATTAGAAGAAACTGCTGAGAAAACCATTATTTTAACCTTCTCCCTCTTCCAAAATTACTTTCATTTTTCTCCCCTTTTTCCATAAAACCCTTTTTTTTTCATGATTCCACTTCTTCCCCTCATGAAAATCATCTTTACAAGGTTAAAAACTCACTTTTTAACCTTACCGAAACCATCAAATTCCATTGAAAACTACCAAGAATTCATAAAAAAATGCAAGTCTTTACTATAGACTTAAGCCCTTAAGGCTGAGCCCCTTAAACCACTTCCCCACACTTGCCCTTGTCATAAAACCCAAGCGCTAACCCTCTCGGCGCTTATCACATCGGAAATATCCAAATGCGCAAGTATTTTTGCTCTATTCAAAACTCAGATTGCAATCAAGCTTTGTATTAAAAACCCCAATGCGATTAATCCTTTGTGTTGTAAAAACCTCCGATCGCATCATTTTTATATACGTGTCCTATGGGCTTGCCTTGGTGCTTAAAACCTTATGAATTTTCTTCCCGGTCACCCTTTTCCTTTGTAAAGTCGAAAAACCCACTTTTCCAAAGTTTTAAATTAAAAACCAAAGTCACATGGTTTAAATATAAAAATGGGTAGATTAAGAAGACCCGATCGCGCAATCACGATCGGAGAAATCACAATGGGTAGATTAAAAATACCACATTAGAAATTCTTATGTGATTGATTCTTATATATATAAACTTTGCCCCTCTGATTGCGATGGCCCGATCACATCGGAAACCTTTGTAAGGCTCCTCCGATTATGTTTGTTTGAAACTTCCGATTGTGATGTTCCGATCGCACCATCGCATCAGATTTTTTAAATCACATCGCACATTTTTCATCGCATGAAGTTGTTTTTTCTCCCGACCTCTGATTGCGACTTCCCTCTGATTCATTCCTCACCGTTGATCTGATCCTCAGATCAAATGGCCATCACCTAATCGCTTTTTCCCTCCTGATCACACAATTGCATCGCAGATCCTTCATCGCACCCCTTTTCTCCTCCCGCCGATTGAAAATTCTCGATTAGATCTAGACTGTCCGCATGTCCAGATCCAACAGCTACGATCCTCTCCCACCTTCCGAAGCAGTTTGACACATTTCGCAGGATTTCTTAACTATTTTTGTGTTTTGCAGGTGTTTTTTATGGTTTTCCATTGTATAATGAAAAGGGGCCGAAGGCCGGGAAAGATGTTTTCCGCGCCTTTGAGCTATTAAAGAGAACCATTTGCGGGGTTTCATTCAACGTTTTATCAATGTTTCATGGGCATTGATACCTATAAAAGCCCAACGGCTCTACACATTGACAAGACACTGTGGTTCAAAACCGCATTTAAAAAGAGTATCAGTTTGAAAGACAGAGCACAGCAAAGATGAAGACTGAAGACAGATTTAGGGAACTACGGCTTCAAATAATGATCAAAATCTTGTTCCCTGCATTCAAACACAGTCAAAGGAAGTTATAAGTGTTTGACAGGTAGAAAGGACCTCCACCGCTGCATTTTGAGGCGAATTGATTCCTCAACTACCACAAAAGCCACCTATTGCCTCAAACCATTCAAAACAGAGGCCGAAGTTATTGATTGAAGAAATATCTACATCCAGTGCTGCCCAGAAGTTAATTCTACCATAGGAAGCGAATGCAACAAATATCTTCAGGATTAATCCACATTATGCAGAACCTGGAAGTCAACAAAACTCCCACCAAGTTTAAACATTATTTGTAAAACATTAATACAGTAGTCCACCTGTACACTTCTCCATCGAGCCCCTCAAAAGGCCGAAGAAGTCTTCACTCTGTATTAATTGTTCTTGAGATATTTTTTTAGATATCACCTCCTCATCTTCCTATAAATACCTTTGTGGAAGATGAGAAATTGTTGGTTATTTTTTGATTACAAGTTGTAATATTGAAACTCTTTGAAGTAAATACATATTATGTTGAAGTTGAAGAACAAATTGAAGTTTTGGAGGTCTTGATGATGTTGTTGCATGCTTTTCCCTGAGAAGGCTCTATCATTGGATCCATGAGCTTGGCTGTTGGTGAAGTATTCTTAACTATTTATGTTTTTCCCCTATTTTCATTATGTTCCATAATTTCTTACTACAGTAGGATAGAAATTATTAGGCTAAGAAATGACTCCTGGAAGCACCTTAGACCTGTTCATCCTTCACTGTTTTATGTTTTCTTCTGCTGAAGTATTTTAGAGGCTTTAATCTTTCTCTTTAGTCTTCATGCTTGTTTATTTCCTTAATAGTTTGAACAGTTGGTTTCAGCATGATTTATGGTTCTCCCTGCTTGTCTGTTGCCACTTAAAAACTATTATTGAAGTCTCCCTTTGAAGTTCTTTGCTTATAGTGAATCAGAGAGGTCTGTTTTGATCTTGCCCTTTGTCCTCACTTAAACAGTTGGCTTAAAGGTCGTTATAGTTATGATCATAGATGTATTAGGTGTTCCCTCTTCTATGACTATGATTATCAGTAAATCTTATATGTTTTCTAAAGTCCTTTAGAATAAAATCTTTGAGGAAATAGGGTGTTCCCCGAATCTTAGATTTTACTTTGAAAGTTGTTTTGAAATCATTGTTTGCTTAAAGGTGTGATTTGTAGAATTTATGGTTAGCCATGTCTATCAAAGAACTCTTTATTGTTTCAAATTATGCTTTCAAATTCCCTTTGTTGAGAATTAAAACTCTCTTTCCAAATCATTAATGTTCATCCCATTCCAAAAACAAAAGGATCCTGTGGCCAAGTTAGATTTTCCCTCTGATATCCCATATCCTTTGATGAGTTTGTTATGACCTTTTCTTGACTCCATTGCCCAATGAACCAGATGTTTCTCCATTCTATGTATCTTTCCTAGACCTTTCATGTTCTGTTGTATCAATTCAATCCAACCAAACAAACAAACACCTGCACTTAATAACTAGTCTAAAATCAATACTATAAGCACACAAGATAAAATTTTGCAAACAAACATTTGAGAGATCCCTCTCTGAGAACAGGAGGACTAGATCCTGTAACTCTAAAGATTGGTTCTGATGTTGCCTTGTCTTTTGATTTGCCAAACTATCAAAACACGGGACACCAACATAATGGCGATCACGGTGGGACCATTCTGAGTCAGTGACAATCTAAGTACCCCTTAGGACTCCATAAATCCCTTATTTTCAAAGACTATCCAGTGATTATCAGCCACCTCATCGCCACCAACATAATGGCGATCACGATGGGACACTGAGTAAAATCTTCAGAAAACAAAACACTCACTGTCTAGCATAACATAAGTAACCTTCTTCAAGCACTACCAAGCATAATGGTAATCATGATAGGACCTTTGAATCAGTGACAAACTAAGTAACCCTTAGGATTCTCATAAAGCCTTGTCAAACCTTGAAGATTTCAGTTACCAAGCCATAAGAGTAAACTCTGTATGTTTTGACACCCTAGCTAAGTGTTAAATCAGACTTAGAACACTCTCTTAACATATAAGACCAAAATAACTCAGAAAAACCTAAAAAACTTTTCAGTTTGGCTTCATAATAAACTTGGTGGTGGACCATAAAACCTTTTACCTCCAAAAGAGCTAAAAATTCCCACCTGACGACTCCACAATCCTAAAAAATAGACCCTAAGACTCCACTAGGAAGACCCCAAGTCTTGATAGCATCATATAAACTCAGCTAGAAGGTTCTAAGATTAAAATTTTCCTTCTTCTGAAAAGATCAGTTAGCCTCTTAAAGATTGTCATATTTGGTTAAAACTTTTCTTTTTAACTGGGTCTGAAAAACATAGCATAGTGGCTCCTAGAAAGATTCATACTAGAGCCTACCCTGACCCAAACCCATTGGGAATAGTTGATAACCCTGAAATTATCCTTAGGAAGTCTCCTAAGATAAAATTATCAACTGTTTTCAGATCACCGTTGAGAGCTAATTCAGTTCTTGAAAATCTTTCAGCTCTACAACAATCTCAAGTTGACTTAGTAAATCCATTTAGAACTAGGTCTCTTGGTGATTTAGATCAGTTAGATTCTGAGTCTTCACTATCATCTCCTGAAACAAGTGAACCTCTTGGTAGCAGAGAAACAACACCTCCTGACTTACATTTTCTTCACAACTTAGGTGTCTCTCATCCAAGATCAGCTCAGCAGTCTATTTCTGGTCCATCCATTTCTGCTCACCCTTCATCCACTGTTCAAACCACTACACCTCAGCCCACTGTTCCTGTTATAAATCCGCTCCTTGTAAATCCACCCCCACCACCTATCATGGCAGCATGGTATGCTCCCCTAGTCCTTCCTGTACCATTAGTTAATCTTCCACAGGACTATTAGTCCAAAATTCCATTATATGATGCCAACAATGCTACAACTGCATCACAACATGTAGATAAAATGAATGACTACTTTGACAGAAATGAAATTGATGATGATTCTGTCAAGCTTAGGTTATTTTCTCAAAGCCTAGGGGGAGAAGTAAGAAAATGGTTTAAGGGTTTAGTCCCCCATAGTATTAATGATCTCCAAGGCTTCCATCAAACGTTCTTAAACAAATGGGAAGTAAAGAAAAACCCTCTCCAAGTCCTTTCTGACTACAAAAACCTCCATAGAAACACTGGGGAAAGTGTGCAAGCTTACTACACTAGATTCAATAGTGTGTATAATGCACTTTCCCCATAACTAAAACCTCCACAGGGCTTAGCTTTAAAAAATTTCTTGAAGGGTTTGACTCTGACATGACCTATCAGCTGAGAGAAAGATATTTTGCAACTCTATAGGATATGCAAAAGGGTGCTCTTTTTGTGGAAGTCAACTTAATGGAGAAAAGAGAAAGAATGAAAACTGAGAAGAGAGTATCTTTTAGAGAAGAGTCCACTCTGTCTACTTCAAGCTCAAAAATGGAGAGGATGTTGG
Organism: Pinus albicaulis; assembly: GCA_034641835.2. NCBI lineage: Eukaryota > Viridiplantae > Streptophyta > Pinopsida > Pinales > Pinaceae > Pinus > Pinus albicaulis. Next base: position 255,654 of record JAXQQM020085263.1, read on the forward strand.
AAGAAATGATGAAAGAGATGAGCATAATTAAGAAAGCACAAGAAATCAAAATCAAACTGCTCCTCGAAATAGAAATCAGAATTATAAAAGAGAAAACAATCAAGACAAACAGAACAAGAATGACCAACAGATTAGACCTCCCTTCCAACAAAACTATGTAGATCAATATGAGGAAGATAGGGAGTTGGAAAGGTGGGAAGAAGCTCATGTAAACTTGATTGGATCATACAGTGGAGATGATGTTTTCCTCACTAAGGAAGAACAAGGATTCTTCTCTGATGACCAAAATACAAACACCTATGAAGACTCTGAGGACTATAGATTGGGTTTTGAAAATGCAATTATGGAAGTGCATAAACAATACGATCTTACGAGAAAATGGAATGCAGATAACTTAAAGGACAAAAGCACTAACACTGCTGTCAAGAAAAACACAGAAACTCAGCCCAAAAAGACAGCGGAGAAAACCAACATTTTGGCCAAAAATCCAGACTTAAATAAAGACAAAAATATTTAGCCAAATGTTGAAAAAAGTACCCCTAGCACTTCAACTAGTGGTCCTAACAAAACTGTCCCAATTACGAGTCCAAATAAGGTTCAACAAATCAAAATTGCTGAAAATAATTCAATTGAAAAAGCAGATGTAAATATCAACAAGTCAATTATTCCTTTCAGCCTTGAGGGAGAGATTGCTAAGATAAAAATTACCATTCCCCTGGCTGAACTAGTAACCCAAGAGGTGTACAAAAACCAAATTTTGAAAGCTTTGAACTTAGGAAGTGATACTGACACTTTGAACCTAACAAATGATAAACCTGAGTTGTTATTCAGTCTTGAAGTTGAAGGAGAATATCAAGAAGGGGCTGTTCCTCCCTTCTATGTTAGCTTGAACATACACGAGAAAATTTTACACAATGCCATGTTAGACTCAGGAGCTTCACACAATCTAATGCCCAAGGTGGTAATGGAGAGCTTAGGCTTAGAGATTACTAAACCATACAAAGATTTGTATTCTTTTGACTCAAGCCGAGTCAAATGTTTGGGTTTAATCAAAGATTTATGTGTTAATCTAGCTCAGATCCCTGCTAAAAATCTAGTTATGGATATAGTTGTAGCTGACATTCCCCCTAATTATGGCATGCTCTTATCAAGATCTTGGGGAGCCAAACTTCAGGGAAGCCTTCAAATGGACATGTCTTATGCCACCATCTCTGTTTTTAACCAAAACAAAAGACTATACAGGGAATCTCACATGAAGTACATGGTGAGCAACCTAGACAGACCGAACAACACTTCAATCTATTCTACTCGAGCAAGTTTAGATTCCTTTATCTTATGTAACGAAGATGAAATTACTCAACAAGATAAAGAGAACATAGACCTCGTTGATTCACCAAAAAAATCGAATCTTCCCTCAAGTCAACTTCAAAACAGCAATAATCAACAGCAACAAGAGAATGAAAATGAGTCAAACGTGATTTGGACAATAAACTTTGATGGATCCTGTAATAAAGCAAGCGCAGGTGCAGGCGTATGGATACAAAATACAAATCAGAGTTTTTCATATAAATTAGATTTCCTGAGCACCAACAATATTGCTGAGTACGAAGCACTTCTCCTAGGTTTACAATTGCTCAAACAATTACAGGCCCAAAAGGTAACAATCTTAGGAGATTCTGAACTTATCATAAAACAAATCAAAGGAGAATACTCAGCCAGAAATCCGAGGCTTAGGGAATATCGGAACGCTGCTCTCGATTTATTGAAAACCTTTGAAAAATACGAACTCATTTTCATTCCTAGAGCATTTAATCATTTAGCAAATGAACTCGCTTTTAATGCCAGTCACTGTCAAATACCTAAGATAAATGAACAGCTTAGCATAAAGGTAAAACACAGGCCTACAGTGCCCGATAACGTAGATCACTGGCAAGTTTTTGATTCTGACCAACACAGACGATTTCTTGAAGTCAGAAAACGATTTCGCCATACCAACATCAGAATCGAGCCATAATCAAAACTGTCCATATATTGAAGAAATCCCAGAAGTTGAAATAACACACTCTGCTGATATAAGTCATTATGAGAATATGTTTGAAGCAAAGTCAATTGACAACGTGGACCAAAAAGACCTGGAAGTTTTAGAATGTAAAAACGGTTCAATTCCAAGAGGTCTCTCACCTTTGGAACACCTTTTCGACTTTAATGATGTAGCCAAAGAACCAAAAATGGAGCCTGTAGAAACAAACGTAGAAGAACACAACATAGGCTCCCTAACGGAACCCAAGATGATTAAATTGTCCAACACTCTTCCAACTCACATAAAATCTCGATACATTGATATGTTTAAAGAGTTTAAAGATGTTTTTTCCTGGGCATACACAGATCTGAAGTCTTACGATACCAACATCATTCAGCACAAGATTCCCTTGAAGGAAAATCAAAAGCCCTTTAAACAAAAACAGAGGAGAATAAACCCACTTTTATTACCTTTAGTTAGAGCCGAAATTGAAAAGATGCATGATGCTAGCATTATAGTACCTATTAGATTTTCAGAATGGGTATCAAACTTAGTTTCTATTAGGAAAAAGACAGGGGAGATCAGACTCTGTATCGATTTCAGAAACCTAAACAGATCATCCCTAAAAGACAACTACCCATTGCCCAAGATGGATCATATACTTCAGAGGGTAGTTGGGTCAAAAAGGATATCACTCTTAGATGGGTTCTCGGGTTACAACCAGGTGTTAGTGCTCCCAAGTGATCAAATAAAAACTGCTTTTACCACACCTTGGGGCACCTTTATGTATGTCAAAATGCCTTTCGGGTTAATGAATGCAGGGGCCACCTTCCAAAGGGCCATGGACATAGCCTTTTCTAAAGATATTGGCTATTTCATAATTATTTACCTTGATGACATAACTGTCTTTTCAAAAACTGATGAAGAACATTTGACTCACTTAAGAAAAGTTTTTGAGAAGTGTAGGAAATTTGGCTTGTCATTGAATCCCAAGAAGACACTCTTTGGTCTCCAAGAAGGTAAACTTCTTGGACATATAATTTTGGAAGAGGGAATCAAAATAGACCCTACAAGGATAGATGGCATATTACAAATCACTCATCCAAGAAGCCTCAAAGAGTTGCAATCTTTCATCGGAAAGATTAATTTTTTGAGAAGGTTTATCCCTAACCTTGCTGAGCTATTAAAAAACATTACAAACATGCTTAAGAAAGATGTAGGTGTAAAATGGACTTTACCAGCTAAACAATCATTCGAACTGGTCAAACAAGCTCTTACCCAAACACCGGTCCTGATTAGTCCAGATTTTACCAAAGATTTTTACATCTTTTCTTTTGCATCTGAGCATACAATAGCTGCAGTTTTACTTCAAAAGAATGATTTGGGGCAAGAAAAACCAATATCTTTCTTTAGTAGGGCCTTAAGAGATGCTCCTCTCAAATATAACATCATGGAGAAGCAAGCCTTAGCATTAGTGAAAGCATTAAAAGACTTTAGGATCTATATTTTACACTCTCACATAATTGCTTTTGTTCCACATACTGTTGTCAAGGACATTCTAAGTCAAGACCCTGATGGTAAAAGGGGAAAATGGATTGCAACCATTCTTGAATATGACTTAGAAATTAGGCCCACCAAACTAGTTAAAGGGCAAGGATTAGCAAAACTTATGGCTGAGTCTAACTTCCAAGCACTAGACATCAATATGGTAGATGTGTTGGAAGAAATAGAAGAATCTGATGCTCCTGTTATTGAAAAAACATTTCTAAATTCTCCTTGGTATGCTGACATTATTTATGTGCTTTTATATTTAAATACCCCTCCTTCTTTGTCTAAAACTAAAGCTAGATTCTTGAAACAAAAGGCTTTGAGTTTTTGTATCTTAGATGGAGTATTATATTGGAAAAATGCTGTTGGAATTTTGCTTAAATTTTTACTTGAAGATGATGCAGGAAAAATCATGCATGAATTGCATGACGGAGAATGTGGAGGACACCTCTACTGGAAGGCCACAACAAACAAAATTCTTAGATCCAGTTACTATTGGCCTACCCTTTTCCCAGACACTCAAAAGTTGGTCATGTCTTGCCATAAGTGTCAAATCTTTGATGGCAAAAGAAAAATTCTTCCCTTACCCTTACATCCTATCAGAGTTGAGGCACCTTTTCAACAATGGGGTTTAGACTTCATTGGGGAAATTCACCCATCCTCCTCAGCTCAACATAAGTGGATCCTCATAGCCACTGACTTCTTTACCAAATGGATAGAAGCTATACCTTCCAGAAATGCCAATGACTCTGTCATTATCAAGTTCCTTGAAACAAATATCCTATCCAGATTTGGTTGTCCCAGAAAAATCATAACAGATAATGCTGCTGCTTTTAAATCTAAGAAAATGGTTGATTTATGTTACAAATACCACATAACCTTGGGCCATTCCACTGCTTACTATCCCCAAGGAAATGGATTAGCTGAATCCTCCAACAAGAGTCTCCTCAATATAATCAAAAAACTGTTGGAGCAAAATCAGAAATCATGGCACTGTAAGCTGGTTCATGCCTTATGGGCTGATAGATTAACTACAAAGAAGTCAATAAATATGTCCCCCTATCAGTTAGTTTATGGCATGGATGCGGTTTTTCCCACCTCATTGGGAGTTCTAGTCATGAAACTCCTTCAAGAAGTGCAGAGTGAAGAGAATGATGTGCAAAGAAGGATCAACCAAACAATCCATTTACAGCAGACCAGAGAAGAAGTTTATGAGAGAACACAGATAGTCCAAGAAAATATGAAGAAACTATTTGATAAGAGGACTAAGGCAAACAATTTCCAAATTGGAAATGTTGTTCTTAAATGGGATTCAAGAAGAGAAGAGAAGGGAAAACATGGCAAGTTTGAGAACTTGTGGAAAGGGCCTTATATTATTCATGCTGAGAGGGGTCATAATGCATTTTTCTTGAGAGAATTGAACGGAGAAGATTTGTGTGGAGGTCTTGTCAATGGTAGGATGCTCAAGCATTACTTCTGCCAAGAATCTTAAGTTTTAAAGCATTTTATTTTTCATTGTAAATGTCATAGTCTAACCATTACATTCAAAGTTAGAAAAATAAAAAAATACAAAAACAAACAAAGAAAGAAAACAGGGCAGATTGTAAATAACAATAAAGGTATGGCCCCATACCAAAAAAGAGAGAAATAAATTCTGAAAGTGTGCAAGCTTAAATGCCGCTACTGAAAAACACACATCTAGTTAGTCAAACTTCCTAATCTTGACTAATTAGCCTTTAAATTTTCTGCTAATAGGATAGTGAATTCGATTGGCCAAACTATTTAATCTTGGCTTATCAGTAGATAGATTAGGATAGAAATGAAAGGGTCAAACATGTTCAAAATCTGAACCTAAGTTTCCAAAAGAGAGATGACTCAAATCTGTTTTATTTTTCTGAGTCAAAAAGAAGAAAATCTGGTTCTAATTAGCTCAAAATATGAACCAGAGAGCAAGGAAGAAACAACTCACATAAGAGTCAAAACAGAGCTGTAAAAAGAGTGAAGGAAGTGCTTGAATTTTCAGATCTTAAGCCTTCCAATTTTGATTTAATTTTCCGCAAATAAATAATCTATGTGCAACTTGTTTTATGCCATAGACCAGCATCAAGTAAGACTGATCAATCCTAACCTGAATGCTTTTTTAAATTTCTGTTTTAGCAAAATTAGAGAATAAAATTCTGTTGGACAGTTTAATCCCAACAGATAGTAGATTAGGTAGAGAATTATATGGATTCAACTGTTTAATCTAAATCCATGGAGAAACAAAGAGTAGAAATAGATTAGAATTTTTGCTTTCAAAAAGAATAAAATATTGTAAGAGATTTTGCCAATCCAAGTGCACTCTAATGAAGAAAAAATATTAGGCCTATAGGATTGGGTAGGTAGAAATCTTGTTGATAAAAGATCCATTGTTTTTCCATGGCTGTTTAGCATTTCCAGAACACAAGAAGATCATTCAATCAAAGAAAGGCAGCCCAATGGATGAGGCAACTGATCAGCCTCTGAGAAAATGCAAGTCTGAAGTTCTTGATGCCTTCAAGAAGACACCATCCCCAAGTGGAGCCACTGTTAGCCCCTATAAAATTTGTCATAGCAAATGGTGGCTAAATTTTTTTTGAGCCTTCAAGGAACAAATTTCATTGCTAAAAAATTGTTGGCTCTTGAAGACTCTAGAAGGCCTCATGCCTCAGTCCAAAATCTTCATTGCTGTTCCCATTTTATACTTAGAAGTTCTGCTGAAATCATGAGAATAAACTGTTGTAAAACCATCATTTGTTCCCTCCCCCTCTTCCAAACTTACCTTCATTTGTTTCCCTCTTCTTCCATAAAAACCCTTTTGTTTTCATGATTCTTCTTTTTCCCCTCATGAAATACACTTTTATAAAGGTTAAAGACTCGTTCTTTAGCTTTTCTGAAACCATCAAATTCCATTAGAAACTCCCAAAAATTCATAAAAAATGCAAAGTCTTTGCTATAGAATTAAGCCCCTAAGGCCAAGCCCCCTAAAACCACTTCCCCACACGTGCCCTTGTCATAAAAAACCAAGCGCTAACCCTCTCGGCGCTTATCGCATCGCAAATATCCAAATGTGCAAGTATTTTTGCTCTATTCAAAACTCTGATTGAGATCAAGCTTTGAATTAAAAAACCCCGATGCGATTAATCCTTTGTGTTATAAAAACCTCCGATCGCATCATTTTTATATACGTATCCTATGGGCCCGCCTTGGCACTTAAAAACCTTATGAATTTTCTTCCCGATCACCCTTTTCCTTTGTAAAGTCGAAAAACCCA
>JAXQQM020081249.1:0-172013 GCA_034641835.2 Pinus albicaulis
TTGGTTGGACAAAGATAAATGAAGGTGAAGGAAGTCTAAATGAAGGGCGAAGATGAATGAAAGGGAAAAATGATTCAGCTAAGAAGATAGGCAAGAAACAACTTCAATCCATTGGGCTATGGAGTCATAGTAGGGTTTTAATTGGAGTAGCAAGAGGCAAGAGTGGTCCATGGGGCAAGTCATCTATGTCTAAGGATCTCTTTTAAAGTTTGATTTATGGAATGGAGTGATACATCAAGAAGGGGAATTAAACAGATGCAGAACGAAGAGCAGCCTAGGATCTGATAAGTACTTTTAAACCAGTCAGCCTTTGACAAACACTTAAGAAGGACACGAAAGCAGACTAGAATCTGGTAAGTACTTTTAAACCAACCAGCCTTTGACACACTTCCAATAGAAAACATACAAAACAAGGGGAAACACAAAGATAACACAGAATGGTCTAAGATCTGGTAAGTGCTTCTAAACTAGCCAGCTTTTAACACATTCCAAGGGAAACGATCAGTTAGTTATGCAGACAAGTCTGGGACCAGGGCTAACCATATCTTCCTTCAGTTCATCTTCACACAACATATACTGAAAGTAACTTTCAGAAATAATATTCAGCTAAAACAATAAGACGAGGGAACGCCAGTATTCTCATGCCTAAACTGAATTAAGTCATTCCTAAATAACACAGATTGGAAGAAAACATTCAAATAAGGATTTCTCAGCCAGAGAAGGTTACTGATATACAGTAGGTCCTAACCCTGTTTAAACTGTTCTTTACAGTGGAAAATGAAACAACATGAAAACAAAAATAAAATAACAAGTTACAAATGAGAATAACATCACCGTCAACATAGACCAGGATCCCATAAATCAGCTTGTATTGATGTTCCAAACCAGTTACAATCTTTAAGTCCAATGGTTCTTTACAGCTTCAGGCTTCTCAGCTCAACATAGGTATTTTCTCTTACAAACAGAGCTTACAGCAGCTTCAGAAAACTATTTACATGCTACAGATATGCAGTGACCAACAGTTTATCATCTTCTACAGAGATATTTATAGAAGAATGAGGAGAAAAGATCTGAGAAAAGATCTAAAACACATTTAATACAACGTTAAATGATTTCTCGGCCCCTTAAGAGGCATCGATGGAGAAATTACAGGTGGATGTGCTGCATTAACTTTTACATTTATGATTTAAAACTCGAAGTGAGTTTTATTTGACTTTGAGGCTCATATGCTGTTTGGAGTAACTCTGCAGATATTTTCTGCATTGATTTCCTTGCAGAAGTAACTCCCTGGCTGCGCTGGAGGCGAATATCTGATTTTCTTCAATAACTTCGGCCTCTGTTTTGAAAGGTTTGAGGCAACAGGTGGCTCGGTGGTAGCTGAGGAATCAATTTGCCTCAGATGTGGCGGTGGAGGCTTTCCGTCTGATGAAACACTTTAGGTTTTTCCTTTAAACTGTGTTTTAGATTGGGGATTAGGCTTTTGATAATGGTCTTAGCCGTAATCCCCATAAAAACCGTCTTCAATCTTCATCTGCTATGCTCTGTCTTCAAACTGATACTCTTTAACTGTTTTTGAATAAAAACAGTGTCTTGTCGATGTGCAGGCCGCACTGGGCTTTTTTAAAGGCATCAATGCCCATGAAGCATTGAGAAAACAATGGAGCGAAACCCCGCAGATGGCTCTCTTTAACAGCTCGAAGGCGCAGGAAACGTCTTTCCCTACCCTCGGCTTTCTTTCATTAAACAATGGAAAACCATTAAAATGCCTGCAAAACACAAAAATAGTTAAGAAATCCTGCGGAAATAGGTTTAAAATGCTTCAGATGGCGAGGGAGGAGCGAAGCCGTCGGATGAAGGCAACCAATGGTGGAGATCTGCATAGAAAGGCAAAAAAGGATAGCGGGAGAAGAATAAGGAGGAGTAGTTTTGGACCGTCCGATCCGGACACGTGGACGGTCCAGATCTAATCGGAGGGTCACAATCGGAGGTGGCAGAAAAGGAGATGCGATTGAAAATTCCAGTGCGATTGCGCAATCGGGAGGGGAGAAGGCGATTAAGCGCTGTCCGTCGATCTGCAGATCAGATCGACGGCGGAGAGTGAATCGGGGGATGGCCAATCGGCGGATCGCAATCGAAACTTCGGGCCCAATCGCAATCGAAACTGCGGGCTTGGTCTTTTCGATCAACCCATTGAAAATTTCCCGATTACGATTGCGCGATCGGTCTTTTTAATCTAACCATTTTATATTTAACACGTGACTTTGGCGCATTACATTAAAACTTTGGAAAAGGGGGTTTTTGTAATTTACAAAGGAAAAAGGGTCGGAAATAAAATATTCACAAGGTTTTAAGTGCCGGGGGCGGGCTCAGGGTTATATGTAAATAATATGATCGGGGGTTTTAAGCAGCAAGGCTAATCATAATCGAAAATTTTGGAGTATGGAAAAGACTTGCGTCTTTGATTCTTTTCGATGCGATTAGCGCTTTATCGTATTAGCAAGTGGTTCCAAACCAAAAACGTATGGTGGGGAAGTGGTTTAGGGCTTAGCCCAAGGGGCTTAAGTCTATAAAAAGACTTGTATTTTTATGATTTTTCACGGTTTTTTTTAATGGAAACAAAGGGTGCCGAAAGGGTTAAAAAGTGAGTTTTTAACCATGGGAAGGGTGATTTATGAAGGGAAGAAAGGAAAAGATGAAAAAATAGAGGAAAAATATGGGAAAAAAGGGAAAGGAAAAGAAGGTTAATTTCGAGTGGGAGAAAGGGAAAAAGGATGGCTTTGCAGCAGTTTCTTCTTTGTATTTCAGCAGAAATTTCAGAGTATGAGATGAGAACAGCAATGAGGATTTCGGACAAAGGCAGAAGGCCTTCAGGGAGTCTTCAAAAGCCAACAATTTTTAGTGATGAAATTTGTTCTTTGAAGGCTCAAAACATATTTAGCCACCTTTGGGTATAACAACAAAAAATTATAGGTGGCTAACAAAAATAAGGAAATTTGCAAACTTGTAACACTTTCTTTATGATTGTAGTGCCCTAGATGTGGCATATTCTACGCTAACACGCTTCCAATTGAGAACGAGCACCGACCCTACATGCAAGACTATCTCCATTCCCCAACAGGAATTATATCACCTTTTTCTTAACTTTTCTTTCTCAGGAATAGAAATTCCACAGAGGATAGTAACTTCCTATAGGGTTTGTTTGGAGGTCCTCGAGCTAGTATATAAGGTTGCAAGGTTCCATTCCTCATTTTCCTACTTCCAACCGATATCATTATACTCCATTTTCCACCGTGATTCATACATGATTGTTATTTTTTTGCACCTCGAGTCTATCTGTAGGGTGGGTTTTCCTTCCCTGGATGCCCATGCATCCAGAAACCTCACCTCCATCCTCTCCCACACTTCTAGCAGATCATGTCTTGATTGCAGTTTTACTACCATCATTGCAGGATGTCATTTGGTGGCAGCCTAGCCCCTCATCATAATTGTTTTGCCCTCATTTTAGTTAGTAGAGTCCCCTCATTGTCAAATCACCCTTTGTGGGGTCTCTTATATTTTCTTGCAATTTCTTCATGCATAATTCTGATAGTTCCTACTTTGACTCTTGACCACTCCCAATCCAACATTTCATTTTTATGATTTAATCATTAACTAGCTAGTCTATAAGGTAGCATATTCCCTTTCCTAATGTATGTGAAAGGACAGGGTTTGAGATTGTAGCTAAGAGTTTTTTTATTCTATTTAATGCTGCTGTTAATCTCCAACCATATAAAAAAAGAATTGGACTAGAACCATTTTGAATTTTATTTTCCATTGATATAATAATTTTGGAAACTCCTTCAATTAGTAATTTTTTAATTTTTTTATTATTGGTTATTATCAAACCTTGTTTATGAGCTAAAATTTCTGCCATATTATTAGTGTCCTTCCCTAGTTCCCCTGTAAAAAATTAAAGGATTTGTCCTTTCTCATCTCTAAAAAATCCTCCAAAGGCAGTTGGACCATGATTACCTTTAGAGGCCCCATTGAAATTTAGCGTCACAAAGCCTTTTGGCGGTGGTTACCATTGATCTGGACTAGAGTACTTTGGCTAAGGTTGGGACATTAGGGAGGAAATAGATTCATTGATTCCTAGCATCACCAAAAAATTTTATTATATGGAGGTCCAGTCCTAGTCTTGGCTTAACCATGGGATGATAAAGATTGTCTCACAAAAATTTTCCATGATGGAGATCCAAACTATGTCCATGCTATTTTCTTTGTCTTTAAAAATTCTTTTGCTTCTCTCTTTCCACACCTCCCATAATATAAACCTAGGGAAAAACTGCTAGACCTGATTAACTATGGGACTTTCAAATGGTACCAGACTCCATTCCTCGATTGTAGTAATTATGTTGTTGTTTTGATCTAATTTTATGAAAATTATGGCTATTTTGTCCCACACATTAGTAGAAAAGTTATAATTATGTAGAATATGCTCTGCATTTTAAGCCTTGTTGCCACATAAATAACATTACTTGGGCCTTGAAATCCTATTTTCTAAAAAATTTCTCAAGTTAAAATTTTGTTTTGCATGAGAAATCAAAGAAGGGGTGTCACTTTAGGCTAGAGCTTAAGATTCCATAACTTCTTCCACTTGTGGATGGTTTGTTGCCCTTCTAATCTTGATAATATTTTGTAAGCTTCTTTTAAATAGATCTTCTCAGCCAATTACACTATCGGAGAATATATTTCTCTGATTGAACTTTGATTTTCCTATTTTCTACTTCTTTTAGGAGTCTTTTCTATGTTTCATTACTTATGTTTGTTGGCAAAATTGTGAATATCTCCCACTGTCTACATTGGTGTTGTGATATTGGTCGCTCCTAATAATGCTTGACCATCTCTTTACCCTTTGCTAGTAATTGTGTTTTCTTCTCATTTAATTTTCCCTCTTTTTCTAGTTTTGGCCATTGTTACCAAGAGTCCTCCCAAAACAAAGCAAGATCTCCCTTTCTGATCATTAGAGAAATTTTGAGGTCTAAAATGGTTATGCTAAGGAAATTATAAAATAACAGTGGAAATAATACAATAAGATTAGATTACATCATCAAATTTTACAAGGAAAAAAGAAAAAACTATTTTTTCAACTTATCTCCTAATGGGTTTACTCAAATTTCGAGCGAGAACACTTGTTGGATGCATAATTTGATTCCTAATCCAAGGATTACTCATATTGCATACTTTTGATGGACCCTTCTACATGAAAAATAAGAAATATATGGAAAATGTGATTACGTAAAATGAGAAATACATCACGTTTTTCATGTATTTCTCATTTTTCATGTAGCCGGGTCCATCGAAAGTATGCAACATGGGTTCTCCTTGAATGAGGAATTAAATTTTGCATCCAACGAGTATTCTTGTTTGAAATTAAACCTTAGGGAGATAAGTTGAAAATACGAGTTGAAAAATAGTTTTATTATTTTAGTATTTTTTAATATTTTTCATTTTTTACCCCAAAAATGGTGAATCATCCCCCATGGCTGACATCATCATGTTGAATATTATTGGTTCTTATAAATTTTATTTTGGTTGTACATTTTTCTTAGGAAGCCTATTTAGACCTCAAAATTTCTCTAATGTTCCCAAAAGCTTTGGTTTTGGATGAGATTTATTTATTTTTAGATCATGTTCCATATGTGTGATCTCCAGATGTGTCCTTCCAGTATGATTAGCTAGTCCTCTTCTACAACTGGTACATATTTCTCCTTCCAAACTTTTCTCCATATTTTTGTTGGGTTCTTAAGCCATATCCACTAGGTTTTTGCACATAATGTCTAACCGAGAATTGTCGGGTCTCTCAGTCCCAAGTCCCCCAGGTTTTTCGGGTTACATGATTTTTCCCATGCTACCAAGGCCCATTTATTTTGAATATTAGAACCACCCACAAAGAAAGGCTCTTTTTATGTTTCTTATTTTTTTAGAATTTCTTTGGGGGCTGCTAAAGATGAGAAAAAGTACACTGGAGTTGCATGTAGCACAGATTTAAGCATATTTAGTCTCCCCAGTGAGGTGGAGGAATTTGAAAGTCTAACATGAGAATATATTTAATGCTTGACATAAGTTCTTCCCAAATTATAAGTTTGAGCAGATTTTTAATCAAGGGGGAGCCATGGTGTCTAGACAGAAGGGAGCTATTTTGAATACCCATAAATCTGGAGATGTGAGTTTGAATGGATATGGGTGTGTTGAAGATTTTTTTTTTTTTTTTTAGATTTTGAATAATGTATCTCAATACCCAAAGCATAAGAAAAGTCCTTCAAAATTGCTCTGAAGCTTTTAGCATCTCTAATTGTAGGTTTCCCCATGATAAGTGTATCATCTACAAATTATTTATGGGTTGAGGGAGGATTCTTTCTGTTGTGGCTCATTTTCATTTACCTTTGAAATATTTTTCAAAACACAAAAAAAGCATATATGTTAGAAAATGTAAAAAGAAGTATGTTGAAGAATTTATTTATATGTTGGTACATTAACATTTCGTGTTGAGATGTGAAGGTAGGTCAAAGGATTGGATAACCAGAATAAAGCTCAGGAAGGTTTTAACAACATGGAGAAAGATGGAGTTGCACGAGTTCATTGAATGAACTATTGCAAGGAGTAGCGTGGAGAAGATGGAGCTGTAGAGCGACGACATCCGAAGAAACAAAGAAATCGGTTAAGGCAGAAAACCTTTAGAATATTCCCAAAGGAGGCGATCTGGCCGCAAGGATTAAATCACAGAATTAAAGTGAGAGATGAACGAACCAGGTTGCATCTCCAAGTTAAGTTTGAAAAGTTGCGAAGTAGACACGTGTTGGCATAGCGCAATTTCGCATCGATGATTATTTAGTTTATGCGTTAAGGACTTTGTAAGTTAAACAAAATAACTTGCGATGTGGTAAGAAGAAAAACTTGCGATGCGATAAAGGGAGGGGCCACATGTTGGCACAACGATTCAGCACATATCGCACATCGGCTGGTTTAGAGTTTAGCATTAAGTCTTCGCAAAGTAAAGTATTTTGGTTGTGATGCAAAAAACAGGAGATGGCGGTGTGAGACAATACATCGGGACCATTGGATTAGGGCGCACATCAACGGTGGAGGTTAAATAAAAAACAGAGTGGTTTCGCACATTGGCATTATTATTGTTTACCATTTAAGCTATTTGTTATAGTTTCCAGCGTGCGATATCGAATAAGTTGCGAAGTGTGATTACTTCTGATTGGTCAGGTTGTGTGTGGGCCCGTAAACCACAGGTTTGTGGGGTTTGTATAAAGTTGAAGCTGTGTATGCAATAAGGTAATGCGAAGGTGCGACCAATGAATAGAGAGGCATAGACAGAGTCAGGCAGAAGAATGTATAGTGGCACTGTGGGAAGCATGAAAGCTGGGTCAAGTTGGGCACCAAGGCGTCGTTACAGAACTGTGCAGCTACTGCATCATAACTAGAAAGGACACCTCGGCACTTCATGAGGACGCATCAGCAACATCAGATTCATCAAAATGAACAATATTTCCAGTTTTTATTTGTTTTCTTTGTATGATTACAAAAGTAATCTTAATAGTTTAGGTAGTTGAATAGTTTCAAGAAGTTCAGTAGTTATGAACTACTTTGATGTATTTAAGTAGATAGAAATAAATAAAAGGGGTTCCGAGTTTTGGACCTCTGGATGACTGTTAATTTGGTACTGAATTTTCTGAGAAACTAATGAAAGAAGATCAAGTTTCCTGCACCTATTGATGTTGATATGTCTTTCCAGTTTCACTCTATGTTTATTCCTCTTTGAATGAAGTGAAGTAATGTAGCAGTCGGACTCTTAATTACATCTATAAGTAAGAGTTAAATCACCTTAATTTTCTCTCCTTCACTTCATCTCTTCTCTTTTCACAAACTCCTGATGAGACTTTAAAGTATTAGATTCTGTGTTTACAGCATATTATTTCGAGTTTCCTCTCTCTCCATGATTTCCTTTGAAACTTAAAAGTGATAGATTTTGTTTCTTAGGCATATCATTTTGAGTTTCTCTTATATTTATTATTTTCATTTCATTCAAGTATCAACAGTTTATGGCATTGTGAAGGCTTTCATTATATCAAATTATTGAGGGTATTAAGTAATTAAATTCCAAACATGTTAAACAGAGGCCATTTGATATCGTAACTATGACATACATTTATAAAATGTCTTAAACACTGATTCCTTACCACAGCCAAGGGATTGTTTCTTGAGATGCAACATTTTCTGGCGCCATTGTCGGGGACGAAGAAACGAATTTTATTTTTCCTTGGGTTTTTTACATTATTTCCTCTGGTTGTTCAGTCAGGAGGGAATATTTGGTTGTGTTTTTTATTTTCAAAATTCTGACTTTCAAAAGGCCTCACACAAGGTCAGATACCTCACAACAGATAGTCCCTGCTTTGCCAGACCTAGAAAGATTGGTTTCTAAAAAGGCTCAGAAACCTGAAATTCCTTCAATACCTGATCCTACATTGTCTCCTCCTGATAGTAGTTCTCATAACCTTTTGTTTGAAGATATTTCTGAGGAACTCTCTTTCTTGGAACAAGATTCTCCTTCCACACCCATTCATTTTCAAGAACCTATGTTAGAAGAACATTCTTTCGAGTCTGTTTCTTTTACCTTCACTCAAGCTCAACCAAATATATTTTTTGATTCTTCTTCCATTATTCATCAACCCACTCCCATATCAATTTTTCCTCCACCCTCTTTCACTTTCAAAACAGGTTCATCAACCTCAACTACCCAAGGAACAGTTAACCAAGGTGTAAGTATGGCAACACCAACCTTTTTTTTTGAACAGATATGCTCCACTAAATCTTGTGCAACCAATGAATGCCATGCCTCAAGAATACCTCAAATTACTTCCTCGTTTCACTGGAGAAGATGAAGTAACTGCAGAACAACATTTACCCTTATTTTTCACTTTGGCTGAGAATTTAAATGTAGAACATCTTGATGTTGTGATGAGACTATTTGTGCAGTCTCTAGACAGAGAGGCTATAAAATGGTTCAAAGGTTTACCAAATGGTTTGATAAATAACTGGGTAGAGTTAGAAACTCAATTCACTCAGAGATGGGGAGAAAAGAGAGATCATGGTTACTCATTGACAGAGTTTAATGCAATTAAAAGAAGGCCTAATGAAAGCATTTCTAAGTTTGTAAAAAGATTCAACAAATTGTACAATAGTTTACGCATAGAGATGAAGCCCCCTTGTAGGAGAAAAGGTAGTTTTTGTTGGGGCTTTTGAGGCTAATTTTAGATTTATGTTGAGAGAGAGAAGAGCCCCTACTCTTGAGCAGATACATACAAATTCTCTAGAGATCGAAGCTAATATGACTGTAGCTGGAAAAGCGAAAGGGAAACAATCGGTCCAAGAGAAGGGGAAAGCAAAAGAAGAACCATCACAAGATCTAAGAATTGAAGATATAACTGTAATATCCCAAATATCAAAATTCTAAATAAATCAACACATCACACAACACAACAAACATAAGAAATTGAAGCCCAATTGTGAATCCTGAATGGATCCACCGCATAAACATTACCGCGAGGTTTTCGTCCCGGGATCAATAAAAGAACTGGCCAGGCCAGGTTCTCAACCCAAACATAATAAAATAGATAATCCAGAATGCCCCAAATGCCTAGCTTCTCTCCCCTTTTATAGGCTTGATGGGTTAATACCAACAAGAAATACCATGGGTCAATACCATGGGTCAATTCTATTCACTTTGACTAGATCAAGAAAGGGGATATTACAAATCCTCCCACCCAAAGATTGCTTGTCCTCAAGCAATCCACTTCTATCCACAACAGAAGCATTTGTACATTGATACCAAGATCCCATACAATCCGATGTGCCCTCCATGTTGAATGGTCCTGAATGGATCCTTCAATACCTGGATCCCAAACAATCCTCTGACGAATCCTTCCCTGAATAGATTTACCTGGATCCCAAACAATCCTTTGGCCAATCATTTCCCCAATGGATTCCCCTGGATCCCAATGCCACCTAAATCCTGGGACCTGTGGTTTATGGTACCATTTTAACCCTCCATGGTTGTCCGCACCAAAGGGCCCAAGTTGCAATATGCCCTCAGCTGTGAGTATCCTCCAAAGAATCAATCTATCGATAGAATACCAACTCATAATCTCTCGCCAATCCAGACTTGGGGAGGGATGAATATCTGCAAATCTACTATGTTGATGTTGTTCGATGCTCAATTCATGCTTCTCTACTTGGTTACCCAACTTGATGCAGTTGGAGAACTCTTCCCTTCTCTTCCCAATGTATAAAGGTGGGTTGTTGATGTTGCAAGCTTTATCTATGTATTCCTGTAGAGGGCTGCTCTGCTTTGTAATATCCCCTTTCTTGATCTAGTCAAAGTGAATAGAATTGACCCATGGTATTTCTTGACCCATGGTATTTCTTGATGGTATTTTCCCTTCACTTATATCTCCCAATAAAATAATTTACTGCAAAATAAAAATCAAACTAGGGTGATAAATATCACCGAAGTGAGAAAAACTGGCTAGGGTGAAAAATAAATTTCACCGAAGTTCCTTGCGTAAAATTCTCAGGCTGGCAGGATGCACAGCTTTGATACCACTGTAATATCCCAAATATCAAAATTCTAAATAAATCAACACATCACACAACACAACAAACATAAGAAATTGAAGCCCAATTGTGAATCCTGAATGGATCCACCAAATAAACATTACTGCGGGGTTTTCGTCCCGGGATCAATAAAAGAACTGGCCAGGCCAGGTTCTCAACCCAAACATAATAAAATAGATAATCCAGAATGCCCCAAATGCCTAGCTTCTCTCCCCTTTTATAGGCTTGATGGGTTAATACCAACAAGAAATACCTGGGTCAATACCATGGGTCAAGAAATACCATGGGAAAATACCATCAAGAAATACCATGGGTCAATACCATGGGTCAAGAAATACCATGGGTCAATACCATGGGTCAATTCTATTCACTTTGACTAGATCAAGAAAGGGGATATTACAATAACAAAGGTGATGAAGCATCTAACCAATAAGCTAACCAAAATGTAATTGGAAAATAAAAACTCCCAAAGACAAGTACAACAAAACTGATGGGGGCTTAACCCTCCATTCAGAAGACATCCCCAGCAAATTTTGCAGAGGGAAAGAAGAGATCAAGACCAGATTCAAGCACCGTTGTATATAGAAGCAACACCTGCAGAGCTGGCAGAAGATGACCAAAGGGAGGTCGAGGATCATGTATCTGCTATGTATGCAATAGAAGAGGATGAAGAGGAAGATTGTGAGGGAGAATATGTTGAAGCTGAAGTATCTTTTGATCAAGATGAAATGGATGAATATTGTAGACAATTCACAGATTTCATGCAAGCTGAGTTATGTAAAAAGTATGATTTAAAGTCTAGAAAGATATCTAGAGTGCGGGATAATGAAGGTGAGCAACAAGGTTTCGTTCCTCCTCCAATGGCTAATCCACAAGAAAAGGACCTTGTGAAACAGGTCAGTAAGGGGAAACAACCTGTAAATTCACTTAATAGAACAAATGTGCAGCAAGCTAAATCTTCCTAGAACAAATCAGTTGACACTAATATTTTGGAGAAAGTTGTTCATGTACCCGAACAAGCGGCAAATTATAGAAAGAATGAAGAAGAACCCGAAAATAAAGTTAAGAAAACTCATGCTTTTAGTCTGGAAAAAGAGTTGGAGAAGGTTAAAATCCATGTACCTCTTCTAGAATTAGCTAAAATACCAGCTTACAAGAAAGAAATTTCAGAATTTATTAATCTCACACAGGTGGAAGATATAAGTGACACGGTGAACTTACAAGAAGAAAAGCCAGTGGTCACCTTTGGTCCTCATGTAGAAGAAGTAGATCCTTCTGTTCCACCCTTCTATACTTCTCTATTGCTTCATGATTTTACTCTACATAATTGCATGCTGAACTCAAGAGCGTCCCATAATCTCATGCTATTGTCTGTTATGAAGGAACTTAACTTGCAGATTACCAAACCTTATAGGGATTTGTATTCATTTGATTCCAAAAGGGTGAAATGTGTTGGGTTAATTAAATATGTAGCAGTTTCATTAGCACAAATCCCAGCAAAGAGTATAGTCATGGATGTAGTGGTTGCTGACATCCCAGCCAGGTTTGAAATTCTCATGTCAAGATCTTTGGGAGAAAATTTGGGAGGTGTACTAAAATTAGATTTCACTAATGCTATCATTCCGATTTTTAATGGGGAAGAAAGGAGATCGTATAGGGAAACAAGGTTTGTGAAGACTACCTCCAAGAAATATGCAGGAAATTCCCCCATTTATAGTCAAGAAACAAAAGATCTTTCTTGTTTCATGCTGCATGAAGATGCAGAATTTGCTGAAGACACAGGGAAGAAGCTCTCTTCGGCAGTTGTAAATAATGAGTTGCACTCAAGGAAGATTTGGAAGTGCTACTTTGATGGTGCCTACTCCAAGGAGCGTGCAGGTGCTGGATTCTTGCTGATATCACCATAAGGTAACCTCATGCCTTTCTCTTTTAAACTAGAATTTGATTCAACAAAAAATGTGGTTGAGTATGAGGCCTTAATCTCAAGCCTTCAAGTTGCTAAACAGATGGGTGTTCAATGTATTTCAATTTTTGGTGACTCTGAATTGATGATAAGGTAGATTAAAAATCATTGTCAAACCAAGCATCCAAGATTGAGATCGTATAGGAATGAAGTTTGGGATCTGATAGAAAAATATTTTGAAGCCTTCAATCTTCAGTATATTCCGAGGGAGGAGAATAGATTGGTTGATTCTTTAGCAGTTGCATCCAGCACCTTCAAACCTCCAATAAATCCAAGTTTAAGGTATGAAATTGAAATTAGACAAAGACCTTATATCCGTGACAATGTGAAAAATTGGCAGGTGTTTGATGATGACGAACAGATAAATCAGTTCCTGACCATGATTGGAAACTTTAAAGATGTTGAGATAAACCAAGAGGAAGAACAAACAGAGAAAAAAGCAGAAATAAGAAACCTTAAGCAGTCAATAGGTGAACAAAACATTATCCAATTGAAAGATAATGTGCTTCCCAAAGGGTTGGTTCCCCTTGAAAGATTATTCGATGTTAATGATGTTGCTGTTGATTCAAAGAAAACACATCAAGGATAAGAGATGTAAGATTGTAATTTGGGAACTTAGCAGGAACCCAAAATAGTGAAACTGTTCAAAGGTGTTCCCAAAAACTACAAACAAAGATACATTGATATTTTTAAGAAATATATGGATGTATTTGCTTGGTCATATGAAGACCTGAAAACATATGACAAACGCATAATTTAGATATGATTCCATTGAAGGAAGGACTCAAACCACACATATAGAAGCTCAGACAGATCAATCCATTGTTGTTATATCCAATCGAAAAAGAATTGAAGAAAGTGTTGCAGGCGAAAATTATAGTCCCTCTCAGATATTCAAACTGGGTTTCTAATCTGGTCTCTAGAAGAAAGAAGAATGGAGAGATAAGTCTGTGAGTAGACTTCAAGAACTTGAACCAAGCATCTCTAAAAGATAATTATACTTTTCCAAAAATGGATTATGTCTTACAGAAGGTGACAGGAGCTCACAGGTTGTCTATGGTTGACAGATTTCCTAGGTATAATCAGGTAGCAGTAGAAAAAGAAGATCAGAAGAAGACTGATTTCACTACGCCCTAGAGCACCTTCATGTATGCAAGGATGCCATTTGACCTTATGAACGCAGGTGCAAAATTTCAGAGGGCCATGGACATAGCCTTCGTTGGTGACAAATTTGTAGTTATATATCTGGAAGATGTAACTGTTTTCACAGGGTCAAATGATGAACACTTGGAGCATTTGCAAAAAACTTTTCAAAAGTGCAAAAAGTTTGGTCTGTCATTAAATCCCAAGAAATATTTATTTGCCTTAGAACAAGGTAAATTATTAGGTCACATAGTTTCTAAACAAGGAGTAAAGATTGACCTAGCAAGGGTGGAAGCCATTCAGACCATTCCTTTACCCAGAAGCAAGAAGAATATCTAGAGATTCCCAGGAAAAATAAACTTTCTAAGGAGATTTGTGCCCAATTATGTTGAGATTGTGAGAAGTATAACAGATATGTTGAAGAAAAATGTAGAAGTGAAATGGGACAAGGGAGCAAGAGAAGCATTTGCTAGAATAAAGGAAGCACTGCAGGAAGCTCTAGTTCTGATTAGTCTAGACTATCAAAAGGCCTTTCAGGTATTCTCATTTGCATCCCCCACTACTATTGTCGTTGTGTTGTTGCAGAAAAATGAAGATAGTAAGGAGCAACAAGTTGCATTTTTCAGTAAATTTCTCAGAGATGTTGAGCTCAAATACAATATTTTGGAGAAACAAGCATATGCTTTGGTCAAAGCACTACAAGCCTTCAGGACTTATGTGTTACAGTCCCAAATAACCTCTTATGTTCCTAATTCTGCTGTGAAAGACATGATGGTCCAAAGTGATGTTGAAGGAAAAAGGGGGAAGTGGATAGCAAAAATCCAAGAGTATGATTTGGACATCAAACCCACCAAGCTGGTCAAGGGACAAGGGTTAGCAGAGTTGTTGACAAAAACAAATTTTCAAGCCTGGGGAATCAATCTGTTGGCACTAGTGGATGGAGTTGTTAATGAAGAAGGTCAAAACAAGTCCAAAACAGGTATTCAATAAAAAAAATTGTGCTCTGATTGGTATAAAGATATTGTGCATTACCTGTGTTTCTTTTCCTATCCAACTTCACTAAATAGAACAAAATACAGAGCTCTCAAGCTCAAGTCTCAGCCATATGTCATCATAGAAGCAAAGCTATACTGGAAAGATTCTGCTGGTATTTTGTTGTTATGTTTAATCGAAGGAGAATCTATTGAAGTCACCAAACAATATCATGAAAGTCTGTGTGGAGCACATTATAGCTGGAAGGTCACTACTCATAAAATTCTCAAGTTAGGCTTCTATTGGCCAACCCTATTTGCAGATGTTTATAGAATAGTTAGAAATTGTCAAAAGTGTCAGTTGTTTGCTGAAAAGAGAAAACTTGCTCTGTTACCTCTCATCCCAGTATTTATTGAAGAACCTTTCAGGAAATGGGGATTGGATTTTATTGGAGAGATCAATCCACCATCAAGTGGATTCTGACTGCCACTAATTACTTTCCAAAATGGGTTGAAGCAATACCCACTAAGAAGGTGAATGACCAAGTAGTGATGAAGTTTCTCGAGGAAAACATTTTCAGCAGATTTGGATGTCCAATCAAAATTGTGACTGGTAATGTTCAGGTATTCAACTCTGCTCATTTCATTAATTTTTTTCAAACATATACTTTATCACATCCCACAGCATATCATCGCCAAGGGAACAGATTGGAAGAGTCCTCAAATAAGACATTGGTCAGAATCTTGCAGAAGACAATCATTGAGAATCAGAAGGATTGGGATATGAAGTTGAAGTTCGCCCTCTGGCAGTTCAAGTCACCCCCAGGAGATCTACTGGGAAGTCTCCCTATGAACTGGTTTATGGGACTCAAGCATTATTTCCTACTCAGCTAGCCAAACCAGTGATTTCTTTCCTTCAAGAAGCTCAGGGAGAACCTAATGCTCTGGTAAGAAGATTGAACAAGATAATTGAATCAAGTGAAAGCAGAAACAAAGTCAGGGATAATTTTATTACTTATTAGGAAAAGATGAAGTCTATATTTGATAGAAAAGCAAAAGAAGTTCTCTTGCAAGCAAGAGATTTGGTACTAAGATGGGACACCAGACGAGAAGAAAATGGGAAACATGGTAAATTTGACCCTCTCTGGTATGGCCCATACAGAATCTCTGAGGCAAGGTCAAATAACACATTCATTCTAGAAAATCTAGATGGAGAGTTAGTACAACTGCCTGTGAACGGGCAGTATCTAAAGCATTATTTCCAGCATTAAAGTCAGCATTCTACCATTGTAAATACATGATTTCTCATTGTTCATATGTCACCAAGAAATATTTGACTCCATGCCCAATGGATAAGGCACTAATCTGCGGTTCTTAGCGCTTCTGTGGAAAAAATCACTATTCCCAGGTGGAGCCAGATGTTGTGGCTCATTTGCATTTACCTTTGAAATGTTTTTGAAAACACCAAAAAAACATATATGTTAGAAAATGTAAAATTTGTATGTCAAAGAAGAATTTTGATTTATATGTTGGTATATTAAAATTTCGTGATGAGATGTGAAGGTAGGTCAAAGGATTGGATAACCAGAATAAAGCTCAGGAGGTTTTTAACACCGTGGAGAAAGATGGAGTTGCACGAGTTCATTGACTGAACTATCGCAGGGAGTAGCGTGGAGAATATGGATCTATAGAGCGACGACAGCCGAAGAAATAGATAAATCAGTTAAGGTAGAAAACCTTTAGAAGATTCCCAAAGAAGGTGATTTGACGACGAGGATTAAATCGCAGAATTAAAGTGAGAGATGGACGGTCCAGGTTGCATCACAAAGTTAAGTTTGAAAAGTTGCGAAGTGGACATGTGTTGGCATAGCGCGATTTAACATCAGCGATTATTTAGTTTATGCGTTAAGAACTTCGCAAGTTAAACAAAATAACTTGCGATGCGGTAAGAAGTGAAACTTGCGATGTGATAAAGGGAGGAGTCACGTGTTGGCACAATGATTCAATGTGTATCGCACATCGGCAGGTTTAGAAATTAGCATTAAGTCTTCGCAAGGTAAAGTATTTTGGTTGAGATGCGACAAACGAGAGATGGTGGTGTGAAACAGTACAACAGGACTGTTGGATTAGGGCATAAATCACCGGTGGAGGTTAAATCGCAAACAAAGCAGTTTCGCACATCGACAGTATTATTGTTTACCATTTAATCTATTTGTTATAGTTTTCAGCGTGTGATATCGAATAAGTTGCGAAGTGTGATTGTTTCTGATTAGTCAGGTCATGTGTGGGCCCGTAAACCACAGGTCTGCGCGGTTTGTATAAAGTTGCAGCCGTTTATGCGATAAGGTAATGCCAAGGGGCGACCAATGAATAAAGAGGCATAGGCAGAGTCAGGCAGAAGAATGTAGAGTGGCACTATGGGAAGCACGACAGCTAGGTCAAGTCGGGCACCAATGCGTCGTTATAGAACTATGCAGCTGCTGCATCATAACCAAAAAGGACACCTCGGCACTTCGTGAGGATGCATCAACAAAATTAGATTCAACAAAACGAACATTATTTCCAATTTTTATTTGTTTTCTTTGTATGATTGTTTAAGTAATCTTAACAGTTTAGGTAGTCGAATAGTTTCAAGAAGTTCAGTAGTTATGAACTACTTTGATGTATTTAGGTAGATAGAAATAAATAAAAAGGGTTCCGAGTTTTGGACCTCTGTATGACTGTTAATTTGGTACTGAATTTTTTGAGAAAGAAATGAAAGAAGATCAAGTTTCCTGCACCTATTGATGTTGATATGTCTTTCCAGTTTTTCTCTATGTTTATTCCTCTTTGAATGAAGTGAAGTAATGTAGTAGTCGGTCTCTTAATTACATCTGTGAGTAAGAGTTAAATCACCTTAATTTTCTCTCCTTCACTTCATCTCTTCTCTTTTCACAAACTCCAGATGAAACTTTAAAGTAATAGATTTTGTGTTTACAACATATTATTTCGAGTTTCCTCTCTCTCCATGATTTCCTATGAAACTTAAAAGCGATAGATTCTATTTCTCAGCATATCATTTTAAGTTTCTCTTATAGTTATTCTTTTCATTTCATTCAAGTATGAGTAGTTTATGGCATTGTGAAGGCTTTCATTATATCATATTATTGAGGGTATTAAGTAATTAATTTCAAAGGTGTTAAACATAGGTCATTTGATATCGTAATTATGACATACATTTATAAAATGTCTTAAGAACTAATTCCTTACCACAACCAAGGGATTTTTTCTTGAGATACAACACTTTCCACCCCCCACCTTATGCGGAGGCCCTTTATAAGGCATTGGGAGGTTGCAAATTTGATAATTCTCCCTATACCATTTTCCATCAAAAGGAAGAGGTATGGCGAGATGAGGTCCCCTTGTCTTAGGCCTCTAGAGGGAAAGAATGGGGGAGATGGTGACCCATTAACCAAAATAGAGAGAATGTTTTTGTTACTAATTCCATATCTAGATTGAATTAGAACCATAGGCTTTCAACATATGATAAATGCATTTCCAACTTAAGCAATTGTAGGCTTTCAAATGACTAGTTTGATGATTATCCCTGGGTATTTTGATGAGTGAATCTGTTCATGGGTTTGGAAAATACTGTTCAAAATTTTCCTCCCTTCTATGAAACCAAATTGCTTTGGGGAAATCAACAAAGGAAGGATTTTTTTAAGTTGGTTGGTGATAATCTTGGAAACAATTTTGTATATTACATTACAAAGGGCGATAGTTATAAAATCCTTTGGCTTCCTCAAGGGGGAATTTTTTTGGATTAAATATATGAAAGTAGCATCAAGGGTCGAGAGAAAGGACATATATTTTTGTGAATCTTCCACCTCAGTCCATACATCTTTTCCAACTATTTTCCAACATTCTTGGAATATTTCTATTTTAAAGTTGTGTGGTCCAAAGGATTTGTTTCTTGGCATTCCCATTACTATTTGTTGTGTGATTCCTCTTTCTATTGTTTTGATGCTTGGATCTCGACTAATTTTGTACCTCTTTGAATATGGGTTTCATTTTCAGACTAAGTTGCAACACCCAATTCTACTTGGTTACCATGTTAAACCTAAGCATCCACTTCATATTGGATTGGTTGGTTTTCCATGGTTTCTTCTTCTTCTTCTTTTGAGAGGTGAGAACCAGATACCTGCCATCCTTTTGGCTTATGGGCTTGCCTCTTTTTCATTTTTGGAATATTTTTTTCCAGTATGGGCATGTGTTCTACAAGTGTCATGTTTGAAAGCATATTCAACATCGAAATGTCATGTTCTCGTAATCTAATACTTGGGACCACTGAAAGTTTTTGTGTTTTAGTTGTAAGTGGTTAGGTAGAAAGTCTAAAGTATGTTTTGGTCTATCTCTACATAAATTATGGCGAATGTAAAGAGATCTTTCTTTCTTATTTCAAAGTCCATCCTTTTGAATTTTCCTAGATTATTTCCAATATCCTCTAGGACCTTATGGTGATAGAAAGGAAGAGGGAGATTTTGTAATCTCACCCATACTGACATTGTTGAGACCACCATATTTGTGGCATCAAAATTTGGGAGCAATCGGGTAATGAAGATCCCATCTCTACCCCAAAACAATGGTCCATCATTCAAGACGTTCACCAGATATTTTTGTGTATAAAATTGAACAATGAAAAAACATTTGGAACATAACTAGATTTCAGAGTTGGGTGTCCAAGAAGAACAAAATTCACTAGTGTAATGCATCATATCTAGGCCATAACCCATTAAACCTACATATGAAAACCTTGGATTGGAGAGCAGAAAAAAGAGAATTTTCCTATGGAAGATTAACTTCCATGGCTAGTACTTGTTCCATTTGTTCTACGATGTAAGGTCTGGGGTTGTTTTGGATATGATTTATCTGTATGGAAGCCTTCCCTTTCACTGCATCCTTGAAAGAGACAAATCCACTCGGGATTCTAGAGCCTGAAGCTCCACCTGGTGAAATAACTTGTAGTGGTTAAGATCCATCAGTGACTATTACTTTATTTTTCCTTGAATTCCCCAATGAAGTATATGCCCCATTGTTGGCAAGGAGCTTCCACTACAACTAGTCAAAGAGGAAGTGCTTCCATTTTCTTCTATCCTATCAAAAATTGACATGGGTGACGCTCTCTAAAAAAACGATGCACATATGTGAATAGTGTAGGCCAATAATAACACACTTTAAGAATTTTCCTCACAATTCTCTTTGTCGAATAATGCCCTTTGCACAATCCTTGATGCATTTTGTTCGTCATTTTGGATTCTTCCAACCAAGTCCTTGCTCAATCAAACAATACTTTGATTCCCTAAACTTTATTAACCTTTTCTTAGGTAGAGAAAGATGTATTGGTGATGCAAGGTTCCTGACATAGAATTTGATGTTCTTATACCAATCACCTCCTTCTAATTCTTTAGTATTGGCACATACTAAGGAATACACGTTATTTTTCATGCCTAATGCTTCTTCACTTCCTTCTCTCATAACTTGAGCTAATCCTTGGCCCTTTATGAGCTTAGTAGGTTTGATTTCTAAATCGCACTTTTGTATCCTTGAAACCAACTTCCCTTGGGTTCCCAAGCAACCTCGCTAAGAGAGAATATCATTGACTGCTGAATGTGGAACATCGAAAATCACTTTATTTTATCCAATATATATTATGGAATGCCTAAGTCATTTGACCAATGCATATGCTTGTTTTTCCATAGTATCATAATTAACTTATGAGTTTCTAAGCATCTTTCTCATGAAGGCTAGAGGTTGTTCTTCACCTTGTTCATTCTTTTGGAGAAGGAATTTTTCAATAGTTTCATTACGAGAAAAAGAAAATACAATGAAATCT
This sequence comes from Pinus albicaulis, assembly GCA_034641835.2. Lineage (NCBI taxonomy): Eukaryota > Viridiplantae > Streptophyta > Pinopsida > Pinales > Pinaceae > Pinus > Pinus albicaulis. The sequence continues at coordinate 20,612 of JAXQQM020081249.1, forward strand.
CTAGAATAATTAGGATTTACCAACCATAGTGACCTTAATATAGCTTCTTTGATGTTGTTGAATGTTTATTTGGCATATTCATCCCATTTTACGGGAGCATATTTCTCTAGTAATATGGTCAATGGTTTGGTGATTTTTGCAAAGTTGAGATGAACCTTCTAATAAAATTGTTCTTCCCAGAGAACGATCGAAGAGATTTTTGGTGCCTTAGTGGAGCAATTTATTTAATCCTTTTGATTCTTTTAGGATCCACCTTTACACCTTCTTTTGAAATAATGTGATCAATAAGCTTCCCCTTGGTGATCCCCAAACTTGTCTTCTTTGGGTTGAGTGATATATGATATTGCCTACATCTCTTAAAAACTCATTTAAGATGAGATATGTGGGCTTCCCTTTCCATGGAGTATACCATCGAATCATCTTGATAAAGATTAATAATTTTCCTCATTATGTCTTTGGAAGCACTTGAATTGATTAATCCATAGGGAATTCTTCGATACTCATAAGTACCCAAGGTGTAAAAAAATTTGTCTTGTGCTTATCATCACTTTTTACTATCACTTAGGTGTAACCAGAGGATCCATTATGAAATGACATAGTTTCAACCTCGATGATTCTTTGTAATAGAAGTTCCTCATTTGAGAGTGAGTACTTATCCTTAATAGATGACATGTTCAAATTTCTAAAGTTGACATGTAACATGATATCACCTGACTTCTTCCCAACCACCACCAAGTTGGATAGCCACGTAGAATATCTTGTAGGCACAATAATACTTGCATTGAACAACTTTTCCAATTCCTTTTGTACTAGTGGCAACAACTTGGGGTTGATTTACCTTAGCTTTTGAAAATAAGTCATAGTTCCTTCCTTGGATCACATCTTCTTGGTAAGCCTTCAAGTCATCATAAGACTATACAAATTTTTTTTTGAACTCATATACTAATTCTTTGATGGAATTTCCTTCTTCTGCAGTCGTAGTTTTACCAACCTCTATGACTTTTGGATTTTCAGATGATCCAATATTAGCTTCATCAAGTTCTTTCAGTAGTTTATTTTGTGAACAACAAAATATTCACACTGCAATTTCTTCACCAAATAAAATATTGTGGAAGCAAAAATAAGAATTGAGAAATGTTAGCACAGACACATAAAACAATTATTTTTGGACAAAAACCAAAGCCCCTGTCAAAACCCTAACTTCTTCAATGTCGTTTTTCTGAATACCAGGCCATATCCGACTTTCTGGTTCTAAAATACCTTGATAGGTAGTTACATTGACCTCCAATAAATTTTTGATTTTGCATAGCTTAAGCCCATGAACTATTATTTTGGGTAAGTTTCTTCCAACTCCGACAACAACAAGAAAAACCCAGTCTCCAAAGATCCAAGTGTTATGTTCACGTCCATCATTGCATGTCTAGGTGGTGAGAATTTCTAGATGGGCTTCTAATTGGATGGATTAGCTTCGTAGTCTACTTCTATTTCCATGTTACCACCTTCTTCAAATTAAACACCACTCTAACCCTAATCATCATCCTAACCTCAATCTCAACAAAGACTGCTAACAGGACCAGAATCCCATTTTTGCAATCTCCTTGCTCACGCGCACCCATTATTCGTTCCTTGTTGAGAACAAAAATGCCAACACCATGAAAGCCTCCCTCTTCACTCCAATTTTTTGGGGTCTTTTTCCAGCACCAAAAAACCCCCTCCCTTTTGTCCTTACCCACCCCATCCCGATGTGAACTTCATGACTTGCGAAAACATGCCAGAATTGCAACATATCCTCATTTATGCAGGCTTGGAAGACACATAGGTGTCAATGCCATATGTGTGTCACAAAACTCTTGGGGAAAGGAATATAATTTCTAATGAATTATCCAAGGAGGTCACACAACAGGAGTAGGGCATATGGCAGAAGAAATAATGGACAAGACCATTATTCATATTACTATAAACCATTTATTAAACCTCTACAACAAGTAGACTTATAAGGGTGATATGAATATAGGGGTTTACATACTAGATAATCAGTGCAATCCTCAAAACACTTAATGGCACCAGTAATCAATCACTCTTTTTTGTTTTTTTATGATGTGTCTCTTTATCTTTACAACGAATGTCTTGAGATTTTGTTTGGATAGTGCCTCATTGAAAATACTCCATTTAGTTTTGTATGGATGTATATGGTAGTGGCAAAAGTTTTTTGTCCTAGACAATTTAACAAACAGTTTTTTGGAATGCCTTCATGCATATACAACATGTAATTTTCAACCATCTTAATGAAAATAACGACTTTTCTTTTTTAGGAAAAAATAAAATGAGCCTTGATTTCATCTTCTAAGAGGTATTTTACACTCCCTATGGATGTTGATGTTTACTTGTGGCTTTTAACCTTCCTCTCAAGTGAATAATATAAGTTTACATACTCCCTAAGGATTATTTTTCCATTAACTTACATCCATCCTTATCATTTTTAGATATCCTACTCTTTGTAATATATTAATCCAACTTTAAGTAAACAATAACTACTAAACTAGCACAACCATATAAATTAAATGGTCTATAAATGCCCATAGCCATCAAATATGAGCGATTTAATTATGACCAAAATTTACTTCATGAGTTTTGAAATTGAAATACAATTTGGAAACGCTTCATTTCATTACTTAGATTGTGTATAGGACAAAAAATAGTCTCAAATCATTAAATCTAGATTATCCATACATTTTTATTTTCTAAATAATAAAAATTCTAGAAGCCCTATTTCTAAATAGACCCATAGCCCTAATTAAGTTAAAGCTTATGTTATAATTTACCATAATAATTTAATCTTATTTATATTTTAATATTACAATACAACAATATTCTCACATCATTAAATTTAGACTATCCATACGTTTTTGTTTTCTAAAGATGAGAATTCTAGAAACTCTATTTCTAAATAAACCAAACCTATAAACTTAATTAAACTAAAACTTATTTTATAATTTACCCAAAAAAAAATCAACTTTCTTTATATTTTTACACCGAAAGGCGTTCCCTTTGCTGGCTTTGGCTGAATGTACTGTTCGCTGGAGCCAATGAGAGGGCTTTCTCATCGTCCTTCCAGTGACTGAAAATGTGCCATTTGCCGGCTGCTCCTCTTACCAGCGCACAGAGCAGCAGCGCACACTTTCAATTTACCTCGTTCTTTCACGATTTACTACCTCAGAGTTGCACCTCGCTGTTTCGATTTACTACCTCAGAGTTGCACCTCGCTGTTTCGATTTACTACCTCAGAGTTGCACCTCGCTGTTTCAGGGTTTACCAGCTCACAGTTCTCCAGCTCGCACGATTTACCAGCTCAGAGTTGCACCTGTCACGAATGCTCTGTGGAACGCGAGGTCTAGCATATTCGAATGGCTGCTGGATTCATTTGCGGATGCGCCCCCACAGAGCCAATTGCTATCCAAAATTGCGCCTCTCCACAATCCTCCGAGCATTCATCAATGGCTTCTAGCGAATCCCATGATAAAACTATCCCTGTAGTTTCTACATTTACCTCGCCATTCGAGGAATCCCCACCGATAGACGCAGGGACATCCCTCTGCAAGCCTCTCAGCCTGTGGCCAGGCATGTATCACTCACCCGTCACGGCCACCGAGCCCGAGGCCAGGCCGACTCTGACTCTGCCCCCGGTCCCCGCCCCTGCTCCCGCACCCCCACTAGGGCAGGCGCAACCTGTCAAGCCCGGAATCGAAGTGAGTCCTCGAAAACCCGCCTTCAAGCTGCACGAAAGGCGTTAGAATTTGAGAACTCTGCAGATAGGTTTGGGGATCAATCCTCTCCGCCTCAATCTGAACAGAAGGATATCTCGTAGGGCGGTGCCGCCACCTGAAATCCTGTCGCCCAGCATGCTCGATCTCCCATCACTCGTGCTCAGCCCAGTGACGCCTCTCGGCTCCGACCCCTTTGATTGCCCCTCCAATTCGACGTCGTGCGATGAATCTTCGATTTCACAGGAGGAGAGGGCCATTGCGGAGAAGGGATTCTATTTGCATCCCTCTCCTCTTCAAATGCCAAGGGAAAGGGAGACGGACCTGTTGCCCCTGTTTCCGTTGCACTCTCCCAGAGGCTCCAGCTCTTTGCTCTGAGTCTTCCTGCCCTAAGTGTTGGGAATCTCACCATTGATCTGTTTTCATTTTTTGGTTTAGGTTTTCTTGGCACAGGTGAAACGCGCGAGGAAGTCCCATTTTGTTCCGGAACGCACTGCGTTGTCCCATTTTGTTCCGCCGCAGGACAACGTTGCAGCTTTTGAAGTCGACATTCTTCCTTCTGTTAGCGAGCATGAAGCGTCCCGGGCGAAAGGCGGCCGAAGAAGGCCAGAAAAAGGGTCACTATCATCTCCTTAACTGGTCATCGTCTTTATTTTTCTTGATTTTCCAGATGGCAATGATTGGTCTGGTCTGTCAAGGCTGTGGAACATAGGCGTTTGTATTTGCTATTTCTTTGCTTTTGAATGGGGATAATGCTCTGGCATTGCAGGGCTGGGTTTTGTTTTTTCTGAGTCTGTTTATGGCTTATGAATGGATGTGTTTATGCATTGAAATTTCAGGAAAAAGATGGGTTTACTGTAGCATATGAATGGGATGTATCCACGCATTGAAATTATATATGTGCAGGTCCTATCCTTTTGGAGGATTATCACTTGGTGGAGAAGATTGCACAATTTGATAGGGAACGTGTGCCAGAGAGAGTTGTTCATGCTAGAGGAGCTAGTGCGAAGGGTTTTTTTGAGGTGACCCATGACATTTCTCATCTTACTTGCGCCGATTTCCTTCGGGCCCCCGGCGTACAGACCCCACTGATCGTGCATTTCTCAACTGTTATCCATGAGCGTGGGAGTCCTGAAACCCTTCGAGATCCTCGCGGGTTCGCTGTGAAATTCTACACCAGAGAGGTGAGTTTTGGATCTGATTTAGATGGCATCCTTCTTCTGGGTTCTTGGCATTTCTTAGGTTTGGTAGGTATGTCGGTTGATTTATATAAAACGTTGAATGCCTGTTGTAATCGTAAAATGTTTGTGGACAAATAATAATCTAAGAAAGAATCAGGGCAATTAATTAAAGAAAATTTTAATGGCACAGTAAATTTTGGATAAGTGTTGATGATTTTTACAAATATTTTAGGGGATGTTTGCAGAAATCTGCATGTTCTGTTTTGGAAAGTTTACTAAGGGAGACTGTAGGGCATTATTACAACGAGTTGGATGTAATTTTTAGAGGGAGACTTTTGTTTTTGTTCCGTATAATTCATTTTTTTTTTAAAATTTGTGGGAATGAAGTGTTTGCAAAAGATTATAGTTAATTGATAAATAACCAATTTGTAATTTTGGGACATTTGTATTGAGAAGCTAGATGATTTTTTCTTTGCTTTTACAAATTTTGATACTTATATTACTATAAGGGATGCAACTGTCATCTTTTTTAAGTAAGCTAAGTGTATGAAATATTGATTTTACTTCTAGTTTTTCAGAATCTTTTGTCGGGGCAGTAGGCTTTACAGCTCAAATTTGAAAATTTGGCCATTTTGTTTAGCCTGTATTTGCGCAATATCTTTAAACGTTCTGGTGCATCTCTCTTGACGAAAAAAGTAGAGAAGTGACCATCCTGACTACTTGCCAGACACTTTAGCCAGATTTTGGCAATACCCTGGGTTCCCAACAAGGGCAATGTGCCAGTCGACGACCTTCTATTTATCTTTAGACCTCCTTGGCAAAAGGTGCCTCCATTAAAAAACATGGCCAACAGTCTTCTGGATTTCTGCAATAGCTACAATTTCGGTCTTCTAATACTCATTTTATGTAGCTTCCCTGTAGTTGGGACTCGGGAGTGCCATTTACAGGTAAAAGCAGGTAAAAGCAGGTAAGGGGAACCCTGGTATGTAGGTAGTACCTTGTTAACCTGTAAAGAGGCCTTGTATCCGTCTTTAGACCTCCTTGGTAAAAGGTGCCTCCATAAAGAAAATGTGGCCAACGTCGTCTGGATTGATGCAATAGAATTTCGGTCTTTCAACACTGGTTTTAACTTTTATGAATCCTCTCTTTAGTTGGGAGCCCCATTTGCAGAATAAAGCAGGTACGGGGAACCTTGGTATCTAGGTAGTACCCTGCTATAAGTGACATTTATGTTTTTGACCATGAGGTTGCATCTTCTATTAAACCCTGTTTGAGAAGAATGTTTATGGATCATTTTCTTTTTGAAGTTTCTTGTCTTGTATGTTGCAATAGGCATTTGTGTTTTATGATCAAATTTGTTGGATTTTTCGGGTAAATGTTTGACTATTTTTGAAAGTTCTTTCAAAGGATTATTCTGTAATTGATGCAACCGCAATATTTTAGCATATAGCTCATGGGATTTTCATTCCTCTTGCAGGGGAACTTCGATCTTGTTGGAAATAATTTTCCTGTATTCTTTGTTCGAGAAGGTATGAAGTTTCCAGACATGGTTCATGCATTGAAACCAAATCCCAAAAGTCACATTCAAGAAGACTGGAGGATTCTAGATTTCTTCTCTCACCACCCAGAGAGTTTGCATATGTTTTCCTTTCTCTTTGATGATCTTGGAATCCCCTTAAACTACAGGCATATGGATGGGTGTGGTGTCCACACCTTCACCCTTGTTAACAAGGCTGGGAGGAAAACCTATGTGAAGTTTCATTGGAGACCTACTTGTGGAGTTAAGTGTCTATTGGATGATGAAGCTGTTGTAGTTGGTGGGACAAACCACAATCATGCAACCAAGGATCTCTATGATTCTATAGCAGCAGGCAACTATCCTGAATGGAAACTTTTTATCCAGACAATGGATCCTCGGGATGAGGATAAATATGACTTTGATCCTTTAGATGTTACCAAAACGTGTCCCGAGGATCTCTTTCCTCTTCAACCTGTAGGACGCATGGTCTTGAACAAGAATATTGACAATTTCTTTGCTGAAAACGAGCAGCTTGCATTTTGTCCTGCTATTGTTGTTCCTGGTGTCTATTACACTGAAGATAAGCTACTCCAAACAAGGGTATTCTCATACGCAGATACACAGAGGCATCGGCTTGGACCCAAATATTTGATGCTGCCAGCCAATGCACCCAAGTGTGCACATCACAATAATCATCACGAGGGATTCATGAATTTCATGCACAGGGATGAAGAGGTTGGAAAATATTTTTTTTTATCTTTTTTTTTTTTTCAATACCTCTCCTTGTATGACTTGGACATATAGTCAATGTTCATGGAGAGATTTGGTTTTTACAAAACAATTGCTGGAATTACAGTTCAACTACTTTCCATCAATGTTCGATCCAGTTCGTCATGCTGAGAGATTTCCCATTTCTTCCCATACTCATACTGGCAAGCGGGAGAAGGTAAGATCTCACCATTTCTCCAGATTTTGGTGATAGATCTGAGATTTTTACAATATTATGATACAATGACAGTTCGTTATTGCAGTATGTACTTGGCGGAGTAGCGTTTTTCTTGATAATTTTTATTTTTTAAAAAAATGTTTGTACTATTTTAGTTTGAAACTCAAAATAGTCTGTTTTTGGAGACTTAATTTTCATGCTTTTTGTTTTATTCTATAGTTCTCTTTGCGATTATGATGATACTGATTTATATTATTGCTGTTTTTTCTTGGATTTGGATATATGGTCATGGTTGAAATTTGGATTTGGATTTGGATTTAGATTATTGATGTTTTTTCATGGATTTGGATATTTGGGTATTTTTTGGTGGAAATTGGCAGTGTGTGATAGAGAAGGAGAATAATTTCAAACAACCTGGAGAGCGATATCGTTCATTTGCACCAGATAGGTAGGTTGGCTTGATTTCTAGCAGTCAATTCATTGTTTTTGCTATATGGACAGAAATTACAGTGATGATTTTAAATTGCAGGCAAGAACGTTTTGTGAAGCGATGGGTGGCAGCTTTGTCAGATCCTAGGGTCACCCATGAAATTTGCAGTATTTGGATATCTTACTGGACACAGGTTTGCCATTCAGACTTTCTATATTTCGTTTGAGCTACTATGATTGTGATCCTTTTTATACATCCGTTGGAATAACCTATTATTGATATTAATTATTAATCACATGGATTGGTGCAGTGACAAATCATTGGGTCAGAAGATTGCAGCTCGCCTTAACATGAAAGCAAATATGTAAGAAGTTCGAACTGCAGCATGCAATGTGGGATACGACATTTTATAATAGGACGTTGCTGCTTGTTAATCTCTCTACATATACGAGGGGCAGGAGAAAAGGGGACTTTTATCTCTGAAGATAAAATTGCTTTTAGTTTAGTACATAGTGCTAGTGGTTCATAAAATTGAAATTACAACTGATGATTTATCAGTGATTGGACATCTATTAGGTCCAGGGGATAGATACATAGTTATAAACTTTGACAGGTCTATTGTCTATGATGTTTTGGTATCATAAATGATCGAATTGAATAAATTTTGCTGAGAAATGTTTATGAAATAATATCAGTTATCAACCTCTATTTAACAGGTAAAGAAATAATCTTGGATTATAGCTCCGGTAAAAAGATATTCTTTGACCAGAGCTCTTGGGAAACTACAGGTGATATTGGTGTAGACGTGTACCTTTTATTGTCATTTGGTTTTATGCCTTATCTCGATTCTCGAAGGTCAAAAGCTGTGTTCGAATATGAATGGGTGGGTGAGCCTTAGGGAAGTTGAGCGTCAAAATAAAGACTGATAATAGTACCTATTGCTGGAGGAAACATTCTCAGCCTCGTTTGTCTTGTTTTTTCCTCTGCATGGTGCAGATACCGTGATATTCAACCTTACTGACACCTTACTGGTATTAGATTACAGTCCTAATTCCATACTCAGGATTGGATTACCGAAAGAGGCATACAAATGGACAAAAAACCTAGCACAAAATCCTCCCCCGGACAGGGAGCTGCCGCCTCTTGGCCAACATTTTTTCAGTATCACAAAGGCTATATGTGATACTTCCCATAAACTGATTTCTGTTTTAATTTCACTTATGCCCAATGAAGCTTCCCTCACTTTACCTTTCCATTTGACAGGTGGTCTTCTTCTCCTATCCTGATACTTGCAGTTGTGTGAATTTCTATTTTATATCAAACATCCAAGTTCCACTATCATATTTGTTCACTGTGCATGAGTTGTGTTATTTTCATGGCCTTTTCATAGGGTTGTATGGTTTCACTTGCACCATCAACACATTTCTATCATACCATTCTTCTAGACTGGAGAGATTTAGTGATGTGTTTTAATGGTAGTTGATCATGAAACTATCTTGTTTGAACATGGAAAGCTTCAGTGACGTGATTGTTTTCATGGGCAGCTGATCATGAAAAGACATTGGACATTGTTGGATCTTAGAGCAATCGTTCAATATTTGTTTCTAGTCGATATTACCATGAACTAAGAACATACCATGGTACACATAATTGCCAATCCTCAACTTTATCCGGTGGGGAAATAGTGAGATAGATGTTACCATCTTGAGATGGATAGTACTAAATAAGATTCATATCATAATGTGTATTGTATTTTCACTGTCTTGTGATCAAGGCCATTTTCCCACATATGATCAAGGAAATGTTTTCTGAATTTTGAAAATGTTGCAATTTCTTATATTAAGATGATTTTTCTAATATATGAATAGCGAAATCCGTATTTATTTTAATATTTAAGTGGGTATTTTAAATATTTTTTTAATTCATTAATAAGGAAACGTGTTTTGAATTTTTCACTGAAATCTCAGTTAGGTTGTTTTTTTTGGGGGTTTTAAATATTTTTTTTTTAATTCATAAATAACGAAATGTGTATTTTGAATTTTTCATTTTGTGTGATTAGAATAGTTTAAGGTTTTGAATATATATATATATATATATATATCTAACAATTTAACTTTTTGGAAGTTATTTCTAAGATTTTTTTCTTATTTTAATTTTTTTTTATTATAACATTTTGGAAGTTATTTTAAAGATTTTTTTCTTATTTTAATTTCTTTTACTAGTAAAAAAAATCAATTTGCTCAAGCTATCTCAATTATTATAATTAACTTGAATTGTGTTAAGTTTATTATTAGCCCAATAATATCAATTAACCACAGTTATTCTAATTTGACCATTTATCCTCAATTATCTCAATTTTCCAATTAGTCTAATTGGTTGCAATCAGCTCAATCCAATAAATATGATATTCCTAGTTAGGTCATTTGCTCTAATTATATGATTGGACCATTTAACTCTTCAGTACGCTTCCCTTAGCGCAGTTCTCTTCACCCGTTTCCTGCACAAAATGGGTAACCCAACGAACTGTGTGTTGAAGTCTCGCTGCAGTCCTCCCCTATGTTGGTCTTTAACATGAATTGTATTCCATTCTGGCTTTAAAACCCTCCAACATACATTCAACGTACAACTCAACGCTAGTTCCCATTTCTGTCTCAATCCTTCTCTTCGGCTTCAGGAATTCGAGCACACCCAAGGTTCGACCTGAAGAGATTTGCACTATAACAAAATTACAATACAACTGCCCCTCCGTTTAAGTGGGGATTTAGCAAACCCTGGAATTTACCAACTCCTCCTATCCACTGAAACTTCTGATTCATTAGAGAAGCTTATCGTGAAAGACATTCATCGCACCTTGCCCTCCCAAAAATTATTTCACCTGATAGACGGGCCCGGACAGAAATCTTTGCACAATTTGTTAAAGGCCTACTTTGTGTATGACAGGGATGTGGGGTATACACAGGGGATGAATTTCATAGTAGGCATGATTCTGCTTCACATGAATGAGGAGGAAGAGGCGCTTTGGGTAATGGCGGCTCTGCTCAAGGGCGCTGTGATTATGTCAATGCGACGTTCATATTTGGAAGGCCTGCCTCTGTTACACCAATATCTGTTTGAGTTTGAAGTTCTTGTGAATGAAGCGCTGCTTGAGCTAGGTAGGCATTTTCAGAACCAAATTCTCACGCCCTGCATGTATGCTAGCGGGTGGTTTATGATGGAGAGTTTCATAAACTCTTAGATCAGACTGTCCATATTAGTTTTGGATTAGACTATCTATTTTTCTTTTGATGATGAATTATGTAGGGTGATTTTCAATGGATAAACCTAATAATTTAGTTTTCATAATAAATTATATTGGATGGTTTTAAACTCAATAATTTTGAATGTCGTTTTTATTGAAACTTTCTTGAAATAATATGAATCACATAGCCTTCAATTCAAAAATCTATTTTCCACACTCAAGGGTTTGCATTGTACTTTTACATGGGAGGTTTGAAATTGAAATTGCAGGGTATACCGTCATTTGTAGAATCGATCACCAAACAGCGCTCTATAGACTTACTGCGCTTCTACAATATGGGTTTTCGAACGTTTGCAGTAACAGATATGGGGCCGTCGGGGTGCTTGCCAGTTATAATAGCAAAGAATTCTTATTATGACCTTGCCAAACCATTTGCAGAATTGAGTCTAGCTACTTTGCTTCAAGCCCTGATACAGCTGTGCTATTTTTTCTTATTAATGCTTCAAATGGTAATTAGAAATATGCCTTCTGAAATTTGTGAAGTCAGTCGGTTTCACTTGTTAAGGGTTTCGTTTGTCAAAATTCTATTGCTTGCATCTTACATTCATGTAATGCACGAGTAATGATCCTTGATAAGGTTTCTTTTATGAACCAACTTGGGGTGTCAAATTTGTATTTGTGTATTCTAACCAACCAGCTGCCATTTCTTACTTTCTTGTTGATTCTTACTATGCATGCAATGGTCCCTACCCATCATTACCATTGAAATTTGAATGTTTTTACTGTACATTCCATTGCTATGTTACCAAAGACGGCATGATAGTGAATCTAGTTGATTTCAATCCCTGGAGGCCATTTATTCTTCCTCCTCTGTTCGAGAAGAATTAACTCAAAATCTACATGTTTTGCCCCCCTTACATCATTGGGAGGTCTCCTTTTGGCGTTCCTTTGCACCTCCCGGTGCAATTGCTAGTTTAAATTATTTGAAGTTATATGTGAAAGGACGAGTTTCTCATTCGTTGCCATTCATTATAATAATTAATTTTATTAATATATTATTGGAAAATTTAAAATTTAATTTAAATAAAACAAATAAATGATCATTTTGTAATAATTCATTTTAACATTCTAAAATTTATTTGTTAAAAATAGGTTTGTTTGTCTTAGGCACCCTACTCCTAAATGGGTTTTAAATCTCAAAACTTTTGAAAATAATTTACTCTTTTAATTTTAAATAAATAAATGAAAAATATTATCACACAATTTAATTTAAAGAGTTTATAAATTAGTTGGGAAAAGAATGGAAATTCTTGCCAGATTATAATAAAATTTGACAAAAAATTTCAAAATATGGGTTTTAACTGTCAAACTTCAATATTTTGAATGCTTCATGATTTTTGATGATGCTGAATCTCTTTCTACTATTAAAAAAAAAAATGAATTAAATACTTCATCATTCTGATTTTTTGAAATGTCTTATCACATTCTTACCTTGTTAACAAAATAAAAATGATTAAAATAAACATTATCATATAAATTAAATTTAAAATATATAATTATATTGGTTATTATGGATATTCAAGTTTTTGTTACATACATAAATTAAAAAACATTAATTAATTATTTTTGAATAATTAATTACTTTTTTAACATTAATTAATTGCCGTTTGTTCTCTGTTTAGATTTTTAAAACGATCACCAAGTTTTTATCGAATAAAAGGTATATTTGTATATTTGAATGCAAATCATATATACATGCATTATTGAATGTCTCACTATCTCTATTAATATGAGGTTGGGAGGTTTGGATTCTTGAGTAAAACCTAAAACTTGATTTCTTATTTAAATTTTGAATTATATAAGAGAGTGGATTATGAATTTGTGAGCAAATTTTTTATTTATTTTTTCTTTCTAATTTGAAAATGTATAGATACTTAATTATTGTTAATTAGTAAATATTGGAGATAATGTTTTCATTGAGTTTAGAATTTGATTGAAATTTTGTTGAGAGAATATCTCAATCTCCATATCCATGTTTGGAATTAGTTAGATCTGAAGTCAATTATATAAATATATGTAATGTAATTGAATAAAATTTACAGTATACTAATATTATTTTTTGTGTATTATGTTTCTAATTTCAATTTCTAATTTGGTATCAGAACTCCTATTGACTTAGAGAAAGGTCACGAAGATGAAAGGGATGTGTGTTGGAATTTCTCAATATTACAATAGAAATTCCCCTTCTTTAACACAGAGAAATACAAACAGATTTCACTCACAGGAGACAGAGTTCAACACTAAAAAAATCTATTTCATTCACTGTAAAAAATCTATTACAATAAAAAAAACTTCTTCCTCTAAGAGGGATTACAAAATGCTGCACTGTTACAAGACACAGTGCCAAGAAAAACTCTTCTTTGTCTCACACAGAAAATACTCTGTCTCTAAAACACTCTGTTGTATTTTTTTTTTTACTTTCGCACTGCTGTGCATACACTCGTTTCACACTCTGCTGTATGTAAAAACTTAAAACTTACAATCTGTCTTTTTCCCTTTTATACACACTGCTGTGTAAAAATAAAAATTACATTCACGGCCCCCTTTTTTGTTTTCTCTTTCGGGCCTTTTAAACTTTCCAGAACATAAACATTTTAAAAAAAATGAAACACTACTTATGTATATTATAAATATTAAAAACATTTATAATATATATATTACAATGCATATATATATTAACCTTGGTAAAAATAACTTTGCCGTGACTTTTAATTAAAACATGTTTAAAAAAAACTTTTACCCAAGGTTTAAAAACTTTATGAAATCTTTAGGGACTTCAAAAAGTAAATCAAACTCTATTGCAAAGGATCTTCGCGTTCCAAATTGGGATGTTGACGTAGGCCCAAAGTGTTATGCGAATTCCAAATTAAATCCACCTTATAAAATTCGGGTCCTGTTTTTGTGTTTTTGGATTTCCTCCAAATTCACGCGATCCAATATATTTACTCCACGTGGCCCTTCCAATCTGGCGGTAAATTTCCTCTGGTGTTAAATTTGTTTGGTGAAGATTTTAACGCTGGTGGGTGAATCGTTAATTGCAGAGGAGACTGGTTGCGTGGAGATAAAATGTGGAGATTTCTTGCTGCTGTCGCTGTCCTTTGAATTTCCATCAGCAATTAATCTTGTTGTCTTGCCAATCCCATCTTCGTTGAATTTGGTTGTCCTGCTGCTGTGTGTAGAAGTTGGAATTAAATTCCAACACTCCCCCTTAATTTCAACTGCTGGGTTATCAGTCATACCCAAACATTTCCTTAAAAACTCAAATGTCTTCTGCCCCAATGGTTTTGTCAAGATATCTGCATATTTCTCCTCCGTTTTACAATGTTGTAAAACAATTTCTCCATTGTTCACCAATTCTCTGATATAATGAAACTTTGTATCTATGTGTTTTGTTCTTTTATGAAACACATAATTCTTTGACAATGCAATAGCTGAGCTATTGTCACAATAAATCACTGTGTCTTTTATCTGTTCTTGGCATAAACTTCTCAACATTCTCCTCATCCAAATTTCTTGACACGCTGCTGCTGTAGCTGCCACATACTCTGCCTCTGCTGTAGACAATGCCACAATTGGTTGTTTCTTAGAAGCCCATGAAATGGCTCCTGAACCCATATGAAAAACATAACCAGAAGTGCTCTTCCGATCATCTACACTTCCAGCGCAATCACTGTCAGTGTATCCAACTAATTCTGAATTTTCTGAAGCAGTATATAAAATACCAAATCTTTTAGTTCCTTTAACATACCTCAGAATCCTCTTTGTTGCTTGCCAATGTACTTCTTTTGGCTTCTCCATAAATCTGGAAATTAAACTAACAGCATGCATAATATCCGGCCTAGTTGCAGCCAAGTAAATTAGGATGCCAACTATGCTTTTATACAAACTTGGATCAAAATCCTTGTTGTTGTCATCTTTACTCAACTTAAATCCCATTAATGTGGGAGTAATTGCAACGTTGCACTCCTGCATATTAAATCTTTCTAAAACTTGATTCACATACTTTGCTTGAGATATAAAAATCCCTTTTTCATTTTGTTCCACTTCTATTCCTAAGAAGTATCTCAAGAAACCCATGTCAGTCATTTCAAATTCATCCTTCATGACTATTTTAAAATTTTCACTGAGATAATCATCATTGCCAGTGAATATTACATCATCAACATATAACACAAAAATGAGCATTCTACCATCCTTTTCTTTGATGTACAATGTGGGTTCTCCATCACATTTCTCAAACCCATTTTCCAGTAGGTAGGATTCTATCCTACTGTACCATGCTCTTGGTGCTTGTTTCAGCCCATAAAGATCTTTCTTCAATTTGCAGACTTTATGCTCTTGGTCTTTCTTCTCATATCCGAGAGGTTGTTCCACATATACCTCTTCCATTAAAAATCCATTTAAAAATGCAGATTTTACATCCATCTGGTATACTTTCCATTTGTTTTGTGCTGCTATGGACAACACTGCTCTTACTGTCTCCATTCTTGCAACCGGTGCAAAATTTTCTTCATAATAAATCCCTTGCTTCTGCTTATATCCGTTGACAACAAGTCTAGCCTTGTGTCTTTCTATTTTTCCTTCAGCATTGCTTTTGGTCTTATAGATCCATTTAACTCCAATGACTTCTTTACCTTCTGGGAGATCAACCAGCTCCCATGTTATGTTCTTCTCTATGGCCTTTATTTCATCATCCATAGCTTCTATCCATTTTCTATCTTTAATAGCTTCTTCAAAATGAATGGGATTATCAACTTGACAATACAAAGCAAATAAGGAATTCATACCTTCATTTGTTGCTCCTTGCTCATAAATTTCTCTAATTCTTCTGAACCTTGTTCCACTTTCACTTGGTGTAGACGTGCTTGATGAAGCACTCAAGTCTGCTCCATGTGGTGTGCTTGGTGATGCACTCCCACTTCTTATCAAGGGTGTTCTCGCTGCCACTTGAGGCGTCCCTTGCTGTCCTTGCGTTTGAGGAGGTTGTGCTACGGATGGGTTGCCAATTTCAACCACATCTCTCTCATCTTCATCATGTGATAAACAACTTTTAACATTGATTGTTTTCTCAATGCTTCCATCCCATGCTTTCTCTTCAATAAATTGCACATCTCTGCTTATCACAAACTTCTTTGTGGATGGGTTATACAATCTGTATCCTTTGGAATCTTCACAGTATCCAAGGAAAATGCACTTCTCCCCCTTACTATCCAATTTCTTCCTCAACTTGTCAGGAATGTGTGCATATGCCACACATCCAAAAACTCTCATGTGGGTGACTCCTTCTTTTCTGCCACTCCACGCTTCTTCTGGAACTTTGTTCATCACTGCTTTTGTAGGGCATCTATTCAAAATATACACAGCACAGTTTGCTGCTTCTGCCCAATACTCATTCGACAAGTGTTTTTCCTTTAGCATACTTCTCACCATTTCCATTATGGTTCGATTCTTCCTTTCAGCAAATCCATTATGTTGCGGTGTGTACCTTGTGGTAAACTGCTTGTGTATGTCGTTCTCTCTGCAAAAACGCATAAATTCCTTTGAGATATATTCTCCTCCTCTATCAGTTCTGAGAGCTTTAATATACTGCCCACTCTGTTTTTCTACAAGAGCTTTAAAGTGGAAAAATTTCTGAAAGACTTCACTCTTATATTTTGGGAAATAAACCCACACTTTTCTTGTGAAATCATCTATGAAGGTCAGCATGTAGTTGTTGCCTGAAACTGATGTTGTTTGCATCGGCCCACATAAGTCTGAGTGAATGATCTCTCAGGGTGCTTTTGCCCTTATGCTTTTCCATGAAGGAAAATTTTCTCTGTGTTGCTTTCCCAGAATGCAGCCTTCACATAGGCTGTCAGGCTTCTCAATCAATGGAAAACCTCTTACCATTCCTTTTCTGTGCAACAAATTTAATCCTCCGAAATTGAGATGTCCAAATCTCAGGTGCCATAACCAATTTTCATCTTTCGCTTCCTTCTGAAAGGCTTCTTGTGTTAGAACTGCCATACTCTTTCATTTTCCCTTCAATTCAATATTGAGCTTGAGCGAAAAAATTCTATTGTTGGTCATTTGAATTTCAGCAATGATTTTCTTACTTGGAGGAATATCTTTTATTGTGCACACATCATCTTTGAAAATTACATTGTAACCTTTGTTTATGAGCTGCCCAACGCTCAAAAGATTACACTTCAGACCTGGAACATAATATACATCAAGGACAAATTTCTGCTCCCCATTTCTAGCTCGAATACTAACTCTGCCTTTTCCTTTGACATAGATCTTAGTATCAGTCCCTGTGGTCACTTCAGATTTTACTTCTTTATCTAGATTGGCAAACATTGCCTTGTTTCCAGTCATGTGATTACTACATCCAGAATCTAAGAACCAAACATTATCTTCTCTATCTTGTGCTACATTACAAGCTAATAGCACATTACTTGGGTTCTTTTCCTCTTTTGCTACATTAGCATTTTGCTTATTTTTCATGTCATTTTGCTTCTTTCTACATTCATTGGCATAATGCCCATATTTCTTGCAATAATGAGATTGGACATTGGATTTGTCATACCTTTTTCCATGAGCATGTTGGTGTTGATGTCCACCTTGCTGGCTATTGCATTGGCCATGGCTCTGATTTTGACTGTTGCTCCTTCCATATGAATGAGAAGGGTTGTTCCTTCCACCTCTGTTCTGGCTTCTACTTCTTCCTCTTCCTTTGCCTCGACCTCTTCCTCTTCCTGAAGGCATCTGGGTCTTGAAGGCGTGCTCAAGAGATGAATGTTCATCTCTGCTCAATCTTTGTTCATGAGTTATCAGTGAGGCATGAAGTTCATCCACTGTGAACTGTGAGAGATCTTTGGTCTCTTCTATGGTGGTAACAATAACATCAAAATTTGAGGTTAAGAATCTCAAAAGTTTCTCCACAATTCTTCTTTCTTCAAGAGTTTCTCCATGGGATCTTATCTGATTTACAATCCCAATCATATGTGTAAAAACTGTGTCTACATTATCTGACTCTTTCATGCAAAAAGTTTCAAAATCTCTTCTCAGCAACTGAAGTTTTGTTGTCTTAACTTTCTTCATACCCTGATAGGCTACTTTCAGAGTTTCCCATGCCTCCTTGGATTTCTTAGCTGCTGCTATCCTTGGAAACACACTCATTTACTGCCTGATACAAATAGAAGAGGGCTTTAGCATCCTTCTTTCTATTGTTCTTCAATAAATCCTTCTCTGCTTGAGTTAAGGCATTAAAAGCCTGCTCATCAGCTGGTTCAACAAAACCATCTTCTACAAACTCCCATAAGTCTTGTGAGACAAACAGGGCTCTCATGGTAATGGCCCAATAATCATAGTTCTTTCTATTAAATTGTGGAAGATGAACATTTCCAATGGTCACTCCAGTGCTTGGTCCAGCCATTGATTTTAAACTGAACATTGAATTTAAACAAACTGTCTTTCCTTCTCTGAAAGAACAAACTCTTTTAAAACAAAACAACAACTATGTTATCTTTGAGAAATACCTGAAATTTTGACTTCTGTTGGGCTTTCACACTGCTGGAGAAAACGCTGCAACAATTCTTCTTCTTCTTCAGCTTCTTTGAAACCTTCAAAGAGCCTGAACTAGCTCTGATACCATGTTGGAATTTCTCAATATTACAATAGAAATTCCCTTTCTTTAACACAGAGAAATACAAACAAATTTCACTCACAGGAGACAGAGTTCAACACTGAAAAATTCTATTTCATTCACTGTAAAAATTTATTACAATAAAAAAAACTTCTTCCTCTAAGAGGGATTACAAAATGCTGGACTGTTACAAAACACAGTGCCAAGCAAAACTCTTCTCTGTCTCACACAGAAAATACTCTGTCTCTAAAACATTCTGTTGTATTTTTTTTTTTTTACCTTCGCACTGCTGTGCATACACTCGTTTCACACTCTGATGTATGTAAAAACTTACAACTTACAATCTGTCTTTTTCCCTTTTATACACACTGCTGTGTAAGAATAAAAATTACATTCACGGCCCCCTTTTTTGTTTTGGATTTCGGGCCTTTTAAACTTTCCAAAACATAAACATTTAAAAAAAAATGAAACACTACTTATATATATTATAAATTTTAAAAACATTTATAATATATATATTAACCTTGGTAAAAATAACTTTTCTGTGACTTTTAATTAAAACATGTTTAAAAAAAACTTTTACCCAAGGTTTAAAAACTTTATGAAATCTTTACGGACTTCAAAAAGTAAATCAAACTCTTTTGCAAAGGATCTTCGCGTTCCAAATTGGGATGCTGACGTAGGCCCAAAGTGTTATGCGAATTCCAAATTAAATCCACCTTATAAAAATCGGGTCCAGTTTTTGTGTTTTCAGATTTCCTCCAAATTCACGCGATCCAATATATTTACTCCACGTGGCCCTTTCAATCTGGCAGTAAATTTCCTCTGGTGTTAAATTTGTTTGGTGAAGATTTTAATGCTGGTGGGTGAATCGTTAATTGCAGAGGAGACTGGTTGCGTGAAGATCAAATGTGGAGATTTCTTGCTGCTACCGCTGTCCTTTGAATTTCCATCAGCAATTAATCTTACTGTCTTTCCAATCCCATCTTCGTTGAATTTGGTTGTCCTGCTGCTGTGTGTAGCAGTTGGAATTAAATTCCAACAATGTGAAGATTAAACCTATGTAATAGATTAAGGCAGAATATTTTTTACCGTGTGTATGTTGTGTTCAAACCCTCGTTTGATCAAAGCCTTCATTTTGCAATTGAAGAGATAACTATTGCTTGAGTCCAAGTCTCCCTAGTGTTTATTATCTGCCGTTAAGAAATCCCGATATGAGCCTGAGTTCTTGTATCTCGAAACATTATTGCGAGACATTTGCATACATTTCATTTTTGCTGGCCTTGACATAACATCTATAACACTCTCCTAGTTTTTTTATATTCTCCTTCACAGGTGTGGAGGATTTACTGACATAACAGTAATTGTTGCGAAGAAAATCGATCACGAGGAAAGAGGACATGTGTAGAGGAAAAAGGTGATGCCTGAAAGATGCATCGTGCAGGGGACTTTTTACGGAGGAAATCCAGATATTTTCTCGATTCAATGTCAAAGACGAGATCCATCCTAGGCCATCTAGAAATTCAAGGCGAATGTTGAGAGTGGCAATAATATTAAATCATACTACAGTGTTGAGACTTTCGGGTCATAGTGGTGTACTTGCATCTCTGAGCATGGATTTTATATGTCAATTGTTATTTGATCATTCATCTAGATACATTGGTTCATGTGGTGATTTATATGTGTTATTAGTGTGTGTTTATTGTTCACATTGTTCAATATGGAGTGATATATTTTTTCTGAAGATGTTATGTGCAAATATTTAATGTATCTATGAAGGAGGGTGTCTCACACCTCTACAGTTTCACTGCTAGATTTGTGAGAGGATATGTATAAATAACCATTTAATGAATAGAGTAGCATAATTTAAATTAATGTTTGGTGATTTTCTTAAGTTTTAAGAGAACATTATCACTGATTTTATTGTCTAAATTCTATTATAAATTTGATGGATAGTTTGAATCCACGAACATCGACTATAGGTTATTTTTTTATTAATAAGTTTGATGGGTGGGTATTGCGAAGCTAGGAACATTAGTTCTTATGTTTGTGTTTTTTTTTCAAAGAGGTCAATTCTATGATTGAGTGTTGAATACTATACTCCTTACTTATACAATTAGAAGTATGTATTTTGATACGTGCTACTAGGATGTAAGTAATTCAATAGACTGATTCAATATCGATATTGTCTTTTGGGAGGTCAAGAAGCATCAATCGTACAAGGGCGAGAAGGAGTTGTACTTTAAAGGGCTATGCAATGGCTCGAATTTGTGGTGGAGAATGAAAATTTTTTATGAGATTGCAGAGTGGGTGTAAGTGTTCATAAATACCATATGAGATAAATGTGACTTGAATGCGGATTATATGTAGTGTAAGAATTAAAGAGGGATGTTGCAGATAATGATTGCATTAATGCAGTGTGTTCAATTTAGATGGCTTGAGATTTCGTCAAGAGAGTATCTTCAAACCCCCATATCCATGTTTGGAATTAGTTGGATCTCATACCAACTATATAAATGTGATGTAATTGAATAAAGTGTGTAGTGTAAAAATATTATTTTTTGTGTATTTATGTATATTATGTTTCCAATTTCAATTTTTAATTCTAAATATTTGTGTATTAATTTATTATAAGTTAAGTTAAATATATGACTGTAGCAAGGATTAATTTGATTAATTAAATAATTAATATTTAGTGAATTCAATAAAGTTTAATCTCATTACAATGTTATGTTCAATTAAGGTTTTCAAACAATAATTTATGGAAGGAGGTTTTAGTGCCTAAATATTTCTACTAGTAAGCATGCTTGTATAAGAGTTGTTAAGTATAATCATGAAAGAGAACCATCTTTTAAAATATATTATAATTGCATTGTGATTTCCACACATAGAATGAAAGAGGAAAATGGTATTAAGGAAATATACACCAGTTTAGATTAATCTTAATCAAATATCTGCCAAGCATCGAGAGTGATCAAAATTAATCTATCGATATGCAAACTTATTTTAGGCTACTTGAAAAATGGTCTCTCTCTCTCTCTCTCTCTCTCTCTCTCTCTATATATATATATATATATATATATATATATATATATATATATATATATATATATGGAGTTGGGTTACATGTTTTGGCAAGAGAGGACAAATTAGGGTGAAAAAAAGAGGGCTCTAAGTAGATACAATTTTTGAATGGTCCAACTATTCATTTATTCATTCAATTATGGATAAGGAAAACCCCTCCTCCTTGGGCCTGAAGTAAAAGGCCCTTCAGAAGAGAGCAACATTGGTTTTTATGTGAATCAGTCTGGAGGGCGAAGAAAAACACCATTATAAACAAAACAACATCTTTTTTGCTACTAACATATCGAATAATTCTCTTAGCTGCCTTCCAATGATATTCATGAGGAGGGGGTGGAAAAGGAGGATGCCTTTGCCTATTGTACTATTGATTCTAAGGCATTATAGTTTTACATGTATGCACTCCTATACGATTGCACTTATAGTTGGGCATGATCCTCCTTTATTTATGTGAAGTTTCCCCTTTGTGAAGCTCTTTATTTAGAGCATGACGCTGGCTATGACATATATAAGACTGAATTCCACTCCCACTTCATCTTCTGCTAATTGAGTGGAAGCTTTTTGGAAGTATGTGGGTGGGTTTGGGCAGAGGACCAATCCCTTCTATATCCCTCTCCTTCTCTGAGCTAGTTTGGAAAAAGGTAGAAGGGAAGTAACTAGAGAGAGGGTCGGTGCTTTCCCCTCACTCCGTTTTGGTGGTGGTTTCAGGGTGAGTATTTAGATAAATTGATTATATAGCCATTTTAGCTCTATTGAAACTCTTTTTTTCAACTGATATGAGGTTGAGCCCCAACTTCACATTTCAAAGGTAAATTCTATTTGATGGCTGCCATGCCCAGCAGAGGCCTGGGAAAGGATTTGTGGCATAGATGATGTTTACCATGTATGAGAACATGAAAAAGAAAAGTCTTCTACGGTGCACTTTTGGTTGTTTGTCTCCATCGTTAGAAAATTTCTTCTGCTCCAAGAACAGAAGACTGTGTAGGTTGTAAGTGGTGTGAATCCACTTGTCCAACAGATTTCTTGAGTGTCCATGTTTATTTATGGCATGAGACAACGCGCAGTATGGGTCTAGATTATTGATATCATATTTTTTCTTTCTTTTTTTTATCCACTGATAAAAACCCATAAGATGAGGCCAAATCGGAGTACATAAAACTATCATAGTATAACATGGGATCATGGAAAATAATAGGCCAGATCAAAGTACATAAGCATGAACAATACCATATAGAATCCTGCCAATCATGGGTTGGTTGAATATATTTACCAAAATAACCTGACTCCTTCTTTGCAAGACCTGCAATGAAATATGCTACTGACATAAGTAAAGCTAGAGCAACTGTAGTATTAATATCATTTGTAGGTCCGATCAAGTTCCTAGAGCATTAAAAAAATATCTCGATCGATGTTTATGTCTGTGTTAATGATGATGCTCCATGAAATTGACCGTATTCAAATATTTCAGGTACACCTCCCACATTATTAAATTATCTTTAAACTCTGTGTGTTTATGTCTTTAAATTGTCTTTAATTTTAAATTTTCTTCAACTAATGTCTTTGAATTTAGTGCATATTTTTATTATACCTCAATTTTGTAAAATATATATGTTAAATTATGTTTATGACTTGCATAAACTTAACAGGGTGAAGCTAAGGGTAACTTTGCAACATTAATCACTTCGTGGGATGATGCTACAACTCATATCACACTGGAGAATATTACGAACCAACATATGTGGATCACACGAGAGTTGGATAACATCCCTACTAGTTCACCTATTACACGTAGTTTGTATTTGATATTGGCTAGCATCATTAGGTGGATAGAGACATACTGGAAGTCGGGCCTACAGATCGACCTCCTCTAGTCCATACAAAGTATTAGGAGGTGTGACGATAGAGTCCCACATACTTAGGAGGTGGTGAAAGAGGCCACTAAGAACATTGATTTTTTTGGGGAGTTGTTAGACATCCCTCCAGATCATCTGAATAGACATTAAGGTCAAATTCCAATGAAATATTTTAATAATGTTGACGCAACCCATTTTTTGTATGATGGATTCATTCGAGCTTGGGGCCAGTTCCCCATAATGATTAGGTTTCCCTTTATTTTTACAAGAATATATATGGATATTTCGTGTTACATATGAGGCTAGATTACACTTATACCAGATCTCATTATAATGGACCCAGCTTGGGACATACATATGATCGCAAGGGGGCTTGTAGGGACCTTTAGCATGTACAAAAACCTCTAAGATTATTTCTAATGTCGTCTCAGAGTCTACCCACTGACCAACTTTTTTCATATGCATTTATGTACTGTGACTCCATCCATGACAGTGCACGACCCATGTGACACAAATAAGGTACATATATATAAGTAAATTTTGACTCTTATTGTCAAATTATGCATAATTAATTACATTAATTTCTATTTTGTATTAGAATTTATATTGATAATTTCATGATAACATGTAGACATAACCCAACTACATATACGATATTATGAGGTCATCCAAAGGGGCAGTTGATCAGCTAAGCTATCATATAGTAGAGCATGTTTCCATGGACTCTCCTCCACCACCACCTCCACCTCATAACACTCATGTGGAGGAGAGTCACTATGTACAACCACATGGACCAGTAGTTGAGGTGAACTTTTTTGTTCCTAATATTTCAACATTTTCTTTTTTTTTAGTTATGTATATATGCTAATTAATTCATTGACTAATTATAATTTATCCTTGACATTATGTATATAGGCCCATATGAAGAGTGTTGTTGATGTCACAGTTATGTATACACATGAGTGGCATGTTGGGTATAGAGGAACTAATGATTTAAGTCCAACGATGCAGGCCCCAATCATTGAGCCACGGGAAGGGGAACAACAAACCCAGATTCATCAGACCCCCATCCTATCTATCTTTCATTTGGACCCGACTCAGGTTAGTATATTCATATATGTAATTAAAAATGTATTTAAAAATAATTTATTTCCATATTTTTTATTTTTTACAAATAATGATCTCATTAGTTTGATTTAATTGTGTTATATTGCAGTACTAGCTTATGGACACTTACTTTACATGATAGAATTCACATAGGAGTTTTGGTGGTACTTAGAGTGGATAGGTTGTATATTTCCAGACCCATTTCATAAGGAACATTCACATGTGATACACACTTTGTATATTTTCACACATGGACAATTTATGGATTTACATGAACATTATTTCAATTTGTGGATGTTTATTATTTCAGTTTAAGGGCATTCATATGATATTTGAAATTTTTATATATTTTCATATGGATAGTTTATTGATACATTCATTATTTCAATTTATGGATTTGTTAAAATTATTGTGCAAGTTTAAATTTTTTTCTATATATTATAACTTGTATTAAAAAATACAACAATTTTGATTTATAGTTTCATAGACTAAGAAAATAAGTACAATCTTAAGTTAAGTCACTTTGATACTTAAAATGAACAAAAATATAGCATTTATCATTTTCATATTGAACATCGAAAGAATTATAACCATGCTTCATATTGTCTTGTAGAAAGTTTATTTTAGTGCAATCAACATATTTGTTATTACAATTACTTTTTTAAAGTAGATTGTTTTAATTCTAAAGTCATCCATATTATAATAAAAAATCTATATATGAACATTTTTGTGATCCATTCATATACCATTGCATGGTCAATGTTTTTAAGTATTTCAATCAATTCCTTATGATTGAAATAAGTTTTATTCAATTTTAAAAAACTCAAATATGATTGAAATAAGTTATATTCAAATTTAAAATATATGGAGATGTAAAGTTACAAATATAAGTTTTATTAAATTTAATTTGGTTTGAGGTTATCTACAAAAGCTTAGTCATAATGCACGTCTTCAATAATTTTTTTGTTCTTAGACTAAAATCAATACACAATGTTGATATACTTACACTGAAATTAATGTACACCATACATCTAGTTAATTCAAATCAGAAATGAACACCTTCACTAAAATCAATGCAAACAATCAAATAGGATGAGAAATCAACATCTACACTGAAATTAATGCATATGATACAAATGATAAAATATGATTATAAATTAACATCTACACTGAAATCAATGCATTTGTTGCTGCAAGCAATCAAATAGGATTATAAATGAACATCTACATTGAAACCAATACATCTAATGCTAGTAATCAAATAAGATCAGGGATCAACATCTACACTGAAATCAATGCATCTAATGAAAGATAAATCAAATAGGATTATAAATTAACATATTTAATGAAATAAATATATCTAATGCAAACAATAAAATAGAATTAGAAATCAACATGTACACATGAACCAATGCATCTAATGCACGAAATAAAATAAGATTATAAATCCACATATGTACACTTAAATCAATGCATCTAATGCAAGAAATTTTATTCCCTTTCTCTTCCCCCTCCATATATATCGATATCTCCCACCATGTCAACGTCTTTGTCCCTCTATCTCATCCCCCCCAAACACACAAACTCTCTCTTTTCATATCTATCTTTCTCTCCCTCCCTCCCTTTGTATCTCTCTTCTTCCCTCTCTCCCCTTTCCATTTATATATGTATCTCCCTTTGTCTCTCCTTCTTCATATCTCCATATCACCCAACAAAAAAAACATTATTTCTCCATATATATCTATATATCCCTCCCTATGCCTCTCCCTCTCTCTCTCTTCCCCTTCTCTCCTTCTGTCTCCCCTTCTATCTCTCTTCCCTGCTAATATCCTCTCTCCCTCTCTCCTCTACATTTATCTGTCTATATGTATGTATTATTACCTCACTCTCCCCCTCCAAATCCATTTCTCTCTCTTCCTCCCTCTCAAATCCTCTCTCTCTTCCTTCATCTCTCTCCCTTTCTCTCCCATCTCTCTCTCTCTCTCTCTCTCTCTCTCTCTCTCTCTCTCTCTCTATATATATATATATATATATATATATATATTCATCCTCCAACTCTATTGAATATATCCCTCCCTTTATCATTATCTCTCCCCCTTATCTCCATATCTCCTTTTTTTTCCTTTCTATCTCACCCCAAACATACAGACACTCTCTCTCCATATCTCCCTTGTCACTCTCTGTCTCTCTCTCTACCTTTTTTTCTCTATATGTCTTGAACTTATTCCCTCCATAAGGCTTTTCCTCCAACTCCATCTCCTGAGCTCCCTCTATTTCTCCTCCACACTCTCCTCCTCTCCCTTTGTCCATCTTTCTCTCTCCCTCTTTCCCTCTTACGATTATCTCTCCCTCTCTCCCCCCTCTATATTTCAAAAAATTTAAAATACTTTGACAATTAAAATATTATGTTTAAATAATTTTTTTACTTTTTTATTTTTATATTTTGATGTCATACAACAATTTAATTTTTTATATAATACATATTTAAAATGCAAGATTTAAAATGTTTTTATACATTCACCTCAAGGGAAAATGATATTTTTCCATGGAAATGTTATCTAAAATTTTCCAAAATATTAAGGTCCCAACTACCTCAATTAGAGATAGATAGGGTGCTTCATGTCTTCCAATTGAATAATTATAGGTTTTATTTCTTTATGTAGCTTTAGGCTATGATTACTTCAAGACTTTAAAAATATTATATTTTATTATTTTAGAATTATAAAAAAATTAGGTTAAAACAATTAACATATTGAATCATCTTGTATGACTCTTTTTCTATTAATGACTCTTTTGTTGATGCCTATGACATATATAAGCTACATTTACTAATTAATGTGGTTGTGCTAGTATATATTATAATATAACAAGTTTTATATTATATTAATCCAAAATTATTAAATTTAATAATATTAATATTAAAATATATTAATAGTAAATTTTTAATATTAATTTCCTAAACTTAAAAAGGTTTCTACATCACATGATAACACAGATTATAAGAAAATTTAGAATTTTAATGTGGTAAAAACTTTTGAGGAAGGTACATTTATGATCCATTCAAATTCAAGGTATATGATAAGGTATATTTTGAGCACAGACAGACATACTTGTACACGTTGCTCTGATACTAGGTTGTACAATGTGCATCTCGACGAAATAACATTAAAAAAATTCATGTTGTTCATAACTTAGATCTAGCTGAATTTTTGTTTTTAGTAAAATAATATTTGACCTTGGTTAAATTATTGATGGGTTAAATTTTAGATCCTTATTGATTCTGAAATCTAAATTATGGGATCCACAAAATGTTATATAGATGCTCAATCGAGCTACATACCCTTATCGATCCCTTGTTAACCACGTAAACGGCTCGGTCAGGCTTCTGAAATCCTAAAATCCACAATTTCAAAATGCCTTCTACAAAATTTTATGCAGTTCACTATTTTGTACCCTAGTAGACTTAGGGACTTAGGTGGAGGAATTGATCATGTTAGATTCATGAAGGAGTCCTCTATTTAATGGCATATGATCTTTTACATTTTAAAATTCAAATGATGTTTTTCATCTAATGCATTTTAAACATAATATTTGACTTTGTTTTGGACAATTTTAAAGAGGATGAATAAATAAATAAATAACATAGAATATACACAATGAAAAAATTTCAAAAAATACCACTATCTTCGTTTACGAGTCCTCTTCAAAAGGGCACTATTATTTTTTTCAATTTATTTAAATAGTTGAAAAAACCTTACGTAAACACATGTCTACAAAATGCAATTAAAATATTACTTCAGCAACTTTGAAAAGTAATAAAAAATATAATTTTACATAAAAAAAGAAATAATATGAAAAATTTGGTTCTCTCCATTTATATCATGCTCATATATATATATATATATATATATATATATATATATATATATATATATATATATATATATATATATATATATATATATATATATATATATATATATATATATATATATATTTTTTTAATTACACATTATACTAAGTTATTCTATGTGAAAACACTCATACCTCTTAAGATGTGCCGAAATTTATAAGGATAAGCATTTCATTTAATGAAAATTTGACATATTATACGATACTAAAATATTTTGAAAAAAATATCATTAGGACAACAACATCATTCTCCAAAAAATTTATTCTTTGAATCAAAATTCACAATGCTTATTTGAATTTTGAGGGCTTTAATTCAATAAAAGAGTAAAACTTTGAAATTTTGTCACTCCATTTGACCCAAAATTTTAACCCAGCTTCACACACACACACACACACACCATGTATAATTTTTAATGGTTTAAATTGAAATTTTGAATGATTATATGAATAAAATACCCTGAAAGACCCCTCAAGAACTTGGATTGTGTAAAATACACAACATAAATTTGCAATTCCAACAAGTCTTTTCTATATTTTACACAAATTAACTAAAATATATACCTGGGAAAAAATGTAAAGTGACGATTCTCTTGAAATGTTTTAAATATTTTAGGGATAAGAATTTAATTGTAATCCATGAGGTGTATATCAGTTGGTGTGCTTGAGGTTTAGTCCCTAGCACGTACCACGTTCAAACTCCGCAGGGAGAGGTTGAGGATAGAAACTACTTTGGGGTAATAGGAACTATCCCAAGGGGTGTCCATTCTCGACCAAATTTCTCATAATCCTAATGATAATTCAATAAATGGGCTAACCCCAACCTAGTCACAGAAAAAAATAAAAGAGAAAAAGAGAGAATAATTTATAATTTATAATTTCTTTAAATAATATATACATATATCGCTTTAAATATTTTACTTAATATGCGCATTGCAATATTTTATTTACATACCATATTAAAATATTAAAATATTATTCTTCTGTTAATAGATTTTTAAATAAACGCCAATATTATTAAACCTTCAGTGAAATATTTTATTTTTGACCTACATTCAATTCTCTTTATTTATTAATCATATTTTTTGAATCCCACATATCTTTTTTATAATAAAAATTGAATTAATTACATATCTCCTCATATTAAGGAAAATTTTGAATTATTTCTGCCTTACTATCATATATATGTGTGTGTTTTCCCCTCACATATATATATATATATATATATATGTGTGTGTGTATGTGTGTGTGTTCTTTCCATCATACATAACATGTACAGGTCCATCTTAATCCTCTATTTAATGGCATATGACCTTTTAAATTTTCGAATTCATATGATATTTTTCATCTAATGTATTTTAAACATAATGTTTGGCATTTTTTTGGACTATTTTAAAGAGGTTGAATAAAAA
Organism: Pinus albicaulis; assembly: GCA_034641835.2. Lineage (NCBI taxonomy): Eukaryota > Viridiplantae > Streptophyta > Pinopsida > Pinales > Pinaceae > Pinus > Pinus albicaulis. The sequence continues at coordinate 50,736 of JAXQQM020081249.1, forward strand.
AATCAACAACATAGAATATACAGAACGAAAAAATTTCAAAAGATACCACTATCTTCGTTTACGAGTCCTCTTCAAAAAGGTACTCTTTTTTTTCAATGTATTCAAATAGTTTAAAAAACCTTATGTGAACACATGTCTACAAAATTCAATTAAAATATTACTTCACCAACTTTGAAAAATAATCAAAAATAATTTTTTTCCTAAAAAAATATAATTTTAATATGAAAAATTTGGTTCTCTCCATTTATATCATGCTCATATATACATTTTCTTTAAATTACACATTATATTAAGTTATGCTATGTGAACACACTCATACCGCTTAAGATGTGTTGAAATGTGCAAGGATAAGCATTTCATTTAATGAAAAGCTCACATAAATTAAAATATTTTATTTATGTAGCGCATTTTCCATATTAAAATGTTTTTCCATTAATAATATAGTTTTGAATACATGTAAATATTATTTAGCCTTCTCTAGTGAAATATTTTATCTGTGACTAATATTCAATATTAGTTTATAATTATTATTTTAAAATGTCACATATCAATGTTATATTAACAATTGAATGAATTGCACATCTTCATTTAATTAGGAAGTAATTGAATTATTTTACTTTTTACTAATTTTTTGTTATAGATTGAGTTATTTAAATAATTTATTTAAGTCCTATATTGAAATATTTAGAAGGGAAATATAATACTTTTTTCTTTTTAATTATTTTATTTCTAGAAAGACTTAACGAAGAAATATTTTATTTGCGGCTACAATAGTGAAAGTGAAATATTTTTACCATGTCTCCTTCGTAGTGAGTTCTAATATTAATTCCCATATCTCCTTCATTCTTGGTTCTAATATTCACAACGGATGCAAAAAGAATAATGTGTAGTATACCTAGGGGGGATAATATGGGGTATTCCTAGGGGGGTAATATGGGGTACAAAGGAAGGTACCCAAGGAAATAAAGTATGTAAGCATAATAAATACATTGGCCATGTAATAATAAATAAAGAGGTTAACCCACATTATGCAAGAGACCACAAGTAGTTAGGAAATAATGTGATAATCCTACGGTATTAGATGTATGCTCCATGGTAATTACCCATGTTATTGTAAGTATCCCCATTCCCCTTGTAGATCAATAGGAAATGGGGTATTCCTGGGGTACAATCTCTTAAATTGTCCCCTTGCTTCTAACACTTCTTATTTATTTCTATCATGCAAATCAATTCATTTTTTCTTAAATTCCATGTGGTACAAATGAACTTGTAGATTATAGCACTTTAATTGACACCTATTACATGTCAACATGTTGATTTCAAACATAAAATGTCATGCTGTTGATTTGAAAAATAAATTACTGAGTAAATTAATGATTCCAATAAAAACAACCATAATCATCATGGGTTTACTTACTAATTTCTCCTTAAACACCATTATATTATTTTTTTTATCGATCAATAATGCATAATGCTCATTCTCTGTCCCAGAAGCGTGGCCCATCTTTGAAATCATTACCAAGGAATTCACATAGGAATAAAATTCCTTCATTCAATACATACCCTTCAGCCATGCAACCCTCTAGATGTTCCTTTTCTCGGACATATATTTTTATATTTTTCATATACCTCTCAAATAAAAACATCCACCTCATCAATACAACACCTGCGAATTCAATGTCATCGACTAGGTGTATAAGCAATGGACTTGTAGTTCCATGAAACTTTTTGGGAGCTCCTTCTCATATACACATATAATTTGTGCAATTTTCTTCTTCCAATTTGGCACTTAACATTCGTGGATCTCCTTGGATGTCAATAACCTAATATAAGAACAGTAAATTATTATGAACCTTTAGGAAAAAATTAAAATGAAATACCATATCTCTATGTCTCTCGCACACAAATATTCCATACTACATACATTGAAAATGCTGACAATAGACTTATGACATTCCACAAGTCAACGGTAAGAAATGAATCCCCCCTAATTTGCAATGGCATGATATGTTGTCAAACAAATGTATCAAAGGTCATTAGTTATTTTTGTCACACATTAGAATATTAGAATATATTTAGTACCTAATCAATTTTTCCAATAAATGTTAAATTCTAACATATAATACCTTCATAAAATTTTGAGTATCATGTGTTTTAACTACTGTGATATGTCCATCAACTATAAAAGCTTTATCTAATGATGACCTATAGCCAATATGTGTCCTAATTTAACGTATAACATTTTTTTGTTGGTATATCTATTTTTTTCAAATTCCATGGAGCTCGTGCATATTTTTCATTTTCCCTATTTGGCCACAAATATTTTCTATCAAATTTGGTGAAAGAGCCATATCTCTTCTTGGAGACAAGGTGTCGTTCTCTTTGCATGTTATATGTCGAAATATTGAATCTGGGAGATTTTAAAGATGTGCAAAGGATAAAATAGGTAAGGTATTAATAGATCCTTCCATTATGGGAGCTCATAAAATATGGATTTCCTTTTAAGACCTTCTTGTATATTAATTACAACGTGTCCTCGTTCTTCAATAGAATCACCCCCGTAAAAAAAAAATACATCCAAGATTTCAATTCAACATCTTCAAATTTCTTCATACTTACTAATCCTATAAACTAGACCCACAATCATGGGAGGGACTTTATTTTCAAAATTTAACTCAAATTGATTCTTACTGTAGTTTCTAAACCTATGATCTGGTGGTAGAAAAATCGTGTTGTTTGCATGAATAAATTTATGTAGATATTTAGAATATTTCCCTTGAAATTGTTCTGCACATATTGGACATGAAGATATCCCCATTGATTGAATCCATGCAATTCAATAAGGTTAATAACATCAAAATGATAGTATAAAACTAAGTACGAAAGTTCAAATGAAAATAAAATATGAGTGTAAATACATAATTTTTTTTATATTACTAGAACAAATACCAAGTCTTTGGAAATCATGTACAGCCCAACATACAACACCATACAACTTGAAGGAGAAATTTGATGGAGGAAGTTATGCGTCATACATTCTTATTCCTTTCCATATCAATTTCATCTCATCAATAAAAGGGGCAAGATAAGCATCCATGTTTTTAACTTGATGTTTTCTTGGAAAAATGTGAGTCAGCATAAGGTGCTCCTTTGTAACAATTATCAACATTGTAATATTGTATACTATCAATCTGATTGGACAGACACTATAATTTTATCTCATGAAAGAGAGTTTGAGCACTCCATCAATTACAATACCAAACCTGATACTACAAGGTTCATATTTGAATTTTCATAGCCATTTTTCCTCTATGTGATTCAATGCTTTGGAGTTGGTCAAAATTCACATGAATCTATATTTAATCCTATTCTTTGCATCCCTGTCCATCAATTTTGAAAGTGAATTGCAATGAAACATTCGTTGAAGTCTAGTTATAATTATCATGTGATGTAAAACCTTCTTTTGAACTATAAGACCTTGTACTTATGTATGATATCTCTTCTCTTTTCATGCAGGTCATTCTACCTTGTCTTGATATTCATCTCTGTATAAAATTCCATGATTTTTACATGAATGAATTTTCCTATATTCAATCCCCAAATTAACCAAAAAATTACGTGCCTCTCTACAAGTTGATGGCAACACATTCTCTTCAGGAAATATTTTAGTCTTTAGTGCCCTGTAATATTGCCAAATATTATATCAATTGAATGTTTAACTTATGATGAACATGTTTTATATCCAAATCTATATTATTACTATTCATATACAATATATGGTTTTAAAATCCCCTTAAATAAATATAAACGTAGTTGATGAATTTTTACAAATTACATACACTAATTGACAATGCATTGTAAGACATATATTTCAACTCACTTCAGTAGGGTGGTGAACCATTTTTCTAACCAACCAAATAGTGGTTTGATTTCTAATAATATTAGTGTACATTCCAGTTTTTAGGTTCTACTTGCACCGTATTTGAACACAGGTGTCTTTGTCGCTTGCTTGATGGAGTCTTTCAAGGTGATATCATCAACATTATGTTGGTGGTAATTACCCATGTTGTCATCGTTACTATCAAATATATGATAATTATTGTCATCATTTTTTCCATCCCCAAAGAAACCTGTAATAATTGCATTCAATCCTTTTTCATTCACTACATTTTCGCTATCATTATCATCATCCTTAAGGTTGGGTGGCATGTCATGAGTGTATGCTATTCTCATCAGTTGTTAAAATTTCGGAGGTGGTAGAGTTCTCTTTAAATATGTGTTGTTTTCTTTGGTATTGTTTAAAGGATGGTTTGGATCATATTTTCCAAATATTCATAGCGTAGTTGGATCTTGAGTATTAGTAGCCATTATTTCATCATCATCTTCTACCTTCTACAACATAAAGGGGGTTTTAAGACAATATTTAAGACAATTTTTGGGTAAATTGTCTTAATTTGAGACAAAAGAAAACTTGTGTATTGTCTTAAATATTGTCTTTAAGCGGGTGTCTCAAATTAAATCGTCTTAAAATTAAATTGTCTTAAAATATTGTCTCTATAAAGACAATATATAACACAAGCATTTTTGTCTCTTTAGAGACAATAGTTGCACTACAACACAAAGGGGGGTTTTAAGACAATTTTTGGGTAAATTGTCTTAACTTGAGACAATTTCATTTTTGTCTCTCCAAAGACAATAGTTGGAATTAAAGACATATTGTATTTATGGAGACAATGTATTTAATCCTATCTATTGTCTCTGTAGAGACAATATAAAACAATGAATCTAGAAAAATATCTCACCATTAAAATAATTCAATATGAAAATATTTAATTAAAAAAATCAACAATATCATTGAATAATTCATGTTAGGGTACAGTGGAATCGAACCACCAACCTCTTGCATGGAAGGTGCTCTTCCAATGAGCTAGCACCCTTTAAATAATTATGTGAGGAGTTATGGCAGTGCTTGAAATTGTATAATAGGCATTGATTTTAAAAATATGTTCAACACATAATGGCATAATCCTTGTAAAATATATAATCATGCAAGCCCTTATTTTTAACTTAATAAAAAAATAAACTCAATGGAGTTAGCTCACTATGACACCCTTGTAGCTTGACTTGCACAAAAAGCTAATAATAAACAATAATCTACAAACTAATTAATCTAGCTATACAAAGAAAATTAACTAGAATTAGCACAAGCAATACAACCACCACCCAAAGAGCTACACCAGCCTGCTAGTAAGCATTGATGACACATATGATGTACGAAACAAGCCATGACTGCATCGTCAACTCATTCAATACATATTGGGCACTCTCCACATTCACCATTACTAATTTATCTGACCACTTCTTCAATGTAAGCTTTTGAAGGTACAGAACTAGAATATCCATTAACACACATTTGGTTTCCTAAAAGAAAATGCCTTGCCCGCTTATACATATCAGATAACTATTTTGTATCACGTTAGTTGTTGATAAAGTGGAAATTGGAACAAATTCTGTGCCATCTTATTTGAATTAGAACATTGTTGTGTATCACCCCAGCTGTTATCATTGTGCATCACCTCGGTTGTTGATAACTTAGCAATTATAACAAATTCTAACATATCACAGCTCATAACACAATTAAAAAGACTCTTGATCCTTAGGGCTTAACATAATGTTTTTTAATAAAAATCATTTTTACAGCCATTTAAAATTATGTTTATAAATTCATACAAGTTGTTCTTTTGTGCTTTGTTGATTAACTACAATTGAAAAAAAGAAAACAGAGGGCTAAGTTGAAGCTTTTGGGAGTCAAAAGCCCATGGAAGGAGATATGTGATCCTAAATGATCTTTCCAATCTTTGTAAACATGATAAATCTTGGCAAAATTTGAAATCAATTTTTAAAAGGCTAAAGATCTCATTTTGTCCATAAGAAGATGAAAAAAACTGTGTGGTGGTTTGCATTCCAAGAAAGCATTACCATAGAGGAAGCCTTAAGAGAGATGGAAAAATGAAGCTTAGGAAAAAGCATGGACATTAGCAAAAGAATGGAGGACTCACAAAGAAGTCTATTCAAAATTGGAGGAAAAAAAGGTTTTCGAGCCCTTCCATGGTGAACAAAGATCATCTTTGAACCAAAGTCACAATCTGCAAAATACCACCAAGGGGTAAGAATACACAAAATCTTTGACAGGAAGTGTATAGCTCTAATGTGTAACAATCCCTGAGCATAAATCTTGGTTTTCCCATTTGTGTTGCCAGGGTAATATCAGTTGTTCATGGAGTATTTAATTGTTGTGTGGTTGTACTAATTAAATCACTGGCTATTAGAAAGTGGACGCCTGTGAATCATTTTCATTCTTGTTAAATTGCATGGTGGTTGAATTCCAATAGTAACTGCATTTCCAATGATCCAAAAGTGAAATTACTAGATCACTGGTTAAAAATACTGTTGGTGCTTTGTTTAAGTCTTGTGTGCATTTTACCTTCCTACCTATAGCTCATTAAAGTAGATTACCCTTTACTCTATTTTTCGGGTTAGTTATTTCCACCTAAACTGCTACAACTAAATTTCTCCCTGAACGCACAACTGGTCAACCTACAACACTAATTATTCATTTATGGCTTTGTAGGTCCACTATATGGGTTTGAATGAAGTGCAATAGCATGCTACAATCATATACTTCCAAGCCAGTGCACTTTGGCATACATTATAGCCACCACATGCTGATGTAAATATTTTATAACGATCTTGCAATTGGGAAACAATGACTAGAAGGAAAGCAACTTCATACATCCATTTAAAATTCTGTTCATAAATGCATACAAGTTGTTATTTTGTGCTTTGTTGATTAACTATAGCCTGTCCTCCCTCACAGTGTACATTGATCAATTAACTACAACCTTCACTCTCCAAACACGTGGAGAAAATTAGCTAGCATGATAGATTTATAATTGACTAATTGCACCTTGATTACAGTGATATCCATGAGAAGCGGTATCAATAATTGTTATATTGCTTGAACATATGCATACATGATTTTAATGGGCAAAGAAATGGTTGAATGAAGTATTGTGATTGCACATTCAAACACAAGGAGAGAATTATTTATTTTTAACACAACAGAATTTGACTTACTTCCTTGGTTGAGAATTTGCCTTGGCACCATAAGCAAGTAAAACAAGCAGTCAAGCCATTGAAACCAGATTTGTAGAAATCCATTCACCCCATGTAATGAATTCACATTGTATAGTTTGATCTCAGATTGTGATTGTGATATGCAGAGACAATAAATTTTAATTCTGCAAAAAGAAGGGGTCATAAGGCCGGTTAAATATTTATCTTATCGAGTAAGACCTATCAAAATAAAAAACAAAACAAGTTCAGACATTTTCAAGGGATGAAAGAAGTATCATTACCAATAATAATCAAAAGTCTAGACTCCAGCTATTTCAGGAAAACAACACGTTTTCCCTTAAAGCGTCCAGCTAGAAGGATCGGTACAGTTCTTGGAGTAATGCTGGAACTTTCAAACAGATTTCAAACAAGGATACTGACCATTACTTTGGCAGCAGGATTACCGTCATTTGTAATGGCGATACTATGTCGCCTACTTGTGGATTGAAATTTTTTGTCTTGCACGGCCCACCAGAATATAGAAAATGCATAAAATATCAATCCACCTGCCCTACAGATGTTATATTTAAGACAATAATCTGAACATCTTATGCAGCAGAAATGCTTAGCGTGTGGAATCTTATATTTAAAGTGATGTCTTTCACATAAAACTCTGCACCTATAGCTTTCAAGGTATGGATATTACATTTTCAAAGCATCAGATGATGCAACATTGGAAATGGGGAAACTATAAAGCATTACCATCCCCTTAGGTCCTAAAGTGGTCTTGACAAGGTTAGCTTTTCCATGCGACCAACAAACGAAACCTGCATCAAAAAGCATCACATAGTCGTCTTCACATCAATGGCCTTCAGAAGTTATAGTGGGAAATGCCCATTTTTTTTTCGAGGTCAACAATAAGAATGACTTACTTATGCCATATAAAGAACTTCTTTGGCATCCTGAAATGGATTCTATGAGCATCGAACTGGCCATCACACGAAATAAGAACAAAAATGGGCAATCGAAGGAGATACTTACCATCCTGGCCCGTTCACCCTTCTCATCCCTAGCATCGTCTTTAAATAAATTTTCATTTTGCGTCAAATCATAAAAAAAAATATAAACCCTAACCCTTAATTGTAGAACCCTGTCACTGATGCAAGTCCATCAAGTGCATAATGGGGATCAAAATGGGTGCTGTTAACTTCAGAAAATCAGCATGAAAGCAAGCAAGGGAACATGGGAACTTACCCCATGTCTGTGAGCAAGAAGCTTCAACTCTCAGAATCGTTCGCCCGTTCGCCTTCCTTTTCCCAAAAGGCTTCGTCCGCCGAGAGAATATTTGTCAGTAGAAAGTGAAAGAATCAAATGTAAGCCGTGGATTGGTTAAAATAGTAGTGGAGAAAAAAAAGTTTCAAAGCCGGTGGGGAACAAATGAACATGCGCTCGGCTTGAGTGCTCTCTACCGCCTTCATCCAGACACTTAGCTTCGGGCTCATGGGAGTATACATGTGACCTCTTTTAGGTTGGATTAAGACTTGTGAAAAATAAAATGAAGATATATTATTCCAGTGGTTTGAACCGTACCGGCGATGATATATTGTGGAAACAAATTGAGATTGTGATTTGTGATATGTAGAGATAATAATTTTAATTAAAAAAAGGTCATAAGGCTCGTTAAATATTTATCTTGTTAAGACCTATCAAAATAAAAAACAAAACGAGTTCAAACATTTGCAAGAATTAAGTATTGCAATAATAAGCAAAATTGGAACTCTAGCTATTTCGGAAAACATGCTTTTCCCTTAAAGCGTCCAGCTAGAATGATCAATATAGTTCCCAGAGTAATGTTGGACCTATATAGTATCGAAAAGTAGATTTCAAGCAAGGATACTAACCATTACTTTGGCAGCAGGATTACCATCATTTGTAATGGTGTCACTATGTCCCCTACCCATGGATTGCAAAATTTTGTCCTGCACGACTCGCCAAAATATAGAAAATGCATAAAATATCAATCCACCTGCCCTACAAATGTTATATTTAACACAATAATCTGAAAGGCTTGTGCAACAGAAATGCTTAGTGTGTGGAATATTATATTTAAAGTGATGTCGTTCACATAAAACTCTACACCTATAGCTTTCAAGGTATGGAGATTGCATTTTCAAAGCATCGGAAGATGCAACATTGGAAACGGGGAAGCTATAAAGCATTACCATCCCTTTAGGTCCTAAAGTGGTCTTTACAAGGTCAGCTATTTCCACGCCACCAACAAATGAAGCTTGCATCAACAAGCCTCACATAGTTACTTATCAATATGAGTCATCTTTGCATCAGTGGCCTTCAGAAGTTATAGTCGAAGATGCCCATTTTTTTTTTTCGAGGTCAACAATAAGAATGACTTACTTATGCCATACAAAGAGAACTTCTTTGCCATCCTGAAATGGATTCTATGAGCATCGAGCTGGCCATCACCATAAATAAGAACAAAAATGGACAATTGGAGGAGATACTTACCATCCTGGCTCATTCACGCTTCTCATCCCTGACATCATATTTAAATAACCTTTCAGTCTGCATGAAAGCACAGAAAAAACTATAAAACCTAACCCTTAATTGTAGAACCCTATCACTGATGCAAGTCTAGTAGTGCAAAATGGGGATCAAAAGGGGTGATGTTAACTTCAGAAGATCGGCATGAAATCAAGCAAGGGAACATGGGAACTTACCCCCATGTCTATGAGTAGGAAGCTTCAACTATAGAATCGTTCACCCATTAGCCTCCTTTTCCCCCAAAGGCTTATGTCCCGTGAGAAAATATTTGTTGCGGAAAGCGAAAGGATCAAATGTAAAGCGGGGATTAGTTAAGAAATGATAAGGAGAAACAAAATGTTTCAAAGCTGGTGAAATGAACATGCCGTTCGGATGAAACAAATGGTTTTGTGTCCTCTTATTGGACGCTTTTATTTTAGTACTTTTCCTATCATGCTTAACTTAGAGATTGCTTTGCTACTCCCTTGATATGTGTGGTACATGGTGACTGACTCAATTGATGACTTTCTGGTTATCCATGGATATTAATATTCTCTTTCTTTTGATTCTATCATTTGTGATGGCAAATTTTGTTCATCCAATTTGCTATGTTATTTTCTTGGTTGGTAAAATGCAGAGATATAGACACAGCTTTATTACAAATAAGGATTTCAAATTCCTCTCCAGGAATGGTATAAATACTGTTAAAATTCCTGTTGGGTGGTGGATTGCATATGATCCAAATCCTCCAGCACCTTTCATAGGAGGATCTTTACAATCTCTCGATAATGCTTTTAAATGGGCAGAGTGAGTTATGGATGCCATCATTTCCTATTTAACGTTTTGAAGAGGTGCCACTTGCAGTGTTTAATTTTCAATTATATAGGAAGATTTTTCAAACCTTTAAGAAAAATGACCACGATAGTATCATAAAGGTTCATAAAGAAATGGGTATATCATTTTCTTTTTTGGTGTAGGGAAGGGACATAAAGATAAAAATTCATATTGAATTATTGTTTTGGTTGCAGTCATTATGGTTTAAAGGTTATTTTTGACCTCCATGCAGCACCTAGTTCACAAAATGGAAGGGAGCATAGTGCCAGCATAGATGGATATGCTGACTGGTCTAACTCTTCCGACCATATTTCCCAAATTTTAACTGTTATTAATTTCCTTGCTTCGAGGTGTGTATGTACCATGCAGATTGTGCTTCCAGTTCTTTTATATGTCACATAAAGAGGGTTCTACATGGGATTTTTGATTGTCTAGTAGAGCGAAATTCTTTAGAAATTGATTTTTAAGTATAGAGATATAGGAACTCAAATTTCCCAATGCACATATTTATGGATTTCCACAAGTAATTACATTAAGTAGCAATCATTAAATGTGTTCATAAAGGAGTGCATATGGTGTTGTAGGAAGATTGCTAAAGTCAATTTTTGTAGAAAGGAATATCAGATTTGTGTGTGATAAAGAATTCTCGTAGTAGAGATTTTATGCAGACAGATGCATCTAGTGTTGTTGAACCGAGATAAGACCTTTTTGTATAAAAGGGAAAGCTTTCTTTGTGCATGGGAGACATATATTTAAAATAAGTAGGCTTAGTATGTGCAATAGCTTGAACATAATCCAAGGTCCTGATGCTATTACTGTGTTCTAAGCAGATATAGTAACAATAGTATCCTCTTAGGTATTGAATTGTTGAATAAACCTCTAGCAACAACTGTTCTTGTGGATGTTTTGGCTTCCTATTATTCAAATGGACATCAAACTGTGTGGAAGTACTCTTCCACAACATATGTTATCATGTGCCAGAGGATTCAAAATGCTGATCCACATGAGCTGTATCAAATAAATGATGCATTTTCAAATATCGTTGTCGATGTTCACTACTATAATATTTTTGATGATTATTTTGATAACAAGACTGCCCAAGATAATATTGACTTCATCTTGAAGGACATAAAACCCCAAGTGGAAGCTCTAAATAACACAAATGGTCCTCTCATATTTGTTGGTAATATGCAAGCATCTTCCTTGATCCATCCCTTGTATGCTATGTGATGATCTTAATAAATTTTGTGGTTTTCTTTCTATTCTTGATTGAGTTAGGTTTGACACTATGTCCCAGGTGAATGGACAAACGAGTGGAAGGTGCAAGGAGCTTCAAGGTCAGAATATAAATAGTTTTATGATGCCCAATTACAAGTTTATGAAAAGGCTTCATTTGGTTGGTCATATTGGACTCTAATGAACAAAGAGAAGCACTGGGACTTTGAGTGGAATATCAAGCACAACTACCTTAGATTAGGTAGGATGGAAGCTTTATTGACATATCATATCCTTAATTCCGAAAAAATATTTTCCTCAATACAAAAATCATAATCACTTGAAATTTATTTAAGCACAAACATTTCAACCTTGGAAATTTATTTTGGTGGTAGTTATGATGACCCTCAAGGTTTCCCTTGCTTCTCACATAAAAATTTAACATTCTTGCATACTCTTGACAAAGATCTAGAATTTAAGGACATTTTAATTGTGGTCTTGTTCTTGTCAATTCCTCGATTTTCTATTTCTCTGGCTTTTCTCCCACGTTTCTTGTTTTCTATAGCACGCTATAGTTGTAAGTGGGAAACCTTATTGCAGGTCAAATTTGGGGATTTTCCCTTAGTATGCACAACAGTTATTTTCCCTTAGTATGAAAATTTGGGGATTTTTCCTTCATATGCACAGCAGTTGCACAACAGTCAATTCCACAAGACCAAGAGAGATTGCTAATGTTTTTTTTGTTAAAACTAATTTGACCTCCCTTTTCATGCTTTGAAAAACCCAAACTTGATCTCATTTATTATTGGCAAGACGTTTAATATGCTAGGGTCTTTGTTCTCCAATAAAAAGTTCGTTGGCAGGATAATTATGACAGTTTCTGTGAGAGGGAGATATCCTTCCCAATGCATATGACCTTCACTATTTAAGGAAATAAATGTGGGTCACTAAGACAGTGCACAAACTAGAGGAGGTTGCCTTTTGTACTGGGTTTCAATTATATTTTTGAAAGTTACAATTCTATGATGTCGATGAAGAGCAAGCCTGTAGGATGTGTTTATGCAGATTTTGTCTAAGAAATGGGTATGCAGCAAATTGTTGAGGAAAGTTGGCAGTTCTCTGTCACTAAATTTCATAAACAAAAGCTACAGAAGTTAACATTTAGACCTTATTTCAATAGTTCTGGAATGCAAACAACAAATATTATTTCTGTAATGCTCAGAAATTGATGGAAGTTATGGTCATTACGTACCTCTGGGCAACAATCGTTGACAGAGTTTCAGGCTAGGAAGCGATCGTTGATAGAGTTTCAGGCTGGGCAGCGATCGTTGATATAGTTTCAGGTTGGGATCGCAATCGTTGAGCGAGTTTCAGGCTGTTCAGTTCGTGCTCTCGGCTTCAAAGTCACAAACAGAGGATTTTTTGCAGACAATTTTGAAAATGAATTCACGGGCTGAAGTGTGGCAAGGTTGGCAGTGTAGTTATTGCATGCATGCAACCAACTAGGTAGATATATGGGGTAACAGAGACGGCGAGCCGGAGGAGTAACGAATTTGGGACGTCGCGCTGACCATGAGGGAAATGGAAAAGGGGCCCACATTTCTCTGATGCCAGAATAATGCACTTTTTGGGTGATCTAAATCTCTAAAAAGTCACATTATAGCCTACTCCTCAGAAAAATAGGGCCCCACTGTGCTATCCTAGGGGAGCATCAAGAATTTTTCACTATGACTCTCACAACACCCATGGTTGATGAATCTTTCAATGAAGAGAGAAAAAAAGTGATGTTCAATGGTCCATAAGATTTTACTTAAGAAGGGTAAATGGTAGTTGTCTCCAAAGGAAAAGGCAGTCTCATGGCCTCTCATACATGGGAGCCCTGTCTCATAGATCTACTACTAGAAATTTTGTGAATATAGTTATCTAACAAGCGCATAATAACCTTCATGCTTGAGATAGGATAGAAAGAGGTGATCTATCTCACAATCCTAAAGGGACCCTATAAGGCCATCTTATAAAAGTCAACAAATCACATCCCCCTATAGAATATAGTGATCAATCTCAACACATAATTGATGGTAATGAACCCTCAATAGGACAAGCACAGATACTAAGGCCATTCATTGAGATCAATCTAATACACTATAATTTGGAGTTTTAGAAGACTAGACCTAAAGATATAACTAGACATGACAAGCATTCAATGCTTCATGAGATAAGAACTCACACAAATTAAAGGAAAAGAATTACCCAACTTATAAACAAAATATGGAGAGAACTATGTCTTATAGTGACCTCTAGAAGATTATCATGGCAGAATCACCAAAACCAAAGACAATGAGAAATGATTACAAGAAGTACAAGAGTGTCCTCATGCTCAAAATTGTGGTTGAGGACAATACTTTTCCACATATAAGAGCCACAAACTGAGGTGTTGAATGATAGAGTGAATTAAGAAGTATGTATGAAACACCAAATGAACTTTTTTGTCACCAAGAAAAAAGTCATTAAAATTAAAAATGTCTCAAAAAAATTTAGTGCCACAACATGTTCAAAAGATAAAAAAACTTCGACATGAATGGTTGCCAATTAATAAAACTATTGAAGATAAAGAATCCGTTACAATAATAATTGAAGATAAAGAATTCATAAAAAATTTAATGGAAGATAAAGAATTTGTAACAATTTTATTAAAGCCTTCCAAGCATGTATCAAAATTTTCAACCTTGTTATGTACCCCTTTCAAAATTGTTGTACTATCATTTGAAGAACCATATGATTGCTCCTACAAGAAGAAAAAAGATTGAAGAAGGTTAAAGGTGAAGGACCTAATAGAGAGTTCACCAGAGAATAAAGAATTCATTGCAAGGCAAGAGGTATGGGTAGTACAATAACCGGACATAGAAATTCAAGAGTAATGCACAAGATTCTGAAGGTCATTCTCAAACAAACAAGCCTAAATATTGTAACTACTACTGAAAGAATAATCACATAGAAAAATAGTATTTTCTAAATAAATACATGAAGCGGAGAGGAATAGAGCTAGAGGTAGAAGTAAAGGTAGATGTGATAGGCATAGAAGCAATTTTGCAAAATGTAGTCAAACTGTAAACAAGAATGACACTAAAATAGACTATCTTCTCATGCTTGCACAAAAATAAGTAGCAACACTTAGTGTGTCTGCACTATGAAATAGACTATTTTCTCGTGGTTGCACACAAATAAGTGGCAACACTAAGATGTGTTCGGTATCTCATTTTCAGACCTACAAAATAAAGTATCAAGGAAAAGGAAGTTTTTCAAAACTTGATGAATGTTAAAATAAAGTGAGACTAGGTGATAAAAAAATACATACCAATGAGAGTTTTAGGTCATGCAGTTAAAATCATGACCTAACCTGGTCATGCAATTAAAAGCATGGCATTCTTTGTAAACCTAGTCTAAAGGAAAATTTGTTTTTTGTCGACAAGGTTGCAGATAAGGAGTTCATTTTTATTTTGACAAGAAACAAGATTTGATCAAACACAAGAATGATAAGAATATGGAAAGAAGTGTACACCACAACTATATGTACAAATTTGAAGAGTTTCAAGAAAGTAACGAGCATTTTTTACATGTTCCAGTACAAAAAATAAGATTTGGCATGAGAGATATGGTCATTTGAATTGCTTTGATCGTGATGATCAGTATGCCATAAAAAGAAGAAAGTATTAGCTTTTGTGAGGTAGATTTGGTAGGAAAGCAACATCAGCTTAAGTTTGAAGAGAACAGAGCAAGAGCAACACATGTCGTTAAATTGATTCATAGTGATGTTGATAAACCTATGGAAAACTTGATCACTTGGTGGTGCAAAAGAGTGTTATAAAACCGGTTGACCAAATCAAACTAGCCAATTTGAATTGGTTTTTGGTCAAAACCAACTCAATTCAATAGCATCTATCTTGAGTCAGCCATTAACTCACCATGAAAGGCAAATCATAGTAGGCACTCACAAAGTTATAACTCCCAGAAAAGTTACTGCATCACCTTTGCGTCTTCACACTCAATGCTCTTCAACCTCCTTGAATTTAGTTAGCCTCTTCTATTTTTCATTCCTTCTGGTGGCTGATAACCAAATTTTAGTAGCATCTTAGATCAAGTTTCCTGCACTTTTCCTTCACTCTATAAAAGAGGCAAAATACCTCAATCATTTTACCAATTGCAAAAATACCATTCATGACAATATTATAATTTGTAGTATTTAAATAAAAGGCCTTTTGCAAAAATAAATAAACCAGTCTCTGGGCCTTAGAATAATTTTTCTTTGGAATTTATACATGTTGGGAAGATAACCTTTTTCATACAATAACTCAATGTGTTCAAAATCTTAATCAGTCAGGCCCTGGAAAAGAAGTGCATTTAGAACCTTGCTGGAATCATCAATGTCTTGTCTCACATCCTAAAAATAGTCTCGATCAACATCTGGGAAATAGGGTCCGTGGGCACATGTATACATTCCAACATCCTATACAAAATGTTCCTTGCATACTGGCTGGTTTTCATTCAGTAAGAAGCTTTTCCTAAGGGTAACTATCACTATCGAGGCAACAATTCTAGGATTCCTCCGCAACATTATCATAAGGAGTGCAAAACCTACCTCGGCCGTAAATTTCTTGCACTGAACAAGAATCAATGTCTTGAACGTTGAAGGATCCTAAATTCTCTACTTAATTAACTTCCCACAAATCTTCTCTGCTTTTTTCGTTTTCCTATGTCAATAAAGATATGCAAATAGAGAACTATAAGTGGTAACTAAACGGTACACAATTTTCTGCCTTGAGCAAAAAGCCCTTCTACAACAGATCATATAAGATCTCCATTCCTTATCAAACTCTCCTCTGCTATAAATCATCCTAATCAGAACAATGTAAGTTATAGAATTGCTGCAAACAACTAAGCATCCATCAATTAATTACAGGTAAAGGTATCCACCTTAAAGTTACCCTGAATAACCTTATGTGTTTATTAAAACTTATTCACATTAAAAATATCTTGAGTGATGGTATTACACAAACTCATTTGGGCTCACACCATAGCCAACCATCTCATTTAGAGGCCTCAACACTTTTCCAAAGTGATCCTTGTCACAAAAATCCTGAATCATCGTAGCATAAGCCACAACATTGGGCACAACACCAGGGCTCATCTTACTTGTTCCTATTCCACAACTTATATACATCTTGCTACCATTTCTACAGAGCACATCAAACAAATTATTGTATATAAAAATATCCAAGTTGCATTTCCTATTCCTCATATCCTAAAAGAACCCCAAAGCTACATCCACCTTGGTAGATAGGCAACACTCTTATGAAAATATTGTAAGTACAAAAGTGAGGAAAAATCCCCTTGCTCACTATACATATGTGTAGATGCCTTGGTTCTAATGAAGGATTTATTTATGGAGAATATCGATGTGTCTTATGTGCTTTGAAGCAAGAATATCTATGAATAATATCTTTCAATATCGCATCATTAGAATCAATAGCTAATGTGCTTTCAAAAAATCATTTCCTAGGTAGTTATACTAGTAATAACTAACAACCTCTAGATTTTGTGAGGTGAATACAAAAAGGGCAAAGAAATGAAAATAAATTAATAATAAATAATGGATTAAGACATAATCCATACCCTTGATGGGTATAGATTAAGACTCTAGTTGGCCTTGAAGCCACCTTGACCCAACAGAAACTAAAAGATACAAGCTCAATTTTGATGGAGCCACAAGTGGAAATCCAGGTGAAGGACAAAGCAGTAGAGTAATCAGGAACAAAAAAGGAGAAATCAAGTTCGCATATTTTAGATATATTTTCAAAAGCTCAGATAACCAAACAGAGGTTGTGACCCTAGCCAAGGGGGGTTTATGTCGTGCACAGCCCAGAATTACCATGCCAGTAGAAACCAAAGGGACTCAAACCTCTTAACTGATATCCTGAAAAATAAGGCAACAAGTTTGTATTGGTTGTGAATTGAATGGATCAAAAAGATCTTGGAAGAATGATATCTTGGCTTCAACCATGCCAGAAGATCAGCTAACAAAATAGTAAATGAAGCAGTTGCTGCAAAATTATGTTCTCATCCAAATCAAACCACAGAGTCAAAAATTCAAAGGGATGGGAGAATAGGTCAAATCAATTTATCAACCCCATCACCATAAAAAATAAACTGACATGAACCTTGACGAAGTCACCTAGATTGAGGAAATCTAGCAAAAGGCATGGAGGAAACTTCCCTTTATCAAATTCCTCACTCTCATCTGAAGGAGATGCATAGGAGTATGCGCTTGATAAGTGCCATGGGGAGCAGCCCCCTTTTTGCTCGGAGGGGGAGAAAACAGAAGATGTCTGCCCCTAGCTTGGAACAACTCCAAGAGGAAATAAGACCTTTGTGGCAGAATGTAGGATCATGCCTACAAGTTGTGGAGAAATCAATTAAAACTAGTAGAATAAATATTTGAAAAAAATGGCCACACTATAACCATCATAAAGACAATGATGAA
This sequence comes from Pinus albicaulis, assembly GCA_034641835.2. Classification (NCBI taxonomy): domain Eukaryota; kingdom Viridiplantae; phylum Streptophyta; class Pinopsida; order Pinales; family Pinaceae; genus Pinus; species Pinus albicaulis. Next base: position 68,977 of record JAXQQM020081249.1, read on the forward strand.
GGATTTCGAAATGCATGATGAGGACAGCCTTATTAAGAAAATGCAAATAGTGTCCGATGTAGTGGTTGAGCAACAAAATTTGGGCGTCTATTTCGATGCCTTGAGAGACTAAATATCTAAGCTATGGGGAGTGAAACTTTATCATCTTTTCAAATTCAAGAAGGTGGATTTCTTTCTTTGGCATCTATCCTCAATTTTCTGAATCATTTATTTTTTATTAACATAATGATCTTCCATGTCTTGTTTCGTTTCTGATAGGAGGGGAAAAAGAGGTCACCTCCAAGGTTGGATTGGCTGACTTCAAGAGGCTTCCGTAGGTTAAAGAATCTCCTGTCGGAGGGAGAAAAAAATGATTGGGTTTTGCATATTAAACCTCTCCATCATTTTTCAACCGTTCGAACAAGAAATCCATTCTAGGATCTCCTATATATCTCAAATATTGAATCTAAAATTTTACTTTATGCTTTTTAGAAAGATGTCATTTCTCGTCGTTCTGAAGATTATCCTTTAGATGCATGCCAGACCGCCATTAAGAGTGTCTTGAAGGATATAGAAGAGACAGAGTGGGCTGTTGTAGGTCTTCTTGGAGTGATTGGAAACTACTCCTTCCAAACGAATTGAGTGCTTGTTTGTTGTAGACGAGATTTTTAGATTGGCCTAATATTCTAACCAGTTTAATCAAAAGGCTGAGTTGTGGGGGCGGATCAATTGTGGAGAAATAGCAGTTATATTGAATTACTCCACTGTAGGAATCAAAATTCCTGTAGAGACTATGAGCCTCTAGTTAAAATGGCCAGTTTTCAGTTTTCAGTAGAGACTATGAGTCTCTGGTTAAAATGGCCAGTTCTCTATTTTTTAAAGAGAAAATGGTTATAGTGTGGCCATTTGGTTAAATTAGTTTTCAGTAGAGACTATGAGTCTCTAGTTAAAATGGCCGGTTCTCTGTTTTGTAAAGATTTGCGAGTATTTTGGAATTTCAGAATTTTGTAAATGAAGAGCTATGACAAGTAGAGCCAACCTGTATAAATAAGATTTCGATTACATGAATGTCAATGGTATAGGGTTCTCTCACGAGGGAATCTAAAAATTATGAGAAACTTCTATGAATCTATAAAAAACTATATGTATTAGTTTGCAACAGAGGCTTCAGAAAAATACAGTTATTCTTATACAACATTGGAGGAAAAAATCAAATCTGAATAAATAATAAACACATCCATCAAAACAAAAAAGAGGCCTGATCCAAACGAAGGAATTGTCCACATCCTAAAAATTTTAGGGTCAAATACAGGAAAGGAAATTTTCAGACATCATCATGCTGAGGTTTACTTCACTTAATGTCGTAAACACCGGCAGGAAGAGCATTAGGATGTGTATGGAGACTTACTGGGTATGAGAGATAGGAGAGCTGAGAAGTGTAAATGCGCAATCTCTGCCTATTTGGGGATGACCCATGTGATTTTTCAAAGCCTGCTCATTATTTTCATCCTTTCGAGCTGCTTCCAACATCTTTACAACTCTAACTAAGAGAGCTCAAACAACTGTATCTAGAATGGTTGCTGCACAAAACTGTATCCAGAATTCTTGCAATGCGCATTGCTCTTTCCCCAAGAAAACCCAAATGCTCAAGCAGCTTCTGCCAAGAAACCCCAAATGCTCAAAACGCAATGAAATAAAGGTCATTCATGCCACTTTTTTCTTTTTGGAGCCCTTTACATATTTTTTTCTATTTTTTTCTATTTATTTAATGGGTGCCCTAAGTTTGGGTATGAATTTCTTGTGAAGATTCACGTACAACCTTTTTCTTCGATTTTACCTATGGATTCATTTTTATTTTCATTTTTAAAAAATCGTTAACATAAAATCAAGGAAAACTATAATTTAAAAGCTTTTATATTAGTGTACATATATAGTTAATTTATTTATGATATTGTTTTTTTATTTTTTTTATTAAAAAAATTTAAATGTTGTTATAGGAAATTATAGAGAATTATAGATGAGATGCTTAATTTAATTTGAATATATTACAATTTTGTACTTATGAACATGTTATTTTTTAAACCATAGTTCATTTTCTCTTTTACTCGACTTTTTTCTCTTATGGATTCATCCCTTTTAGAGAAATATCTAAGAGGGAACGGAGTGTGAATTCTTCTTGCATCCTTATATTTTAAGGTGATAGCCTTTAAGGTCCTTGCTTCTTCTCTTCAACCTTTCTCTATGCTTAAATTCATTACGTTATGTTTTGTTGAGAAAACTCATGATAACTCTATGGTGAATCACCCCATGCAATTTCTATCTTAAAGCCTTTGCTTTGGTGGAACATGGTTTAGTAGGGAAATTTATTGGACCATGGCCAATTCTAATATCAACGGACTTGTGGAGAGTGAAGAATTGGAAGGTTGTGGTTCAAGTTCATCTCTTTCATTATTTTTTGTGGTTGAGGACTCTATGCCTTCTTGTTTGGGAAAAAAAAGGTGAGAGGTCTGATTTTTCACAATAGACCCTATTCCACGAGGTTTGGAAACACATACATAACTCAATGGACTTTAGAATTTGACATAGAAGTGGATGTGCCCTCGATTTGTCCCTATATAGGTTCTTCTTCCTCAATTTCTCAAGAAATTTAATCTAAATCAAGAGACACAATTCTACTTTACTACTCTCTGAAATTAATTCACAATTTATAACAACATTCACAAACATGCATCAATCACATACACAAGTACATGATTTATCTAGGTGAAACCAATTCATAAAAACCCCTTAAGCTTGCTTGCATTAATCAAATGAATAGAGAATCTATTACAATTGCTAGCTTGCTCTTAGCTCAACTTTCAAAAGAATAATTGTTCTCTTTGTTCACCGAGAAGTTATGACCTAGACTTAATCAATTTATTCCTCCACCTAAGCTCCTATTTCCTTGCACAAATCCTAAGGAAATTGGCCCTATTTTTTAGGAATTTCCTCCAAATTGATTGTGTAATTCCCAAGGATTGATCTATCATTGCATGCAACACCTTTACACTCAAGACTAATCTACAATTGATGTTACATTAGCTTGGAATCTCCACCACACTTGAGCAATTCGAATTCCTTGTATGCATGATCTATTTTTGGTTGATTGATCAGTTAACTCGATGATCCTTAACTGAGTTAGCAATTAAGGATTTTAGGGGTTAAGTCTCGTTAGGTGTTAATGGGGTTAGGGTTTAGGGGGTTAAATGGGTTAGGGTTTTAGGGGTTTAGGGCATTAAATGGGTTAGGGGTTGGAAATTAGGGTTTAAGGAGTTAGGGGTTAAGAGTTAGATGTTTAGAGGTTTAGGGGATTAAATGTGTTAGGTATTTAGAGGTTTAGGGGGTTTAGGAGATTTAGCGATTAAGAATTTACGGGTTAAGGGTTAGCGGTTAAGGGGTTAGAGGTTTAAGGTTTAGGGGGGTTAAATTGGTTAGGGGTATAGAGGTTTAGGGCGTTAGGGGATTTAGCTGATTAAGGATTTTAGGGGGTTTGAGGTTAGGAGTTAATGGGGTTAGGGTTGAGGGGTTAAATGGGTTAGGGTTTTAGGGGGTTTGGGGGTTCAAATCGGGTTAGGGGGTCGTGAATTAGGGTTTAAGGGGTTAGGGGGTTTAGGGTTTAGAGGGTTTAGGGTTTAGGGGGTTAAATGGGTTAGGGGTTTAGGGGTTTAGGGGGTTAAATGGATTAGGGGTCAAGGGGTTACGGGTTAAGGATTTAGAAGGTTTAGGGTTTATGGTTTAAATGGGTTAGGGTTTAGAGGTTTAGGGTTTAGGGGTTAAATGGGTTAGGGTCTTAGGGGTATAGGGGGTTAAATGGGTTAGGGGTTGGGAATTAGGGTTTACGGGTCTACGAGTTTAGAGGCTTAAATGGGTTACGTGTTAAGGTTTTAGGGGTCGAGGGTTAAGGTTTGTAGAGGTTTAGGGTTTAGGGTTTAGAGGTTTAGGGGTAAATGGGTTACAAGTTTAGGGGGTATAGGGGGTTAAATGGGTTAGGGGGTTGGGAATTAGGGGTTTAAGGTGTTAGAGGTTTAGGGGGGTTAGGGGATTTAGCAGATTAAGGATTTTAAAGGGTTAGGGTTTAGGGGGTTAAATGGGTTAGTTTTTTTAGGGGTTTAGGGTGTTGAATTTGTTAGGGGTTGGGAATTAGCGTTTAAGGGGTTATGGGTTAAGGGGTTAGAGATTTAGGGTTTAGGGGTTAAATGGGTTAGGTTTTTAGAGGTTTAAGGGGTTAGGGGATTTAGCAGTTAAAGATTTTAGGGGTTAGGGGTTAATGGGGTTAGGGTCTAGGGGGTTAAATGGGTTAGGGTTTTAGGGGTTAAATTGGTTCGGGGTGGTGAACTATGGTTTAAGGGGTTAGAGGTTTAGGGTTTAGGGGGTTAAATGGGTTAGGGGTTTAGAGATTTCCCTGTCATATCCATATTTGTTTAATTTCATGATAAATTAGGTATTTTTAATGTCTCACTACTCAGTTAATTAGGATTAAGTAATGATGCAACTAAAGGATAAAATAAAGATCTATTTATAATATTGGGTTTATGGGTCATATTTGAGTCTAGAAACCCATATCCTATATCATCAAGGCATGCGAGGAGTCTGTCCATGTCAAATTTTAGTTCATACGGTAATGGTTTGAAAAAAAAATAACGTTGGCCCCATTCACGGGTCACTCTTGGCTTATAAAGATAATGTCGCGGTGGTAATATCATGTGATATGAACGCCTTAGAAAATAAGCCACTTCAAGGGGGAAACCTCCAATACATTACATGAATGATCAATTCTTGGATGATACAATTTACAAAACCTCCTTTCTATATATAGGAGTCCATGGGGCCATAATGTAATCCTAGTGGGCCACAATGTAATCCTAACCGACCTAACAATAATAATTTAAGGGCACAATAATAACAAAATGGGGGTTACAAGGGTACAATAATAAAAATAAGGGGGGCTACACTAACATACTAAGGGGCTACACTATCAATATAGGGACTTAACATGCCCCTCTCCTTCAACAAGTGTTGTCCTCAACGCTTGATTATTTCTTGATGCTTACGTATAAAATTCTCATCCTCCCATGTGAAATATTCTACAGAAATTTCTTCCACTTACTGAGATACTCCGAAATTGATTGTACTTGTTGAGTTCTTGTTTCTATGATTGCTTCATAACATCTTTCGATATGATGTTGATCTTCCTGTTGTTTCATTAGATTACGCACCAAAGTTGGGTTATCCTTTGAGAGTTCGAGAACTTGTTGTTGATGCTCGCTCGTGATCTTCCAATAATTTATCATCCATATTAGCCATTATTTGATCCTTTAAACCATCCAACTTAGCCTCCATTTCTGCTTTTAAACCATCTATTTCATCTTCGGTTGCTCTTCGTAAGATCGAAATTTGTTGCACTTAGTACAGTAATTTTGATATCTCATATTGCAATTCTTCCTCCTCATGCGTCATAGTGATAGATTTTTGAGGGCTTAATGGGTATGGAATTATTTTTTTGGAGGCATAATAGAACCCATTACTGACAAAAAATTCTCCAATATACCCTTGGAATCAATTCAACTTGATTCTTCAAACAAGACTTATGCAATTCGAAAAAAAACAATACACACTTTTTTCTTGCTTTTAAGGAGCTCGATATTGAAATTGAATTATCTCCGCTAATTGAAAATCTTCAATATCTGAAATTCAGCCCCTGTAGTAGCCCTCTAAAGCTTCTTTCAAATGCCACAGGTCTGATCTAATTTGGATTCTCCAAGACAAAGTAATTTCCAATCTCCCACAATGACCTAATTCTGGGACTCGGTTCAAAGTAGAGCGAACTTGTACGACTTGCCACGTGTCACTGTTTTGTCATTTGTATCTGAAATTGATAGCCAAAAAACTACAGTCCGTGTACTTGCGACCAATTTTTACGGCATGCAAATCCACTTCCCCGAGAGAGAGTTATTGAACTTTTCCCACGATCACCTCTTTGAGATGCAATTCGGAGCCCGAAAAAGTACAACCTTCCACGGATCATATCTCGAAAATATTGCGAACCAAGCTCTGAAAATTTTTTTGATGAATTTGCTCAGGGATTTCAGCTTCGCACCATACAAATTTCAGATTCTGAACCTTTGTCGCAAATTTTTTATAGACGAACATTCCACGATGACTCGTTTAGGAGCTTGAAAAAAAACCTAACTTCCACGGATGATATCTCCGCAAATATTTCAGAACCAAGCTCTGAAATTTTTAGACAATCTTCCTCGGAGTTCAGATTTGTACTCTAAAAATTTCAGCTTCGAACCTTCGTAGAAAAAAACGTTATAGCGAAAAATGCCACGATGACTCGTTTGGAGCAGCGAAACCCTAGAATCCCAAGCCTCGATACCAAATGTTGTGTAACCAACTCCAAAAAATAGAAGAAAAGAGAAATGAACGCCTTAGAAATAAGCCACTTCGAGGGGGCAACCTCCAATACATTACATAAATGATCAATTCTTGGATGATACAATTTACAAAACCTCCTTTCTATATATAGGAGTCCATGGGGCCATAATGTAATCCTAGTGGGCACTGATGTAATCCTAGCCGACCTAAAAATAATAATTTAAGGGCACAATAATAACAAAATGGGGGGTTACAAGGGTACAATAATAACAATAAGGGGGGCTACACTAACATACTAAGGGGCTACACTATTAATATAGGGACTTAACACACTACTCGGTTAATTAAGATTAAGTAATGATGCAACTAAAGGATCAACTAAAGATCTATTTATAATATTGGGTTTATGGGTCATATTTGAGTCTAGAAAACCATCTCCTATATCATCAAGGCATGCGAGGAGTACGGCCATGTCAAATTTTAGTTCATACGAGTATGAGTTTGAAAAAAAATTAACGTTGGCCCCATTCATAGGTCACTCTTGGCTTATAAAGATAATGGTGCGGGGTAATATCATGTGATAAGTGACCTAATGGTTTCTAACAATTTCGACGCTGCAATAATGCTGAGAACAATGATGAAATTTATGATGACGCAAATAAATATGAATGAGCTTCTCTTGGTTTCAATAATAATTTATTCTCCTCTTAAAGCGAGCCAACCATGTGAACGTAGAAATAAGCTCTGAAATCAACATTCATCCAATCAAAGGAGATAACCTTGAAATATTGTGGCAATGATTGACAAGTGCCCCGATGAGGATACAATGTTTCCTTTGAGTACAAATTAAATTATAGAGGGTAGTGATGAGTTTTCTATTTAAAATTTAAGGAAGAGTGGTAAAGAATATGCATTTTTATATGAAAGTAATATTCAAATAAGTGCACTGTAATGAGAACATAATCCTTGTAGCATGATAACATATACAAAAAAACCACATGAACTCAAAGAGTTATAAAATAGGTATATTATAATTCATTTGATATGTGAAGGAAGTGTTAGAAAGTAAATAATATAGACACCATACCATGGGCTACCCTATCAAGCTATGGCAAATAGTGGAAGTTCTCCGAAATATGAAATGGATGAGGGAAGATGATGAGAAGCTCTTGAAACCTACGTAGGTAAATCCACCCTCTATAATAAGGACTTGCGCCTCTCCTTTATAGAAAAAAAATATGAGGAGAGAGAATGTAGTCAATGAAAGAGAAGAGGATCAAATTTTCGATTAAAGACCTATGTGCTAGATCATTTTGGACGTCACAATTCCTTTCTATTGAATTTTTCACTCTTTCAAAACTAGGTTTGTTGAATGTACACACATGCTCAAAACACTTTGTAGCTAATTTTTTTTCCTTTAATTGACAAATATGTTAAAAGTATCTTTAGTGAGACACATGTATTCTAAAATATGTGTTATTTTAGCATGTAATACTCATGATATTGCATTAAATGTATGAACGACAAGTCAACACAACACTATGGCACTACTTCTCCATGATATTTTTTTTTCTTATTATGAAGTTCCAACCTACTTGAAATAGTTCAATATGGTGCCCATTTTGTAATAAATTGTTGTTTACCTTTAGTAACGATAAATATATATTAATTTTTGTTTGTATGGATGAAATACAAACATTTCCTAGAATGATCCTCCTTAAGCACACCCTCTCCAAGATTGTTCACTGTTTGCATGGATGAAACACGAAATCTACAAATAATAATTTGTTTTGATTACATCATCTCTCAAATTTTACTGTCTCATTATAATAATTAGCATGTGTGGATGAAACTAGGTCTAATTCGACTTCATGGAAAAAAAGCACCCTTTCTTATATGGCTAGGTTGAATTGCATCATGAGGAGTTTCCAAGAAGAGACTCATGTACAAGGTGTGGGAATAAAGGTTTATTTTCTCTAAAATAGTATGATACCTAGAGACTAAACTAACAAAGGATAAGGTATGTAAAAATAGCAAAAGGCCCTAAGCAAGCATCCCTTCCTATGCTAGATTAGAGCTCTAGGAATCCTCCAATTTTGAACAAATTTCCGATGGTGGAAATTCAAATAAATTGATGCCCTAGCTATCACAGACGAAAGGGAACCCTTCAAGCTCCTTTGACTTGGGGATTTCTTGAAGGTTTGCACTTTGTAGTTCATCATTCAAAAAAATTCTCTTAACTATAAGTGATCATTAGATGAGCCTTTACCATTGTATATCTCTCAACCCTTAGTCTCTTATAGTATTTCTCTCAAATATTTTTTCATGGAAAGTCACCCTAGATTCTCCTAAAGCTCACACTTTAATTAAATATTTTCATTGAATGAGGCATCCTTACCTCACTTTGAACCCTAGTATAAACATATAAATCGAAAGTGAGGGATTTTTGGAAGTTTTGGTCTTAGGCATTCATCATTTTTTTAATATTCCTAAACCCGAGGGTCATATTTCCCTCAAGCCTTTCTTGGAGAGTCCTTCTTTTGCTTCTAAAACATACAACCTATTATTTGATCCTCTTCTATGATGACATAACTAGCTTATACACCCTCAATTTCACCAACAATACATTTTTTTGTGTCATCCACGAAGTTCTTGGTATTGACGATTTCATGCCTATTGGAGTATTCTAGGTATGCAATTTTGCACCGCACCTAAGACTTTCTTGCAATGAGGCATAATATGAAACCATTTCAATAGCTTGATTCAAAATCGCCAAAGAAAACCAACATATCGAAGCTCAACTTAGCACTATTTAATATTTTAATTAATGTAATTTCCTCCAAATTAATCATATTAAACATTGGATGAATTTTTTTATTTAATGCCAAAAACCATGAAAATCCTCCTATAATATAGATGGAATAAATTTTAAAAACCTACAAAATGAAAATTATGTTTCCAACTTACACCTCACACTCCATGAAGTTTCAATTTTTTCCTATGTCACTAAGATAAAGGAGATATCATATTGTCAATAGTATATTTCAATCCAAATTACTTATGACACATTTCACCTTTAAACAAAGATGCTCTAAATTTTATTTCAAAGAACAATATCTGATCTTTTTTCCCAATTATGGACAAACAAGTAATTTGGGTTGTCATAATCAAATTATTGGTCAAAGGTGTGTATATACACAAACTTAAAACTAGACCTCAATACAAATAAATGAGAGAAATAGTCGTAAAACTAGTGCTCAACACATAAATAAAACAACTAACTCTAAAAAATACCCTATGTGGTCTACGATCTCAACTTTGGAAGAACCATTGACTTTCATATAAACATAGAAATAGTTCCTAGTTGATATGTAAATGCATCCCATTTTGATATCGTTGGGACCTAAAATATTCTATCTAAATGCTCTTGAATTCAATTATATACATAATTTAAATTAAGAAGTGCAAAGGAGTTGTAATAAGTAGTCATATTATAAAAAATTGGTCATTGTAAATTATAAGTATTTTGAAGTATGCTATTTCCCTTTTGATTTTTGAGTACGAGATGAAGGCTTATATCCCAAAGAGTTATCAATTCTCAGTGCTTTTTTATTGAACCATTTTATTTTTAGAAGATTGGGTCATATGATAGAAAATGTTGGAAGTATAACTTTGGATCTAGCCAAAGGGATCGAGACTCAGATGTTGTCATGTTGATCTTGGGAACTTCTAATTTTTTTTGAAATATGTTATTGGCCTTTTCAAGTTTGGTATGGAAAAAAGGCTTATATCCCAAATATTTATCAGCTTCTCATTCTTTTTCTATTGAACCATTTTAGTTTTGGAAGATTTTTTTCATATGATAGTAGATGCTAGAAGTATAACTTTTAACCTAGCTGAAAGGGTTTGATGTTGTCACGTCTATGTTTTAATTTTTTGATAAAAATAATGTTATAGATCGAAAGGACCAAAATGAGGTTAACCTTGAAAAATACCATGGCCCTTTAGTCTTTAATAATGTGGAATTTACTTATCCATATCATTTAAATATGATTATTTTGAGAAATTTCAACCTTAGAATTAATGCAGAGTAGCGCCGCACTAATTGAAAGAGAGGGTGTGGTAAGTCCACCATCGTCAAATTCACAGGAGAGATTCTATGATCTAGTGAAATGGATAGTACTCTACATATGGCAAAGATTTAAGGAGCTTAATTTTCCGAGTCTAGGAGACAAAACATAGCCCTTGTAGTGAAGAAGCAAACTCTTTTTGTTAGGAGCATCTAGGAGAACATTGTGTATGGTAAATATAATACAACTAATGTGGAGATAATAGAGGCTACCACCGCCCATGAATTTATTTTTGTAATTTCACTAAAACAAATATTTAACTATAATTAGTCAGTAGCTTATGAATTGAATGTTATTAATGAATGGTGTGCATTGTGAATATATACTACAAATGTTTAAAGGAAGGATATGAATTGAACACACGGAAAAAGGAACTTGGTCAACTTTCATTCCACGTGGATGGGACAAGTAATAGAGGCAAGAATGTGCAATCAAGTGGAGACTCAAGCTCATGAATCAAATATTTTTACAACATGTCAATTTGTAAAAGAGAAGGGAAGAAAATAAATAATTTTGAAGGCCAATTCCATGAGATAATTAAGGAACTTTGTGATGCCTCTGTTAGACTAGAGTGCACAAAAATGATAAAATGTAGCATGTGGAATGCGAGAATGAATTGCTTAAGGCAAGATATATAAGTTATATAAGATTTTTTCAGTTTCACAAGGAGGAAAGGCTTCTCAAAAATGAACTCGTAATGTGGGCTTAATGAGATGGAAGCTATCAATGACAAGATTCAAGAAGCATGGAAACTTTAAACTCAAAATCTTGGTATAGAATTAAAAGGGAAATTGTAGCTAGTAGTTCCTTATGATGATGGATCGGGAAATAGGGGTTGGAAGGTAAAAATACTCCAAGCATCACACTTTGGAGGCATATATATTAACAACTCAATAAAAAATGAAATCCCTAACTCTAGACACACACCATAACATCATCAACCTCTTTCTTCAACCAAGCTATTCAATGGTACATTCCTAGAAAAAAATTCTAATCACTGAGAGGTTCATTGGTCCTCTAGAAAATATTAAACTCAACCATCATTCATGTATATTCACTTGATGAATCCAATAAGAACACGTCATTGGAATTACAACAACAACCATTATATGTATTGACGTATATATTTACTCGCAACAACAACAAAATACATTAGTCACGAGAGAGGGTTGAACCTATTTTACTAGTTTGACAATGGCAACATCTGTAAAAAAATACATGTCAATGACGTCAAACAAGCGAAGAAATGATTTTTTTGAAAGTTAAATGTTGATGCATTTCAAAGTTGCACTAGTGTTGTGAAGAACACTTGAACAACTTAAGTAGAGCCACAAATCTTGGGCCAATTTCATCTTCATAAGTCACATTTAACGAGTGCTCGGAGAATGAATAGAAAACATGAATAAACAACAATAACATTCCCTTCACACAAGAGAATCCATTCTTAAGTGTCTTTGCGAGAATGAATGAGAAAAGAGAGATAATTCCCCAACCATAAGAGATAAAATAAAAAAGAAAAGATAATGAGAATGCACTTATGGACTTGTGTGGAATAGTCTTTGGACATGTGGAAGCATTAAATAACATGAGCTATAGTGTTACATACCTCAAATTGACATATAATTTTTTCAATACATAGCTTGATACTAGAAGATCTGAAAGGCTAAACATAACATAGTATGCATTGAAATAATAACATAATCTATTAGTCTACTATAGTTACATAATATCATAATTGAAAGTGGAAGGCATAGCAACTAATGTTAGAGATGAAGTTGCAAGAGAAGACTTGAGGTATAGGCTCTATAGTCGGAGTAGCTACAAAATGGTAATAAGAATAGAGATTTTATGTATGTGGATGCCAAAACAAATAAATTTTCTCTACTTGTTAGCTTAAGTGTTGGACCCGTAAGGAAGAGTAGATGTCAGGGAACCTAGCCTACGGGCTATAACAGTTACAAGTTACAAGTGTAGATGCCTGAGAGTCTTAAGTAATGAATGTGGATACATTTCAACCCATTTCCATTGATTTCAAAGGGTGAGGTAATAAATAGTCCATGAGAAATACGGAGAAATACCAAAGGGGGAGGACCAAATCAACAAGACTAAGCAATGTTTGTGTTGCCATCAATGTCGAGGGGGGGGGGGGGTGTTAGTGATGTTGATATTGATGTCTCAAGAGTTTTGATTTTGTGAGGTACTGGGATTGATGATGAAGTCTATTATTTTTCATGTGCATGGTATATGTCAATTATTCCCATATTTGTTGATATTTTCAAGGAAGTAGAGAGTTTCTAAGCATTAATATTTTTCACAACTTGGGATACTCAAATTGAAATGGCAAGATGATATTTGGCAGGTCTTCTTTGTTGGGGTTTCTTCTTATCCCAACAATTCCTCCTCCAAATATAAATGGCTTGCGAGTATATATTTGTGATTGTAGTACTAAACCCTAAGAGGATCAAGTGATCCGAACAGATCCAACCAACATTTTAATCACGTCACTCACTCTTAACAAGGAAAATGTGGAATCTAAACTAGGGAACAACAAATGGAAGAGTGTATATGAAAATGAAAAAGAAAAAGGTTTGTAGAAAGACTAATAGATGATAATTTTCAAAAAAAAAAATCCAATAATGCCACAGTTAGTTCACAGAAAGATGGAAGTTCAAATTGATTGCTAAAAAGTGAACTTCAATGCATATCAAGCTCCTGTAGACCATTTTTCTTCTCTTTGTGCGAGTAGTTTTGTTCAATTACATGGAAGTACATCACAATTAATCTCACTATATTAAACTACTTCTTCTAGAACTTCTTAAAATCTATCCTATTGAACTTGTATAAAATAGGTTATGAACAAAAAAATCAGCCAAATTTAATCATAGACTTTCCCTCCTAATATAAAAATATTAAGCAATATCATTCCTCATATTATTGCAGCCTAGCCAATTAATTTCTAGAGAAAGTGTTTCTAAAATATAAATTACATTAAAATTTTCCTAAAAACTACTTCCTTCATAGACAATAGAAGACAAAACTATACACTTGAACAATTACATTTTTACCTTGGATTTGGAGATCCACGAATATTTATAGAATTTAATTTACATTCATAAATTAAGCCCATATTCTTTCAAAACGAGAGACAACAATTAGGACAACAATTTCAAAGTACGAAGTAATTGGTGTATTGCTAGTGTAGCCATGTAAGACTATATATATTCAAGTGCATTGTTCATAGGCATTTGTATCCAAATTTAGTTCATATATAAGTACTATAGGATTTTGTGTTTCATAATTTGAACTTTTCCTAATATATGAAAGGGTTAGTTTACAATCTTTACATTCCCATTACTAATATATCAATGTTATGCTAGTTTGAACACCACATGCATATCATACATGGAATATAATGTGAGATCTTATACTCAAACTTTATTGCATGAAAGCCCAAGAAATAATGAATTGAAGAATGCAATACATCAATGCTTACCTGAATTCCAAGCCCAAAAGCATTTAATTATGTTATGGTCCTCCTGTATTAATAAATTGATCATTCCTCTGACAAAGGAAGCTTTGAAAGCTCGTTGAACCTCAAAATGTTTTAGAAGGCAATGGGTAAGATATTATCATAACCAACATGCTATAATATGTGTTATTCCAAATTAGAGTCTAAATTTTGAAGGGCATAAAAAGGATGGATAACAAAGAAAAATGATTCTCTATCTTAATTCAACCAATCTTGGAGCAAAAAATATAATTCCAAAATGGTTTATAAGGGTTTAGTTTCATGAGAGCCACTACAATGATGAATGAGTTGTTGGGACTCACGTTGAATAAACTATTTTAACTCACTATGGCCAAAAAATGCTAGACGACAATGCCAACAAACTCAGTAATGGCATCTATGTTTAGAGAGAGGGCTTATTTCGTTGTTGTGTCAGTGGAATCCATGAAATACCTTCCACTCTCCGTTGATTTCGACCAATAGGGAAACAATGTCTCTAAGTGCTTACACAAATATATAGAAGCGACCAATAAGATTCAAGAGAAGACATCACATCTTAAAACAACATGTAAAAATTGATTCACCCGCCTCCTACAATGAACTCATTGTGCCATATTTTTGTCACCAATGAAAGTGAAGCCAAATGTGATGCATAAAATATATTTAGGCTTTCACGGATGCATATTTTTATACAACATGCATATCATGGCTAAAGAAGCAATACCCCCTCAAATGGAATGACCCATAAACACCAAAATTTTCCACGTTTCATATTCTAGGAAAGCCTACAATAATAATGAAAATATGAAATGAAGAGTATGATATATCTTGAGTAACGATATATGTGTATTTGTGTGCAACTACACAGTGTAGTTACTGCATAGACAATTAACACAACTTAATGAAAATAATGATTTGATATGAACCTAAGTCTAAAGATCGAACATACTCTCAACTTCAAACTTCATTCACTTCATAAAATGACCAAAATAGAAATGCAGCCTTGCATATCAAATCATTTAAGTTTTTTGAATAAAACTAAAGTTTGTCTTTGTATTTTTATCTTCATTGCATATTTTGGAATATTTCAGAAATTTGATGGATAGTTCCTATCCACTAGACTTCTTGAATATGCAATCTAGTTTAGCTTAGGTTGCATGGGAAGGTTTGCATATAAAAAATTTGCAAAGGTTTTGAAAAAAACTAAAATTTTTGTTTGTGTGCATGGCTTTGTGGAAAACTAAAACCAAAGTTTGTGTGCCACTTCTTATTATGTTTGTGTGTATTTATTTTGGTCTTTACAAGGTTGAGTTCATTATATATCTTCACAAGACTACTCTGGTACAAGGACATGTTGTCTAACCTTTGTAATCATGTTATTTAGTCTCCACTTGTTATACAACACAGTATGGTTTGACTCTCTGGCTTAAAGCATTCACAAATCCACAAAAAAAAATCCATTCAACATCACATTGGAATCAACACTAGTCAACTCCTTCTCTTGGAAGATATAAAGTATTCCATCAACAAGAAATTTCTCCAAATGAGCATCATCAATATCTAAATCTACCAAGTTGAAAAATACCTTTTCAATTGTTCACTTCCATATTTTATATCTTCGACGGTGCTTCCCACAATATCAACAACTACCACTTTGTTAGCTAGAGACTCAACCCAATCCTAAAAATAAGAAATGAAACAAAAACCGAACCTAAAAAGTAGATAATAGTTTGACTTTCTTAGTGTTCAAGTCTCAGACAAGGAACTCACCACTTGTGCTAATACTTTCAACAAAGGAAATTTAGACTTAGTGTAAATATCAATTCAATCAAGAGAAAGAAAATGTTACACGTGAGAAAATCAAATTTACATAATCTGTTAATTTAGTATTGTTACTGACAAGAGATAAAAGGTAGCATTGATTTTCCCATACTTGAATCCTACCATCTATGGAGACCAATGAATGTTAGGATATCACCCCATGTCCATGTCCATGTCCATTGGTATTTATGGAAAAGCTAGAATGATTGAGGATCCCCTATTCATGGAGATCCAAAATGTGACATATCCCTCTATGACTAACTATTAAATTCCATATCTATGTTTCCATATTTAACCAATGTAAAGACAACCCAATTATTTTAGAACGTGTGAAGACCAACCAGCCAATGATTTGCTGGTGAGGGAGAAATTATTTTCAAAGTGTCTGAAGAATCTTCTTAGTTAGAGGCTATATCCAAAACTTCAACAAGGTAACACAATGTACATCGAGGAGAGTGAAAACCAGTTGTTTTAATTTAAGGAACATAACTTTAAAGTTGGAACTTAGCTTCAAATTTTGCAGACTAACCAAACTTGTATCAAATTCCCTATCTCCTATTTAGAGGAAGCAAAATTTATGTAGCTTTTGTACATGATGATATAATATAACATGCCTAATTCGACAAGTGTTGGGGGAAATGAACATCTTGAACAAACCTATAGGCATATTTTGTTTGTGACAACAAACAAGATGTCGAGATAGACTTAGCTTAGCTTAAAATTTTGCAAACTAAACAAACTTGTATAAACTTCCCAATTTCATATTAGAGGAAGCATATATACTATATATTTTGTACATGATGATATCACACCTCGTGTAGAGTCACAGTTGATGGGGAAAATGAATGTATTGAACATTCCCATAGACATATTTTATCACAACAAATAAGATGCTTAGATAGACTTTAAAAACTAAGGTTATGAGATTTTTAGCTAGGACTCAGTTGTTTAGAGGAACTGGCTATGGATCAATGATAGACAGGTTGTATCTAATCGTATCAACAGAGATCGAAGGGACAAAAGAGGAATTGATGTCCGAGAAATCTTTCTAGGAAAAGTTGTCACGTACTTCAGAGACGACTACCGCACCAAAATGAAGAGCCCAACAAATTGTTGTCTTTATATAAGATAACATGAATGGTAAGTGAAATAAAAACCTCGGTATAGGTGTGAGACAATAGTAGCCTGCAAGTTGAAAAACGTAGGGTGCACTATCAGAGTCAATTTTGCAAGTATTAAATAATATTGTCTTAAATTGATATGGTTTTTTCTTAATTGTTAATTGTCTTAAATGAGTTTTGTCTTAATTGTCATTTTCTTAAATTATTTTTTTCTTACAATATTTTTGTCCCAAATCGTTTTTGTCTTAAATATAAAGTTTTGTCAAAAAAATATGTTTATCTTAAACTGTTTTTGTCTTAAAATATTTTTGTCTTAACCTGTTTTTTTCTTAAATATATATTTTTTGTCTTAAAATATTTTGTCTCAAATTGCTTTTGTCTTAAATATAAAGTTGTCTTAAAATATTTTTATCTTAAATATAAAATTTTGTTTTAAAATATTTTTGTCGTTTTTGTCTTAAATATAAAATTTAAGACAATTCAATTGATATTAAATTTTAATGTAAAATAACTTAAAATAAAAAGTAATTTTTTAATATTTTGTCTTAAAAAAATGTCTTAAAATGCCCTTAATATAGTAGTGTTAATCGTTGTCGAATTTATTTAGGGAAACTACAAAAAAAATAAAAAGAAAGAAGAAGATAAAGGCCATGTTATTATGTAATTATCCATATTATTTGGAGAAAAAATATAAAACCATAACGTGGGGAGTTTAGGATAAAAGAAAAAAGAAGCTAAAGATCGTGTTATTATTTAATTATCCATCTTATTTGTAGAAAAAATATAAAACCATAACTTGGGGAGTTTAGGATAAAACTAAGAAACCATAGCTTTTGGAGTTTAGGAGAAAGCTATAAAACCATAGTTTATGGATCACCCTAATAACTAAACATACTATAGATTTGATAGGTTAGGTTTTATGTATAATATACCACATTTTAAGTGGGGCAGCGTAGCCATGAGAATCAATAACTTTAAAATTGATTTGAACGTGATTTGAACGGATGTATATTTTATTAGACTGGTGTTTTTATTACATTTTAATATATATTATTAAAAAAATTATGAACAATTAATAAAATAAAATATATAATATTTATTTTTTTAATTTTAAAAATTATCATTTAATTTTTTTTATATAAACCAATTATAATTATAAGTTTTTCTTAATATATTTTATTTTATTTTATTTTTTATTTAGTCATGAATATGATTTTGGTTTAACAAAATATATAAATGATTCATGATTTTCACAATGTATAATTGTTAAGAATTATAAAATTTATATGTAAAAAAAATAACATATAATAATTTGTAAAAAAAATTACATTTAAAGTAATAATTAACTTATAAATTATAATAAATCAAAATTTAACCATATAAAATTTTATAATTTTACTTTTAAATTGTAATTATAATTATGCTAAAATATATTAAAAGACCAATATAATTATTAATAACTAATAATAATTAGAAATTGTATAAATTACTCTTACAAATTTTACTAACATGTTAAAGAATTATTTAAGACAAAACATAATTAAAAAAATAAAAAAACTTAACTTAAAATAATTAGAAATTGTGTAAATTGCTCTTACATTTTTTACTAACTTGTTAAAAAATTAGTTAAGACAAAACACAATTAAAAATAAGAAACTTAACTGAAAATAACAAAACATAAGAACAACTATAATATGTCATGAAAAGTAAAAACTATTGTATTTAAAATTAATTTGAAAAATAAATAAATTAATATTAATGTGGAGGGTCTTCATGGAAGTAGAGCGTAAACATGTAATTTTTGTTAAGCTCTATTTAATTTACACGTTGGCACAATTTGTAAAATGTAACTTATGTAGTTAATAAACCTCTTCAAATATGTAGTGTGATGCACATTCAACAAATGATTATCTCTATCAAGAATATGCTAGAAGAATATGCTAGAGGGATAAATGACACAACAAAATAAAGTGACATAGAAATCTCCTAAATCTATTAGAGATGCCTAGCTTGTTGTAAATTTAATTAAAACTTTTTGAAATATTTTTATACTCAATAAGCATAAAAAAAAACATAATAAATTGAGTATTTGAATATTTTGATAGTTTTCATAATCTAGGAAGTTAGAAAAGTTAGTAATAATATTTAAATTAGGTTTTAATGTGGGTATATATAAGATATTTTAAGAGAAACTGCTTTTCATCTTCAATGTTTTTAGTATTGTTGCATTTGGAAGTGTTTTAGAAATTGTCCAACATCTAGCTTTCCTATATAACTTGTGGGAGTTGGTTCTTACTTTAGTAATATTGATTTTTTAATTTAGATCAGGTTGACAACATCCTTATAATATTGTATTTTAAGTTTTTTTGAATTTTAATTTTTCCTTGGAAAACTTAATTAAATAATAATTTTAATATTATTCCTATAATTTAATAAAAAATTAATATAGTAATAATATCATTAAATAATTGGTTAAAAAAAGGAACACCATCAAAAAAAGAACACATTTATTTATCATTATTATTATGATATAACTAGCACAACTATATTAATAAATGCTGTTGATATATATCAATCACATGCACAACCATATTAGCCAATGTAATTGGAAAACACCAATAAATGTTAATGGTATAGGTATAATAATAATAATAATCATGATGATGATGATGATGATGATGATGATGATAACACATTAATATTTAATAATATTAAAAATAATTAAAATTAATATCTTTATCAATTAATAATAATAAATTGTTATTTTTAAATAAATGTTAATTAATTAATAAATATAGATAATTAATTAATTAAAATAGTTAACTATTTTTTTTATTAATTAATAGTTTTAAAATAATAATAATAATTATTATTATTATTATTATTAAATAATAATAATAATATTAATATTAATTAACATTAAAATAATAATATTAATTAATAAAATTAATTAAAAACTCAAGTGATAAATTTTAAAACCTAACACCACGGATTAATATTATAAATCTAAGGTATAAAAACTTTAAGATAAATATTTTAAATCCTAAAAACCCTCAGGGTGAAGTTCAATTGGTGATCACCTTGTTCCGAAGTCATTGTAAAACAAGAGATTCAATGTCAAATTCCTCATGTGTTAGATCATATATATATATATATATATATATATATATATATATATAAACTCTAAAATAAATATGGTTGATCATGATTCATTTTCATATTGGGACAATCTTTGTCATAATACGATGTTGGATCATGCTTAACCATGATTCATTTTCATATTGAGATAATTTTTGTCACAATATGACAATGGACCATGGTTTACCACCATCGTCTATGGTTGACTATGTTTGTTTTTCATATTAACACAATCTTTATGGAATTGCAATGTTGGACCATAGTTGACCATCGTTGATTTTCATATCGAGACAATGTTTGTCACAATGTGACATTGGACCATGGTTGATTTTCATATTGAAACAATCTTTGTTACAATGTGACATTGGATCATGGTTGACCATGATTTTCCATGATTAACCATGGTTGACAATAATTAATCATAATTATTTTTTATATTGAAACAATCTTTATTGCATTGTGATGTTAAACCATAATTGATAACAATTATAAACTCTAAAATTAATATTATAAACCTCATAACCAATATTGATCTTTATATCAATAAACCTAATATATTAATATTAATAAACCAAAGAAATTAACATTAAAACTTAAGAGCTTCAAGAAAATAATATATATATATATATATATATATATATATATATAAGACAAGAGATTTATATAAGAGCGATTAATATTTTGGCGATTTATATCCAAGTAGATGTGTTGATTTTTATTTTTTAATTTTAACGGAGAGTGACCATACAATCTAAAGGGAATATGTAGCAGGGAGCCGAACCGAAGACAAAAATAAATTAAAAAGTTCGTTCCTCATTATGCTGTAATGGACTTTACATGTTCGCCTGCTTACCCAGGCCACATATATTTTTCCCTATCCGTAGATCTTTACATGTCCGCTTGTTTACACATGCCAGAAGTATTTATCGTGCGTTTCCGTACTGGATGTGGCCCATTTGGGTTGGAAGTGGAAGGGTAGGCTCACGCATTCCTTCTATTAGGTCACGGCAGTTCTACTATGTTCTGCTGCAATTTATGAAATCAATACCAAGTCACTAAAGAGTTTTGTTCAATGGGAAATTAAGAACAGTCTCACGGTTGTGCTTCACAATGCCTGCCAATAATTTGAACTTGTATAAACCTGCAGAGACATTTTCATTTGACAAATCTTACCACGGTATTTTTTTGCAATATTGTTGTCTTTGAAAATATCGAATTTGGATATGAATATTTCCTCAGGATATAGGAACAACAAAACCTTACTGTGCACAAACAAATTAATGCTTTACCCTATAATGATATAATACAGGTACTACGTTAAGCAAGGGTCTAACACATCTTGTGCCACAATGTTAGCGGGATTTTTCGGAGGAGTTAGTTGTGTCATAAAACATGGAGGGCCAAATTTCGAATGAGTTATACAGGGTGTCCTTGTTTTTTACTTTTGTCATTACATTCTCATTTCCAACATTGACAAATGAGTTGTGAGTTATATATTCAGTTTTTATTTTATTTTCAGGGTTCTGATACTTCTGCTCTGTTTGGGTGATGCAAGCGCATCGTCCACATATTCACGTTTCTTTCAAGCGATCAAGAAAATATACGATTATGGGGTGGTTATCTTCATTCGCACCTTCAATCTCGTAGCTATCTCTGGTTACAGGGTGGAAAACCTTTTCAAAATGGCCAGCGAAAGGAAATTTGCAATACTCATTGGCTGTGTGGTCTGCATCGTCATTACTTTGGGAGTTTTCCCTATATGGACGGGAGATGATCTTCACAATTCCATTATAGGTAACATGCAAGACTGGTTGGTTATATTCATGGTACGCTTGGGTTAGAAATAATAATAAATATATAGATCGTAACTAGTCTCTACTATGAATGTTGTTATATTTTTATGTGGATTGTAGATTTGGAAATATTTTGAAAAATTGGCAAACTAATTGTTGAACTTCCGTCATATCCATTAATTTTCAAGATATTCCAAAATCTACTCAAATATTAATCTTTACCAAATAATGATCTTTACCATATCAGAACAAATCCCATGCCTTGAACAGATAGCCCCCACCTTGGCTTTAACCTGCAAACAATTTTTTAAAATAGTGGGAATGATGGTGGTCTCCTTTTAAAGTTGGAATAAATCGCAAAATTTTCACTTCAAGTTTAAACAAGAATAGCTAAATTGTGTATTTACAGATTGCATCACAAAGATGGCCAGGAATCACATGATGACAAGGGCGCAAGTGGCTATAAATGTTTGGTTGATCCCCATTTCCCAACAACATCTGCCGAAGGTTTCAAGTATGTGCTATTACATGTTCCAAGAGTTGTATTATTTGAAAATTCCTTAACCTCATGCTGTTTGCATTTAACCTCTGTACCATCGTTCCTTTGCCAGGATATCAGTTGATGTAGTATTGTTCCATTTGATAATGTCATCCATCCTATTACATAGTAAATTTTATTTTTAAATAACAATGTAAAACAATAGGAAAACAAGTACTGAAATCTAGAGTGAATATCAAATGCACCATCATGATTGTAGGTCTCTTGAAAATGAAATTGCCGAAAGATTGGAGAAATTTTCAGTAACCGAGAGTTGAATACAAGGCATCTTGAATTTGGTGTATAACATTAAATTAGTTGCACATTGCTTTTATCTAATAAGATACAAGAAAATGAGACAAATTAAAATGATGAAAATGCTTGTTTACCTGCATATGCTGGTAAAATGTTGAAATGTTATCGTTGTCCTGACACAAAATAGACATTGCAATAGCGAGAGGAGATTGATTCAACCTGATGAATACTCTCCGGAGCAAAATTTATTCCATTTTTTAATACCCAGGCCAAAGTCTAATTTTACCTTGGATTTGGATATTTATGCAAATGAAAATGGACTGGACAACATTTTCTTGAATATAGGTTTTTTATTGAAATGTAGCCGCACAATTATTTTATTTAGAGATGTTTTCAACAGGATTTCTATCCATTAAATAATTCTGGGAAAGATAGGAAGAAAATTTAAACTAAAAAGGGTTTAGTGTTTAAAACGAAACTAGACCGACGTTGTGATTTTCAAAAGGGAATGCAACTTAAAGGCACTCGTAAAATACCAGTAGAAAGAGTTACCAAGGACTTTTACTTTTTATATGTAGGCCCGATATATGAGAGCATACAATTACTAGTACTTCTTTGAATTGGTTAGAGGTAAAAAATATAGGCAGGGCAACAAATTAATTGATGGTTATGTTTTTTTTCAGTTACTTATAATTATTTAATCTGTTGGTTTAGTTAGTTTATTATAAAATTAGTAAAGAGAATAATTATTTAATTTGTTAGTTTTGTTTCTTTATCATAAAATTAGTAAAAAAAATATTTATATACGGGAGAAAATACAAGTTGATTTGGTTTTTTAAGGTGGTCGTGTTAATTATAAACATGAGTGGTAGTTGTTTAAAATTTAAATATATTAACAATATGAAAACGTAAGAAGTTAACTTTATGTAATGAGAAAACATTGTGAAGGGATCTTTGGTTTAAATAAGTATACAATATCTACAATATTGATTTGTATATATTAACTTGTGAAATTAAATACACTTCAAATTCAAATTATGACGAAAAATATTAAATAGAGAATCTAACATTTATAATTAATGATAGATATTTGTTTACTTATTTCATCTCCATACGCTGGCATAATAGCTTGTGCATTTTCATTTGGACCTGTCATTAGTCATTGTCTACGGCAATGGGACTATAGCAATTGATTCGGCTTTGAATTGGTATTTATCTGCGTTGACCGGGCATTTAATTGATGATTTTAGCAAAATGTTTAGTTTTATCTAAAGTTTCATTTCTGCAGTCTTATTGTGGGATTGCAGAATTTTAGAATTTTCACATCAAATTGAGTTTAATTCAAAGTATGGATTGGCCTTGGATTCGCCTTAACAATTAGCTTCGCCTTAACAATTAGCTTTTTTAATTTTATGCAAAGGTTGAACGGTTGGTGGTGGCTTTTTTAATTTTATGCAATGTTTAGACTGCTGATGGTGGAGCCCATACAATAGATCGCCTTGGTTGATGCCGCTATTGCTCTCTTGCTCTCTTATGCCGCTATTGCTTTCTTGCTCTCTTATGGCTGGCAGGGACTGCAGGAATGCCAGTTGCCCTTGTTACTTACAACTTTCTCGTGAGCACTCTATAGGTTGGTGTGTTTAATGGACGAAATTGTAAAAAAGTTTACGATAATAAAGCATACACATTTTTAAACTTCAGTGCTCAAAAGGAAGTGATTCGGCACTTTGAGACATGTCAACTTGGTATATCTTTTCATCCAAAACGAAATAGGTTAAAAATCATAAACAAGTTTAAGATAATAAAGCATAGGAACTTCTCAACTTGCATGCTCAAAAATCTATGGTTCAAGCCTTTGATAATATGCCAAATTGTTATATCTACTCACCCAAAAAGAAAGAATTTGGTGAAATGTATGTAAGGTGATGTGAATATACGTTCATACATTTCTATTTATGAGTTTGCTAATCTCCCATGTTTTCTATAGAATTAATGGACCCATTGAATTTATCACTTTGGTAAAGACTTTACATACTATTTGTAACATGCAATTCATATTTGTGAGGCTTTCTATTTACTATTAGTACTTTTGCAAGAAAAATTTATAAATTTATCTTCATCAATACACATTCATTAATGCATGTTAATATAAATATTGATATTGATAAATTTTGTCGCAATATGAAAGACAATAATGGTGTACAATGGTTAACCATCTTTATTTTAGGGTTTATAATCTTTATGATACGGTTTATATAGCTCAGGTTTATAATATTAATCCCTTGGCTTTAATATTATTCAATTGGTTTTATACTCCCTTGAGTTTTTAGTATTAATCCCTTGGGTTATTGTTCCCTAATATTTTCTCATGGTCCTATGCCACATTGTGAGAACCATGGTCAACCATCATCCAACGTCACATTATGAAAAACATTATGTCAATATTAAAATCAACCATGATTAACCATGGTCAACCATGGTTAACCATGTTCAACCATAGTCTATGTCTCATTGTCACAAATATTTTATTGATATGAAAATAAATTATGGTCAACCATGCTCAACCTTGGTCGAATGTCGCATTCTGATAAAGATAGTCTCAATATGAAAATAAACAATGGTAAATGATGGTCAACCATGTTTATTTTATGGTTTATAATATTTGTGTTATTTTTTATATAGATTTACTTTATAATATTAATCCATTGGGTTTAATAGTATTCCCTTGGGTTTATAATCCCTTTGGTTTTAGTATTAATCCCTTAGGTTTATTATTCCCTAAGATTGTCTCATGGTCCTATGTTACATTGTTACAACCATGATAAACCATGGTCAACCATCATACAATATCGCATTGTGACAAAGGTTGCCTCAATATTAAACCATGGTTAACCATGGTCAACCATCATCCTATGCCTCATTGTCACAAAGATTGTCTTCGTATGAAAGTCAATCATGGTCAACCATGGTCCAACTTCGCATTATGATAAATATTTTCTCCACAAGAAATTCAACCATGGTAAACGATGGTCAGCCATATTTATTCAAGGTTTAAAATATTTGCGTTAGGGTTTATATAGGTTGGGTTTATAATATTAATCCCTTGGGTTTAATAATATTCCATTGGGTTTATAATCCCTTGGGTTTTTAGTATTAATCCATTGGATTTATTATTCCCTAAGATTATCTCATGGTCATACGCCACATTGCGAGAACCATGGTCAACCATTATTCAACATTGCATTGTGATAAATATTGGGTCAATAAGAAAATCAACGTTGGTTAATCATTGTCAACCATGGTCTTATGTTTCATTGTGACAAAGATTCTCTTGATATGAAAATAAATCATGGTCGACCATGCTCAACCGTGGTTCAATAATAAAGATTGTCTCAATAAGAAAATCAACCATGGTAAACGATGACCAATGGTGTTTATTTTAGGGTTTAAAATATTTATGTTAGCATTTATATACATTGGGTTTATAATATTAATCCCTTGGGTTTAATATTATTCCCTTGGGTTTTTGGTATTAATCCCTTGGCTTTATTATTCATTAAGATTATCTCATGGTCCTATGCCACATTATGACAACAATGATCAACCATGTTCAACCATCATCCAAAGTCGCATTGTAATAAATATTTTGTCAATATGAAAATATACCATGGTTAACCATGCTCAACCATGGTACAATATTTCATTGTGACAAATATTTTATCGATATGAAGATGAATCATTGTCAACCATGGTCCAATATCACGTTGTGATAAATATTGTCTCAATATGAAAATAAACCATGGTAAATGATGGTGAACCATGTTTATTTAGGGTTTATAATATTTATGTTAGGGGTTCATATAGCTTAGGTTTATAATATTAATACCTTGGGTTTGTTATTATTCTATTGGGTATATAATCCGTTGGGTTCTTAGTATCAATCAATTGTGTTTATTATTCCCAAATATTGTCTCATGGTCCTACACCACATTGTGACAACCATGGTCAACCATCATCCAACGTTGCATTGTGACCAAGATTGTTTCAATATGAAAACTAACCATGGTTAATCATGGTCAACCATGGTACAAGGTCTCATTGTGACAAAGATTTTCTTCATATGAAAATAAACCACACTCAACCATGGTCGACCGTCACATTGTGATAAATATTTTCTCCACATAAAAATAAACCATGGTAAACGATGGTAAACCATGTTTATTTAGGGTTATAATATTTATGTTAGGGTTGATATAGCTTGAGTTTATAGTCCCTTAGGTTTTTACTATTAATCCCTTGTATTTATTATTCGGTAAGATTGTCTCATGGTCTTGTGCCACATTATGACAACCATGGTCAACCATCATCCAACATTGCATTGTGACAAATATTGTGTTAATACGAAAATCAACCATGGTTAACCATGGTCCTATGTCTCATTGTGACAAAGATTTTCTTGATATGAAAATCAATCATGGTTAGCCATGCTCAACCATGGTCCAACTTAACATTATGATAAAGATTGATTCAATATGAAAATCAAATACGGTAAACGATGGTCAACCATGTTTATATTAGGGTTGATAATATTTATGTTATGGTTTATATAGCTTCGGTTTATAATATTAATCCCTTGGTCTTAATATTATTCCATTGGGCTTATAATCCTTTGGGGTTTTAGTATTAATACCTTGGGTTTATTATTCCCTAAGATTTTCTCATGGTCCTACACCACATTGTGACAACCATGTTCAACCATGGAAAACCAATGTCCAATGTCTCATTGTGACAAATATTTTGTCAATATGAAAATAAAAAATGGTTAACTATTATCAGCCATGGTCCAATGTCTCACCGTGACAAAGATTGTCTTGATATGAAAATCGATCATGGTCAACCATGCTCAACCATATTAATATTAATCCCTTGGGTTTATAAATATTAATCCCTTGGGTTTATAAATATTAATCTCTTGGGTTTATAATCACTTTGGTTTTTATATTTATTCCCTTCATTTTATTATTTCCTCAGGTTTACAATATGAACTGCTTGGGTTTATTAATCTAAGGGTTCATATTCCTACGTTATAATATTATTCATAGGTTTTATAAAATTAATATTAGGGTTTAATATAAATTCCTTGGGTTTATAATCATGGCCAACCATCATCCAACATCATATTCTAACATAGATTGTGTCTTGGTTCAACGTAACATTGTGACAACAATCGTCATCCATGGTCAACCATGGTTAGCCATGGTCCAACATCAGATTGTGACAAATATTATCTGAATATGAAAATCAAACATGGTCAACTATGGTATAATGTCGCATTCTCACAAGTATTGTTTGACTATAAAAATTAATCATGGTCAACCGTGGTCCAACGTCACATGTGACAAAGATTATGCCAATATAAAAATAAATCGTGGTCTAATGTCACATTGTGACAAAGATTGTGCCATATAAAAATAAACCATGGTCAACCTTATTTATTTTAGGGCTTATAATATATATCTTTGCGTTCGTATTATTCTCTTGGGTTTTTAGTATTTATCCATTAGGCTTATTAGTCCCTTGGGTTTATAATATCAATGCGTGGGATTTATTGATCAAGAGTTCATATTCTTAGGGTATAATATTATTCATAGGGTTTATAATATTAATCAGATTGTAATATAAATCCCTTTCATATATAATTAGAGTTTATAATATTTATGTTAGGGTTTATATACCATGGGTTATAATATTAATCTCCTTGGTTAAATGTTATTCCATTGGGTTTATAATCCCTTGGGGTTTTAGTATTAATCCCTTTGGTTTATTATTCCCTTGGGTTTATAATCATGGTCAACCATGGTCCAAAATCACATTGCGATAAATATTGTCTTAATATGAAAAACAACCATGGTCAATTATTGTCAACCATCGTCAACCATGGCCAATCATGGTTAACCATGGTCCAATGTCACATTGTGACAAATATCGTTTCAATATGAAATTCAGCCATGGTAAAGCATGGTTAACCATGGTGCAACATCTCATTGTGAAAAATATTGTCTCGATATGAAAATCAAACATGCTCAACCATGGTCAACTATGGTCCAACATCACATTGTAGTAAAGATTGTCTCAATATGAAAAAAAACGTAGTCAACCATGGTCAATTGTGGTAAACCATGGTCCAATGTCATATTGTGACAAATATTATCTCAATATGAAAATCAATCGTGGTCAAGCATGGTCAAGCATGGTCCAACGTCGCAATATGACAAATATTATCCTAATATGAAAAATGAACCATGGTTAACCATGTTTATTTTAGGGTTTAAAATATTTATCTTAGGGTTTTTATACCTTAGGTTTATAATATTAATCTCTTTGGGTTTATAATATTAATTCCTTCTGTTTATAATACTTGTGGGTTTTAGAATTTATCTCTTGGGTGTCTAATTAATTTTATTAATTAATATTACTATTTTGATATTAATTAATATTATTATTATTATTTATCAATTAATAATAATAGTCATAATAATAATAATTAATTAGTAATAACAATTATTTTTTTAAAATGATTAATTTACAAGAATTAATTAACTATTTTAATTGAATTTAAATGACTATTTTAACTAATTAATTATCTATATTTATTAATAATTAACATTTAGTAAACTTGAATGAATGAATTATTATTAATTATTATTATTATTATTATTAATTAATAATGATATTAATTTTAATTATTATTAATATTATTTATTTTTAATATATATATTGTTATGAATATTAATATTATATTTATACCATTAATGTTTATCGAAATTTTGCAACCACATTTATTAATGTGGTTGTGCTAGTATAAACCCTATGAATAATATTATACACTAAGTATATGAATGTTTAGATTAATAAATCCAAGGCATTGATATTATGAACTTAAGGGACCAATAAACCCAAGGGATAAATATTAAAACCCAAAGTGAATAATATAAACCAAAATTTAAATATTATAAACCATAAAATAAACATGGTTGACCATAGTTGATTTTCATATTGGCATAATATTTGTCACAATGCGATGTTGGACCATAGTTGACCATGATTGATTTTTATAATCAAACATTCTTTGTGACAATGTGACATTGGACAATGGTTGATTTTCACATTGAGACAATCTTTGTTACGATGCGACATTGCACCATGGTCAACCAATGTTGACCATGAATGACGATGGTTGTCACAATGTGGCATTGAACCAAGAGACAGTCTTTGCCACAATGTGATGTTGGACAGTGGTTGACCATGATTATAAACCCAAGGGATTTATATTAAACCTTAGGATTAGTATTATAAACCCTATGAATAATATTATAACATAGAAATATTAACCCTTAGATTAATAAACCCAAGCCGTTGACGTTGTAAACCAAAGAGAATAATAAACTGAAGGGACTAAATTTAAAAAAAAAAGCATTATAAACTGAAGGGAATAATATTAAACCCAAGGGACTAATATTTTAAACCCACACTATATAAACCCTAACATAAATATTATAAATCCTAAATAAACATGGTTAACCATCATTTAATATGGTTTATTTTCATGTGGAGACAATCTTTATCATAATGTGACAATGGATAATGGTTGAGCATGGTTGACCATTATTGATTTTCATATCAAAATAATCTTTTTTTCAATGATAAATTGAACCATGGTTGACCATATTTAAACATGGTTGATTTTACTAATGACATAATATTTGTCACAATGCGACGTTGGATGATGGTTTACCATAGTTTAACATGGTTTTCATAATGTTGTTTGTTACACAGTAATTTTTCACCGTCCCTACCATTCCCCGTCCCGCACAATGGAGGACCCATTTTGTGACCTGTGAACATTATCATGCCTTGAAATCATTATCAATGCATTCCTCTAAAGATGAGCTTCAATTGCCCTAAAGACATCTCCTTGCAAAAAACCATGAAAACATCTCCTTTTGCATTGGCGCGGGCAGACAGTTCATCACTCGCGCCAATGGGGAAAATCCTACAAAGAGGTCGCGCCAACTGGCGCTTTGTCCCAGAACAGCAATCGTGCCAGCCAATTTAAGGAGTGTTTTTTAAATAAAGATGGCGGAATTTGTGTTTCAACAAACTCAGAAACCATTGCCTATCTTGAGTTGGGAGGTTTGGATACGGGAGTTCCATGGGAGGGAAGTGGTTTGCCAACTTTCATGGAACCTTTCGGGACCCACATCTGCATACATATATAAAATGTGTTAGGACGAATGTGTATTAACAAAAAAAACATAAAACATAAAAATAAAAAAACCTAAGGTCTTACCCAACTCCTCGTCCCAGTCATCTCCTTCTGGAAGTGGGAGATCTGGGTCTCCGGTGAAGTCAGTTCCTGCATATGGCTAGTCCTCCACTACAATCAACTGGCGCCGTAACCACCTAAAAAACTCCGGCCTCTAGGACATTTGTTGGCCGCCTCCAGCTCTGGGCATTAGTTCTACCCAACGAGCCATTCTTGGCTCTCGTGGAATCGGATCTACTACTATGGCCCCTTGGCCATGGAATATTGGTAAGCGTTCCAGAATGAACGATACCAGGATGGAACCATAGCCAAACTGTTTCAGTTTAGCTTGTTTTCATTTTGTGAGCTGTCTCTTCATGTTTATTGTTATTTCTGTGGCCTAGTCGAACAATAAGGGACTCATGCATTCTTAGGCCAGCAGGAGTTGGGCCTTTGTGGCCTTGTGTGGTGCCTGTGATCCTGCAGCCCACGTGATGGTATGTAGGACAACTCTCAATGCCAGATCGGGGATAGTGTGGATATCCACCTTTTTGCTCCTTGATCCCATTTGTGCTCTTGGGCACACTCGTGCCATCACTTCCTCCATCTTCTCACCAGATGGTCTGCTCCCAGTCAGGATGGGTACCGGACCTCTGTGGGACAATCCGGTTATGAAATACACATCATAAACCTCCAGCTCCAATACCTGATCTCGCAACTTGAACACTTGTTCCTGTTCTTCCCAAATACTGATTAGGTACTGGAGGAGCTTGGGCTGAGCTCGTAAATAGGGTGTAAGGAAGAACTTCTTTAGCCCACAGTTTCTGAGGGCATTCATGCAAGCCTCACTTTCTATGGCCTGTTCATCCTCTTCTCCATGCTCTTTTTCTTTCCATTCAATCACCATTTTTCTTGATTTCCTGCATCCACATGGTCATAAACCCTTAATTAGATCTCTGGTAGGCTTCAAATTTCATTTAAAATGATTAAAATTTCGGATTTTTAGGCGGAATTTTGGGTTCGGCCGTTGGCGCGGCTATTTTGTGAACATTCGCGCCACGTGGCGCGAGCCCTTTGCATGGAAAAGCCCATTGGCGCGGGTCCATGCCCGATACCAACGCCAATGAGCGCAGCCCTAAAAATTCAAAAAGTTGCCACAGAGCCTGATAAACTATCAAAAAATGGATTGAAATGAAGTATAGAGAAGCGCCTCTTACCTATGGTAGACGAGAATCTGAATGGTCAACTAGATCTATCGCAATCGCCATCAGAAGTTTGCACTCCAAAATGGACCACTGCTGCTTTTTACCAAGGTAAATAGTAAATGTAATTTTGTTTTTACCATTTTGGCATATTTATAACTTTTTCAACATAGGATGGGTTTTAAAAGTTATTTTTATCAAATATTTTAGTATGTTATGTCGAAAATGGGTTTTACGCTTGCTTGGTATGTGCAGCAACAGGTTTTTTGCGACTTTAACGGTGGAAATGAGTTGTATTTTATACTTTTTCGGACTCGGTAAATACACGAAAAAGTCACTTTGGAGTCATCTTTCAGCTCTTTTCTGACTCTCTAAACATGAAAAGATCGTCGAGGCCCTTGTCGTTTCGATCTCGTTAAAATGGACACGAATCGACATTCACCCAGTATAAGTTTAACCCTTTTTCGGGCTGGGCTGGATCGATTACGAAAAAGGAATACCCTAGCCTATCGCGACTAGGAGGTTTTCCCGGATATCGTTTTCTACCTTTTCGGATCTGGGGAACTATTTACGAAAAGGGACCTGTGGAGTTTTCTTTTCCGCCGTCTTTTCAAACTCTCTAAACATGAAAAGACGCCGAGTTCTTCCTTTGTCAGACTCGTTAAACCCTGATGACATTGGATTCCGTCGAAATGACGTTCTCCGAGTTTCTCCTTCCTAGGACTCTTTAAATGCACTAGGATGGATTCGCCCGAAGGGCGGACTTATATCACAAGCATATGCTATCCCCTTCAAGCTTGTTATCAAAAATAATTGGGGTACTCGCCAGAAATGGTGGGGGGAAAATGGAACCATCATCGTTGTCGTCGGCAGTATGTCGCTCTTGAACATGGCACTTGTCTGCATTCGTGTCGGGTTGGGGACATCTCATCTCATTTCTTCACTTTGCCTCCGTGGGTTTGGATAATCCCTTTTGACCTCTCATCTGCTCATTGCCTCGTCACCATGACCTCTGATCCGTTGATGTCAAATACTGCCAAGTCCACTGTCGTGTCGTTTATATGTTCAAGAGAAGTTGGCCTCTGCAAATATCAACCTTCCTCTGATTCTCATACGATCCTGATTCACAACAAAACATCATGTTCCTCTGTCTCGTGTCGATGATGTGGGAAAAATTATGGCCCACCTTCGATCAAGGTCACTTCCCGTCGACTTCAGCTCATTATCCGGGAAGCTGCTCTAGAGACTCCCTTATGGTACCTTGGAGCCTGCATGCCTCAATGGCAGGTTCGTCGCATTCGACGTGGGGTTTTCATCATTGGCCTCCGATCGAGTGATTCTACGGGTGTTCGACGCCAGCTCATTGATTCACACGCCGTAGATTGTACCTGTAGTACCTTGAGGGCCATTGTCATTTTTGGTGGTTCCTCTCGCGTCTGTTAACAGCTCTCATCATTGGCTGGTAATCAGACGATGTTCTTGCATGTTCAACTTCAGCTCACATATTCACATGCTTGAACTTGTACTTTATTTTGGTCGAGATGGAGCGCAAGACCCTGGATTGTGTCTGTTGTAATTCAGGCTACGATTGTGGATTATTATCATTATGTACATGACTCACTGATTGGATCGCTGCGAACATACCTGAGTCTATTTATTTGATCCTCGCTGGATGGCTGCGCCCATACCCTGGATCTGGATTATAGTGTTCTCTGTTTCGGATGGCTGCGCTGATACCACATATACATCATGTACTTGAGATATCAGTTGTATTTTTCTACGCAGGTTTTCCGACGGCGGGGCTTCAGTTGAACATGTTCTCGTAAAGCATTTCACCCCTCTCACTCTCGGGCCTCATACTTTAGGGGGCATCTATTACACAATAATTTGTCACCGTCCCTACCATTCCCCGTCCCGCACAATAGAGGACCCATTTTGTGACCTATGAACATTGTCATGCCTTGAAATCATTATCAATGCATTCCTCTAAACATGAGCTTCAATTGCCCTAAAGACATCTCCTTGCAAAAAACCATGAAAACATCTCCTTTTGCATTGGCGCGGGCAGACAGTTCATCACTCACGCCAATGGGGAAAATCCTACAAAGATGCCGCGCCAACTGGCGCTCTGTCCCAGAGCAGCAGTCGCACCAGCCAATTTAAGGAGTGTTTTTTAAATAAAGATGGTGGAAGTTGTGTTTCAACAAACTCAGAAACCATTGCCTATCTTGAGTTGGGAGGTTTGGCTACGGGAGTTCCATGGAAGGGAAGTGGTTTGCCACCTTTCATGGAACCTTCCTTGATGATAGGGCCGATCCCAAAATAATAGGGATCCCAACTCCCTCCTTCCCCATCTATAAAAGCTTGTCTATTGCCATTGCAAGCTAGTCTTGAAGTGCCTAAGCTTTGAATCTCCAAATTCCCAAGAGCCTTTGTGCTGTAAGAGCCCTCTTTCTTCCCTTAAGGCCGACTCAAGTAAGGAGACTATCATCGAGAGACTCTAGAGAGGTTTTCCCTTTCCCTGGCGAGCTTTGCGAGACGTGAACGACTGGGGACCCTTCCGAAGGAGACCGCGGCGTCAGAACATTGGTTGTACTCTCTTTCGATTGTTTATTAATGAATGACTACCGGTTATGGTTCCACTATGTTTTTCACTTATGTTAATAATGAGTTATATCCTTTCTGACTGATATATAGTTGCGTATTCTGGATTTTATGCTTGTATTCGTGTTGTTTCTTGCATGTGCAGGTGTCCATTCGTGGAGATTGTGGGGATCGTGATCTACCAAGGCTGATGAACGGGAACGCTGTCTCTTCTACGGATCATAGCATTGGACTCCAGGTAGGCCTCCATCATTGGCTTATTTATTCGCAATTAGGAACTTGTGCTGTAGCATTTGATGATTATTGCTAGACCCCTGCTGGGTTAGTAGGGATCACCTCTGTCCGCAGAGGGTATTTACCTCCTCAACAGTTGTGTAATACCATGAGACAATATTAGGGAATATTAAACCCAAGGTATTAATACTAAAAACGCAAGGGATTATAAACCCAATGAATTTAGATTATAAACCCAAGCTATATAACCCATAACATAAATATTATCAACCCTAATATAAACATGGTCGACCATCATTTACCATGGTTGATTTTCATATTGGGACAATATTTATCAAAATGCGACGTTGGACCATGGTTGAGCATGGTTGACCATGATTTATATTCATATCAAGACAATATTTGTCATAATCAAACATAGGACCATGGTTGACCATGGATAACAATGGTTAATTTTCATATTGACACAATCTTTGTCACAAGGCGACGTTGGATGATAATTGACCATGGTTGTCACAATGTGGCATAGGACCCTAAATGAAAATGGTTGACCATCATTTACCATGGTTGATTTTCATGTGGAGAAAATGTTTATCACAATGAAATTTTCAACCATGGTTGAGCATGGTTGAGCATGATTTATTTTTATATGAAGGTAATCTTTTTCACAATGAGACATTGGACCATGGTTGAACATGGTCAACCATGGTTGTCACAATGTGGTGTAGGAGCATGAGACAATATTAGGGAATAATAAACCCAAGGAATTAATACTAAAAACCCAGGGGATTATAAACCATAGGGAATAATATTAAACCCAAGGGATTAATAATATAAACCCAAGCTATGTTAATTCTAACATAAATATTATAAACCCTAAATAAACATGGTTTACCATCGATTACGATGGTTTATTTTTATATTGAGACAATGTTTATCATAATATTATGTTAGACTATGGTTGAGCATGGTTAACCATGATTGATTTTCATATCAAGACAATCTTTATTAGAATGCAATGTTGAATGATGGTTGAATATGGTTGATCATTATTGTCACAATGTGTAATAGGACCATGAGAAAATCTTAGGGAATAATAAACCTAAGTCATTAATACTAAAAACCCAAGGGAATAATATTAAACCCAATGGATTAATACTATAAACCCAAGATATATAATCCCTAACATAAATATTATAAACCCTAAAATAAACATTGTTGACCATCGTTTATCACGGTTGATTTTCGTTTTGAGACAATATTTATCATTGGACCATGGTTGAGCATGGTTGACCATGATTGATTTTCATATCAAGACAATCTTTGTCACATTGAGACATAGGAGCATGGTTGATTTCCATATCGACTCAATATTTGTCACAATGTGACGTTGGATAATGGTTGACCATGGTTGTCACAATGTGGTGTAGGACCACAAGGCAATCTTAGGGAATAATAAACCCAAGGGATTAATACTAGAAACCGAAGGGATTATAAATCCAAGGGAATAATATTAAATCCATGGGATTAATATTATAAAACCAAGCTATATAAACCCTAAAATAAATATTATAAACCATAAATAAATATGGTTGACCATCATATCCTATGGTTGATTTTCATTTGGAGACAACCTTTATCATAATGTGACATTGTACCATGGGTGATCATGATTAATTTCCATATCAAGACAATCTTTGTGGAAATGAGGCATAGGACCATGGTTGACGATGGTTAACCATGGTAGATTTTCACATTGACACAATCTTTGTCACAATGCGACATTGTATGATGGTTGACCATGGTTGACCATTGTTTTCACAATGTGGCATAGGACCATGAGATAATATTAGCGAATAATAAACCAAGGGGTTATACTAAAACCAAAAGGATTATAAACCCAAGGGAATAGTATTAAACCCAAGGTATTAATATTATAAACTCAAGCTATATAAAACCTAACATAAGTATTATAAACCCTAAAATAAACATAGTTGACCATCATTTTCCATGGTTGATTTTCATATTGAGACAATCATTACCAGAATATGATATTGTACTAAGGTTGAGCATGCTTAACCATAATTTATTTTCATACAAGACAATATTTGTGACAATAAGACATAGGCCTATGGTTTACCATGGTTAAGCATGGTTGATTTTCATATTGACATAATATTTATCATAATGCGACGTTGGATGATGTTTTACCATGGTTAACTATGGTTGTCACAATGTGGTGTAGGACCATGAGACAATCTTAGGGAATAATAAACCCAAGGGATTAATATTAAAAACTCAAGGGATTATAAATCCTAAAATAAACATGGTTAACTATTGTATACCTGAGTGACTTTCATATTGAGGAAATATTTATCAATATGAATATTGATATCAATATTAATATTAACACACATTATGGCATGTGTATTGATGAAGAGAAATATATAACTCGTTCTTACGAAAATATTAGTAGTAAATAGAAAGCCTCACAAACATAAATTGCATGTTATAGATAATATGTAAATTTTGCACCAAAGTCTTAAATTTAATGGGTCCATAAATTCTATAAAAAACACGGGAGGTTAGCAAACTCATAAATAGAAATGTATCAATGTATATTCACATCACCTTACATACATTTCACCAACCCCTTTCCTTTAAGTTGAGTAGATAAAACAAGTTGACATATCTCAAAGGCTTGAACCACCTCTTTTTGAACATGCAAGTTGAAAATTTCCTATACTTTATTATCCTAAACTTGTTTATGGTTTTTAACCTATTTGATTTTAAGGGAATATATATACCAAATTGACATATCTTAAAGGCCTAAGCCACTCCCTTTTGAGCATGCAAATTGAGAAATGTGTATGTTTTAGTACCATAAACTTATTTACATTTTATTCCATTAAATACATCAACATATTGAGGTCACGAGCGAGTTGTCACTAATAATGGGTTCATGTGGAAATCCACAAGCTATTCTGCTAGTGTATCAATACGAAATCAGTAAACAAATATCTATCAATAAATATAAATAATAGATTATCTATTTAATATTTTTGGTCATAATTTTATTTTGAAGTGTCTTTAATTTCAAATATATATATATATATAAACCAAAAATCCCTTCACATTGCTTACTCATCATATAAAGTTAACTTCATATGTCGTCATATTGTTAATCTATTTAAATTTTAGACAATTATCACTCATGTTTATAACTAACACAACTATAATAATATTAAAAAAAAAAACTTGTATTTTATTCTCTATATAAATAATTTATTTTTTTTCCTAATTTTATAATAAACTAAATACACCAACCTATTAAATAATTATCAATAAATGAAAATAGGAAAAAACATAACCATCAATTAATTTTCTTCCCTACCTATCATTTTTTACCTCTAACCATATCCAAGAAGAATTAGTAATTGTATGAGCTCATAAATTGGGCCTAACATATATAACGTAAAAGTCCTCACTAACTCTTCCCACCGGTATTTTACGAGTGTCTTTAAGTTGCATTCCCTTTTGAAAATCACATCGTCTATCTAGTTTCGTTTAAACACCAAACCCTTTGTAAGTTTAAATTTTCTTCCTATCCTTACCAAAATGATTTAATGGATAGAAATCCCATGGAAAAGAATTTCTAAACAAAATAATTGTAAAGCTAAAGCTCAATAAAAATCCTATATTTTAGGAAATGTTGTCCACGGCATTTTCTTTTACATAAATATTCAAATCCAAGGTAAAATTAAACTTTAAACTAGATACATCAACTAATATCCTGGGAAATGAACAATGGTACAGAGATTAAATGCAAACACCATGAGATTAAGAAATTTTAAAATAATACAACTTTTGAAGCATGTAATAGCACATACCTCGAACCGTAGGCAGATGTTGTTGTTCTTGGAGCCGCTCTTCTCTTTGGCAGAGAAATATGCGGTTAATGGGGATCAACCAGACATTTATAGCCACTTTGTGCCCTTGTCATCATGTGATTCCTGGCCATTTTTCTACTCCACAAAATACTTTGTGATGGAATCTGTAAATACACAGTTCAAATTTTATTGTTTAAACTTGAAGTGAAAATTTTGCGACGTATTCCAACTTTGTAAGGAGACCACCACCATTCCCACCATTTTAAAAAATGTATGCAGGTTAAATCCAAGGTGGGGGTATTTGTTCAAGGCATGGGATCGATTCTGATATCTGGGTAAAGATCATTATTTGGTGAAGATTAAAATCTGAGTAGATTTTGGGATATCTTGAAAACTAATGGATATGATGGAAGTTCATAGTTAGTTCGCCATTTTTTCAAAAAAATTCCAAATCCACAATCCAGATAAAAATATCACAACATTCATATTAGAGACTAGTTAAGATCAATATATTTATTATTATTTCTAACCCTAACTTACCTTGAAGATATCCAATTAGTCTTCCATGTTACATATAATGGAATTGTGAGGATCATCTCCAACCCATATAGGGAAACCACCCAAATTAATGATGATGCATACCACACAACCAATGAGTGTTGCAAATATCCTTTCACTTTCTTGTTATTACATGTTTATTATTTTTTCCTCGTGATATAGGATGGATTGTGGTAAATATTGCTTTCTATTGATGAGGGTGAGGTGGTTTAGTCTAGGGATTCCCTAAGTGGTTCTTTTTATTTGAGTTCCACATTCATGCTTGGAATATGGCATGGGGGTGATTGGTTGAAGAGAGATTTGGCTTAACTGATCTATGGTCGGGTGGAACGTTGTAGTCCCATCTGGGGTTGGATTTTGCATTCATTAATAAGAGGTTATTCCCTTGTGTAAGTGTACTGGTTTATATGTGGATTCTATGGCTGTTGTATCCTTGATAATTATGTTGTTATTATTCTTGTTATAAGCATGTATTATGACAATGATGTTGTATGGCTCTCCTATGACATAATAGCTGATAATGCAGCTAATGATATAAGGGAAGTATGAGACCCCTATCTCAGATCTGTTATTTAAATCAATAGATTATATATTTGTGACATGTTTGACGAAATGTCTATCATGGATAATAGGAGTCCAGTCTAGACCTTGTCAATGTTTTTGCAAACGTATCATTTTTCCATTGTCATAAATCATTTCTAAACCTATAATTGAGTTCCGGGTGGTGACTTAGGCTCGAGACCTGAAAAGGTGGCTCAAATCTTGGGGACGATGGCATAGGTGTGGGGAGGAGGCGATTAGGGAATTGTCCTAGGTGGGAGGTCGGTGGCGGTGCCCCACGATCGAAAAATTCATTTTTTTAAATTTTTAATTTCTCATAATTTTTTTTTTTAATTTGATTTTATTAATTTTTTTTTTAAATTCAAAAAATTTAATTTTTTTTTTTTTTAAATTCAAATTTTTTATTTTAAATTTAATTTGTTTTATTTATTTATTTTTTTGTTTATTTTTTAATTTTTTTTAAAAATTTAATATTTTAGATTAA
Source organism: Pinus albicaulis (assembly GCA_034641835.2). Taxonomy (NCBI): domain Eukaryota; kingdom Viridiplantae; phylum Streptophyta; class Pinopsida; order Pinales; family Pinaceae; genus Pinus; species Pinus albicaulis. Next base: position 109,515 of record JAXQQM020081249.1, read on the forward strand.
TTATTTTTTAAAATTTAAAATTTATTTATTAAATTTATTAAATTTTAATTTAATTTAAATTTTTTTTTAATCTTTTAGTTTATTTAGTTTTTCATTTTTAAAATTTATAAATTGTTTCATTTAAAAAAAAAACAGTAAATTTATGGATATTTGTTTTTTAATTATTTGCACGTGGTTTTTTCATTTTTTTTGTTTTTTAATGATAGTTTTTTTATTTTAATTCTTTTATTTTAATTTTCTTTTTCAATTTTAAATTTTGTTTTTTTTGTTAATATTAAAATTTGTATTTTTTTTCTTATTATTATTATTTTTTTAATTTAAATTTTTTAATTTAATTTTTTCTTTTTTGTATTTTATTTTTTTTATCTAAATTTTAATTTTGTAATTTAAATTATTTTTAAATTTTCTATTTAATTTTTTTTTTTTAAATTATATGGTTTTTTTTAATAACTTAGAAAAAAATATTTTTGATGTTTTTTTTTTTTAATTTTTGTTTTTTTTCTTTAAATTATGTGGTTTTTTTTCAAATTTTGTCATTTCTTTTGATATAATTTTCGAATATTTTTGGTTTTTTTAAACATTTTTATTGGTTTTTTTTATTGTTTATATATATATATATATAAGTTTTTACATTTTATTACCAACATGAAAATCACCACTCTAAAAAAAAAATGTTGATGCAGCATCAATACGTTTCAAAATTAGCATGAAAATCACCGCTCTAAAAAAAAAAGTTGATGTTGCATCAATACATTTCAAAATTAGCATGAAAATCACTAACATTTTAAAAAAAATATTCATACTTCATAAATAAAAATATTAAAGTGTCAAAAATGTGCACAAAAAAAAAATGGTGATTCTGCATCACCACTTTTCAAAATCGGGTGCTTTTTATGCTACCAAAAAAAAAGTAGGTAACATTGCGGTTACCTATTTCATCGGTAACATTGTTCACGTCTGGTAGGAACAACTCATGCTTATAGAGGGGCGATAGATCCAAGACACAGTGGCCACTACTCAAGAATTTCTTCATACTATAAAGGTAAGGATGAAAAATGCATGCATTATGAAAATTGATATCAACAAGGCTTTCGAAAATATATATTCAGAATTTATGAGATTAATGCTATAAAAAATTGGAATTTCTCATCATAATGCGAGCTGGATCATGGCATGTGTGAATTATGCCAATTTTTCTAATATTTCTATTATCATCAACGAATATCCCACTAATTTCTTTAAATATTTCATAGGATTGCGTCAGGGGTGCACTTTGTCACCTATTCTTTTCATACTTGTCATGGAAGTGCTCAGTAGGAAGATTTTTTACTACAAGGATCAGGGCCTGAACACATGCGTTAAAATGACCCATCATGTATATGTCACACACTGTATGTTTGTGGATGACCTCCTTTTAGGAGGTGTAAAATATATCATAAAATGGAAATACTTTCGTCACATTCTCGGTACTTTTAGATCTGCTTTAGGTTTCTATATGAATTCTAATAAATCAGAATTGATAGCTCACCATGAGGAAGTGGGAGAGGTCGAATAGTTTAGTTGATTTTTTTGGGTCATAGCTCGACCATTAGACTCTGGTTTAACACACTTGGTATTTCACATCAAATTGAATTGCTATCATATTTCAGATTAGGGTTGCATCACTAATAAAATTGAGCACAAACTCAACCATTGGTCCCATAGGTGGATTACCTTGGGAGGTAGACTTATATTGATCAAGTAAATATTAAAATCTATATTTTTTTTCTATATGAAACTATACATGCTTCCTATGGACATTAGAAAAAAATATTGACGTTATTTTGGCTTAAATTCATTTGGTATGGTTTAGATGCACCTAGAAAGTTCCATCTCGTCCGTCTGTCCACCCTAACCAAAGTTGCTGATAGTGGGGGATGGGGGATTCTAGATACACTATATTTTAATAAAGCTATTATTTTCAAGAGTTTCTGGAGAGGATTGATCTGCAGGGGAATCTGGTCACTCATTATTCAAGGAAGATATATGGCCTATAAGGAAATATAAGACTGGATAAAAAGATGGTGTTATTTTCTCTTCTTTGTCCTCTTATATCTGGCGAAGCATGATGAGGAACACGCATTGGCTATATGCGGGTCTATGTTGGGAGGTGGGAAATGGAATCAGGACATAAGTTGGTCGAGATATCATAAAAGGTCTACTGGACACTCATACACTATCTGCTCCTCTCCTTCGACATCTACATGGTAGAGGTATGTTCTTTTTTCCTCATATTGTCTCTTATAGGGCTCCATCTTCTCATATTACATTATGCAGGTCGAGGCCCCAAGGATTTATCTCACTGATGAGACAGAGGAGTTGACCTGGGTTGAGAAAACTCGCTACAACCAAATCGAGGTCAATAAAATATACAAGAACATCAACAATTGAATTCCATCCGTTGAAGCACCTAATTGGTTACATAAAATATGGAAGTGGGAGTTTCCATTGAAACTCAAATGTTTCGGCTAGCTGGATCTCCATGACGAAATAATCACTTGGGGTAATCTCTCTCACAGAGGTTTCTACATGCTTATCATTTTTCCTCTGTGTATGATAAACTAGGACGATGTGTCACATGTCATTTTAAACTTATTAATTGTCCCATTGCAATAGAAATCTAGTGCTTTTTTCTTCAAATTTTTCAAATTGGTAGGAATTTGACACACTTCAACCTGGAGGAATGTTTCAAATTATGGCTTACAACACAACAAGAGTTATTCTGCTTAACTTTATACATCATATGGGGCATTTGGAGATGAAGGAACAACATGGTATTTTAACATAAGAAGGTTGAGATTAGACAATATGTATTGGGGATCACGAGATATTTTTCTATGATAAGACCCAAGAAGCGTGTTAACAAACTTAGATATATTATCAAACATGATGTGTGGTAAAAGTTTCTGGTCGAATTCTTTGATGGTGCATGTAATAACAAACATTGTGGATGCAGAGCCCTCATTGTTAGGGAGCCTCAGTATTACTGTCATTTTTGGTGGGAAGGTTGTAGGGGTACGAACAATTAGGCAATAATAATTGCTCTTTGGGGTCTCCTTTACTTGGCACAATGACTTAACATCAAAGACATACAAGTATTTGAGGATTCAAAAGGTTGCATTGATTGGATAAGGGCTCACCTGCTTTTAGCCTCCATTGAGGTCATACTTGATGAAGCACATTCATTCTTTAGAGGGCTCATTTCAACACATCTCTTATGAACACATATATGGGGAATAAAAACAAATTGTTGATATTCTCTCCAAAAGAGGTGTGACAGGAATGGGGCCATCCACTATGCCACATACAAACAAGACTTGAGGGTTGATTCTAGAAATATTCACATTTCCTAATTGTCACATTTTTGAATTTTATATGATGAAAGATAATATTTTTTTTTTTTTTAATTGTTTATGACTACAATGTGCTTAATTTATTTTGAGAATAGATCCATATGAGTGAATATAAGTGGTATTTTTTGTTTTTTTTCTTTTGGAACCAAAATGCTATGCACAAGTGATAGGTTGAAAGGTCTACTTTTTCACAAGAATGAGGATGATAAGAAAGGACAAATATCCATGTATATGTATTCTCTTTTTCAATATATAAAAGATAGCTTATTTTTTCTTCTGAAAAAAATACAAGGTGGTGAAGCAAAAGTGTGTTCTATCGTCATTGCGTTCTACTCGTGCAGCTAGAAAGCTGAAATGAAGACCATATGAATAAACTACATGGAATTCAGAATCCCTTTCTTGTTCCTTTTAGAATACCTTTCTAAGTGAAATCAAATATATATGTTACTTAATGAATTAGTGGTTAAGAGTCTTGATATATGTTTGATTCTTGAATATTTCTTATTGATATTTGCTTGCGTTTATCTTAGTGGAACCTTTTCAAACTGTTCAGAACATCATCCAATATGATATTTAGGTGGTCAAATGTGGATTTAAAGAATCCTGCTTTTGCAATCGAAGGTCAGAATCAGTGGTCAGCGAATATTATCTGCTAAAATGGAGAAATCTAGTGGAAATTGCCTTTTTTCCTCAAGACATTAACTATAAAAACTCTTTGTTAAGAGGTAATGTTAAATCAATTATTGAGGCCAATTGCACCAATATTATGGTCCTGGTGTCACAACTTTTGAAAAAATGAGATGATGGCTGACACTTCAAGGAGAGATAAATTTGTTGAATATGACCTTAAATATGCATTTATTTACATATATGTTTTAAAATGTGGTCCAATATATTATTTACATGATTAAAATCAATATAATACTAGTGAAACTTCTTATCAAAGAGGCTCAAACATCTTTAAAAACCTCTGAGGGCTAACTTTAACAACTAATATTTAACAATAACAATTAGGGTTTACAGGAAATCCCATTTAGAAAGGGATTCTGAATAGTTTTACTGCATGGCGTTTTGGGGTTTCATCCATAATTCATAAATAGAATGGCAATTTCTTTTCAAATTTGCATTTTTTTCAGCTATTTGAATTCCCATTGAAATTATAATTTCTTTGGTAAGATAATTCTGAGTTAATTTCTTTTCTTAGATAATTCAGAGTCAATTTTCTTTACTGACATAATCTCACTGGAACAGAAGATTTAATGTTATCCTTCATGTTTCAAAACAAAGTTTTTCTCTAGAATTGAGAGAAATGCTTCTAGAGTTTATACTATTTTTAAAATTTTTAATTTCTTTGCTCAGAGAACCTAAAAATAATTTTCCTATTGGCATGATTGTACTAGAAAGGAAGATTTAATCCCGTCCTTTTAATTTCATTGCTATGATAATCTTAAGAAAATTTGTATCAATAAGATGATCTTACTAGAACAGAAGATTATGTGTAGAATCTGGATAGGATTGAAGAAACCATGTTAAACTGGAATAACTCAGGGCATTGTACAACTGAATTTCAATATTTGTGAATGCTTTGTTAATTCTCGTGAAGATCAAATCTCACTCAATCCTTGCGAACATATATATAATTCCAATATCGTAACCTTAGGAAAACAAATTTATCTAATCTTGCACAAATTACAGAATCTGAAATGGCCAGACATATAAAAAACCAATGAAAGATAATAAAACTAAAAAAAAACACAGATCAAATGAGATCACTCCTCAACTTGTAAATCTCACATTGCTTCATCTATGTAAATACATTCTTATATAATAAACCTATTACTAATTATATTTTTTATCAAATACTAATTATTTATTCTGACTACTGCCAATGATTCTGAGCACTGGCCATCCTAATAATTTGCTGCACTAATTCTTAATAACATAGAATCACAAAATCTGCTGACTAATTTCAGCAATTACATAAATATTTAAGCATTATTCTCAACACTCCCCCTTAATGCTTAATGAGGGCTTACTAACTTATCTCTTAGTGCCAAAAACTGATCTTTTGCAACTGCTTTGGTGAAGATATCTGCTAGCTGATGCTTAGTATTTATGTGCTTCAATTCAACATCTTTCTTTTGCACCAAATCCTGAATGAAGTGATATTTCATGTCAAAATGCTTTGTCCTGCTATGATGAACTAGATTCTTTGCTAACTTGATGGCACTTACATTATCACAATAAATCATTGTAGGCTGAATTTGCTTCTCTCCAATTTCTTCCAAAATTTTTCTGAGCCAAAGAGCTTGTGTACCTGCTGAAGTAATTGCAACATACTCTGCTTCTGTGGATGAGAGGGCAACAATGCTTTGTTTTCTTGAGCTCCAAGTAATCAAACCAGAACCAGAAGAGAAACAATTTCCAGATGTAGACTTACGGTCATCCACACTACCTCCCCAATTTGAATCACTAAATCCAACAAGATTGAACTTTTCAGCAGAGTAGTAATGAATACCAAAATTTAGAGTGTCTTTCACATACCTTAAAATTCTCTTGGCTGCCTTCATATGTATTTGAGATGGATTTGTCATATACCTTGAAACAAGTGAAACTGAAAATGCAATATCAGGTCTTGTGTGGGTTAGAAACATCAAGCTCCCCACAATACTTCTGTAAGTTGTCTCATCAACTAAATCAGCACCATCATCCCTACATAATACAACTCCTTGAGCACTTGGAGTAGGGGATCCATTACAATCAAGCATATCAAATTTCTTCAACATATCATGTGCATACTTTGTTTGGCAAATGAAAATTTGATCCTTAGTTTGATAAACCTCCATTCCTAGAAAATATTTCATGAGACCTAGATCTTTCATCTCAAATTCATTCATCATAGCAACTTTGAACTCATTATTCATTTTGGAACTACTACCCATATATAATAGATCATCAACATACAAACTTATGATCAAAATATCAATACCTTCTTGTTTGTAGTAAAGGGTAGGATCATTCTTACTTCTCTGGAAGCCTTTCTCCTGAAAGTATCCATCAATCCTAGCATACCATGCTCTTGGTGCTTGCTTGAGACCATACAAATCCTTCTTCAACTTGTAGACATTATTCTCTTTTCCTTCCACTTCAAAACCTTGTGGCTGCTCCACATATACTTCCTCTTCTAAGTACCCATTCAAGAAGGCACTTTTCACGTCCATGTGATGTACGCTCCACCTTTTCTGAGCTGCTAATGAAATCAACATTCTAATGGTCTCTTGTCTTGCTACTGGTGCAAATGTCTCTTCATAATCAATTCCATATTTTTGTGTGAATCCTTTGGCAACTAATCTTGCCTTGTGTCTTTCAACACTCCCATCACTATTAAATTTGGTCTTGTAGACCCATTTGGTGCCAATATTTTTCTTGTCATGCGGAAGCTCTGTCAATTCCCAAGTGTCATTCCTGTGAATGGAATCTATCTCTTCTTGCATAGCTTGCACCCAAACCTCATTAGTACATGCATCTTCAAAACATGATGGTTCAAAATCAGCCTTGGCTAATAAAGCAAAATTCACTATCTCACCTATTGGGTTTTCTTCATGTGATTGATTTGCAGTCCTCTGATATATGTCACTCAATCTCCTTACCTTCCTTGTAGAACTTGGAGAAGAAGTTGGACTCGAACTTGATGCTGATGAAATTGATGAAGGACTGCTTGGTGGAGTTAAACCACTAGATACAGAAGCATTAGTTGGCTGCTCAATATCAGCAATTATATCATCATTCAAAACAAATTTTGTCTTCTCAACATGGCCTTTTTGATGACCATAAACTCCCCCTTCATCAAAAATTACATCTCTTGATATAATAAGATTTTTAGTGAGGGGATTATACAATTTATAAGCCTTGCTTGTCTCACTATACCCAATGAAAATGCATAACTCACTCTTTGCATCTAACTTTTTCCTATTTTGATCAGGTACATGCACATAAGCCAAACAACCAAAAACTTTGAAATGATTAACATTAGGTTTTTTTCATACCAAGCTTCATAAGGAGTCATCTTCTCTAGTGCACTAGTGGGGCTACGATTGAGGATGTACACTGCTGTAGCAACTGCATCTCCCCAATAAGAATTTCTCAATCCCTTAGTTTGTAACATGCACCTTGCCATTTCAACCACAGTGCGATTATTTCGTTCAGCTATGCCATTCTATTGGGGTGTGTATGCTATAGTATGTTGCCTCCTGATGCCATTCATATCACAATAACTCTGGAAAGCTTTTGAGCAAAATTCTCTTCCACGGTCAGTTCGCAAACATTTGATCTTGGACCCTTTCTCATTTTCTACAAGTGCCTTGAACTTTTTGAATGTATCCAAGGCTTCACTTTTGGCCTTCAAAAAATATACCCAACAATTTCGTGAGTAATCATCAATAAAAGTGATGAAATATGATGACTTACCCAAACTATTAGTCTGCATAGGACCATAGATGTCTGAATGAACAAGCTGAAGTGGATGATGAGCCCTCCATGCACTTCCCTTTGGGAACCTTTCCCTTGCATGCTTGCCTTTAGCACATCCTTCACAAACCTCCTTATGCTCCTCTACCTTGGGAAAACCAGAAACTAATGCATTTGAGGTTAGAAGCTTCAAACTATGAAAATTTAAATGCCCATACCTGAGATGCCATAGCCAACTTGAATCCTCATAAGCCATATTTGCAAGGGTGTTGCTATGTTCATCAAACCTTAAGGGAAACATCCTATTTCTTGTCATAGGCACAACAATGATCACCCTATTTCCCTTATTCTTATCATAGATAGTACATGTCTTATTTTCAAAGACTACTTTATAATTTTTCTCACATAGTTGCCCAACACTTAACAAATTGTGCTTCAATTGTGGAGTATAATAAATATCATGAATACTCTTTATACCTTCTTTTGTCTAGATCTCCACAGCTCCTTTGGCAGCAACCTCCAAAGATTTATCATCACCAAGCTTGACCTTAGATTTAAAACTTCCATCCTTGGCTGAAAACAATTTCTCATTCCCTGTCATATGGTTAGAGCATCCATAATCTATGTACCAAACATCTTTACTAGTATTTTCACCTTTGGCATAAGATAAAAATAAGTGATCTGGAGGATACTCATTACTTTCTTGAGCATAGTTAGCATTTTTACCTACTTTCAATCTGCATTCTCTTTCAAAGTGGCCATATCTATTACAATAGTAACATTGAACATTTCTCTTATCAAATCTACCTCTTCCTCTGAAACTACCTCTGCCTCTACCTCTAGAAAATTTTTGGCTTTGCCATTTACCTCGATCTTGATTGGTTTTGGCACTACTGCTACTTGCATCTTCATTATGTGTAATTTGTAATTTAGAGGAAAAAGCTTTCTCAACAACTTCAAAAGTTTCTTTCAATCTTTCTTCATGAGACATGAGAGATCCAACCAATTGATCAAACTTTAATTGTGTCAAATCCTTGCTTTCTTCTAATATTATGGCAACATTATTCCATCTAGGTGTTAAAGATCTCAATACCTTTTTTATTAAAACTTCATTACTTATCGTTTCCCCAAGTGTAGCCATTTTATTGACCACATCTTTGACTCTCACACAATAGTCACTTATACTTTCAGCTTCTTGCATCTTCAGATTCTCGAACTCTCTCTTCAATGTCTGAAGCTTGACCACCTTAACTTGATCACTACCTTGGTAAGCTTCTTGAAGATTCTTCCAGGCATCTTTGGCAGTTGTTGCTCCTGATATTCGTGGAAATAAGCTCTTATCAAGAGCTATTTGAATGTGAAACAATGCTTGAGCATTCTTCTTCCTTGCTTCCTTTCTTGTTGTTTTTTCATTCGCTGTAAGGGAATTCCAATCTCCTGGCTCATCATAACCTGATTCAAAAATCTCCCACAAATCTTTTCCAATAAAAAAGGTCAGCATCTTAATGCACCAATAATCATAATCGTTCCCATCAAATTCTGGAACATGCATGTTAGAATTCGACATTTTTAACTTTGGCAAAATTCCAACAATTAAAAATTTAACCCAAAACAATTTTACCTGCTCTGATACCAATTGTAGAATCTGAAATGGCCACTGCTCTCTAAGCCAACTAATAAACTAGAATAATTATGACATATAAAAAACCAATGAAAGACAATAAAACTAAAAAAACACACATCAAATGAGATCACTGCTCAACTTGTAAATCTCATATTACTTCATCTATGTAAATACATTCTTATATAATAAACCTATTACTAATTCTATTTGTTATCAAATACTAATTATTTATTCTAACTATTGCCAATGATTCTGAGCACTAGCCATCCTAATAATTTGCTGCACTAATTCTTAATAACATAGAATCACAAAATCTGCTGACTAATTTCAGCAATTACATAAATATTTAAGCATTATTCTCAACACAAATCTTGCGAAATATAGTTGATCTTTTGCAACTGCTTTGGTGAAGATATCTGCTAGCTGATGCTTAGTATTTATATGCTTTAATTCAACATCATTCTTCTGCACCGTCGTTAACATTAAAACCATAGTCCATGTTTTTATACCTTAAGGGATGGCTGAATAAATATTAAGCTGTACAACGTAATTACCAAACGATATTTGAGAGTTTACAAATATATTCATAATATAAATGATATTGCATTATATGTATAGGGTATAATCTCCAGACATCAAAGTACAACGATTAAATGTTCCTTTAATATAATATATGTACATGGTATATTGTTCATTTTTTAATGTTTAATAATCCATCCATTGGATGACAACGCAGATCCACATATCAAAATCGTAATATTTTACCTCTGATTGCATAATACACATTAAATTTCTTGAAAAGACGACCATTTACAAATGAGATATGTACCAAGGCCAGCTTACGATGACGACGCAAAAGAATGATGAAACAATAAGACCTTCACCGGCTGCACCAATAAAACAAAAATAGAAATTAAAAATTAAAAAACAATAAACAAAAATAAACAAAAAAAAAATACTTTTTCTACACTACAAATCTTCGAATTTATTTTTATTCAGCCCAAAATAATTCAAAAGTCAATGTAAAATCGAATACGAGAAACCATGATGCAGCAGGGATAATAACTATTTATCATTTATTATAAGTTTTTTCTCGTAAGTTATGATCCATAGGGGTTTGTACTTCTCTAATTGATATATTAATATGAAGAAACACATACCACTACCATATCTACGCATCATAGGTCATGGCCAAGTTGGTATAAGTCCATAGAAATCTGATCATGTGCCTCAAGACGGTTGGCATCCATTAACATGTACATAGTCGACATAGTTAGTTGTTTTATGTTGTTCCCACATGTTCGAACTCCCACAACACCACACCTCTAATCTATAACAACATCCATTGCCATTTATTATTATGAAAGAAAGCACTCAAGGCAGAAAAAGGGAAAATCCATAGTTTAAATATCTTCTCTTTCAATGTAGAGTATGACTTTAGTAGCCATTCTTTGTTTTCTACAAGCTACGATAATGACAAACATTGAAAGTGAAAAAGTGGAGAGGGACAATTCTTCTCAATATTCAAAAATGTTAAATAGATTACATTGTGAACATCAATAATAAATTACTGGAGTAGAACTTATCTAAACTGAAGTAAAAACAACTGTCACCAAAAATCCATTGTCTAGGACATCTAGTACACAAGAGAATTAAATGTGATGACACCTAGCAAACAATGAGATTAGTATCTCAACATCCCCTCCTAATCTCAACTGTTACAAGTGGAGGCACTAAAAATGCCTAATTTCTCTCCTTGAAAATTAAATACATTCTTTCCCAATAGCTTTGTGAAAATATTTGCAAGCTGATCTTTGGAACCACAAAAAGAAAGTACTATGTCCCAATCATTTAAAAGTTCACAAATGAAATGAAAACATGTGTCAATGTCCTTTCTCTTTTTGTTAAAACCTTGATTTTTTAATAAAAAAATTGCTCAACTGTTGTCAGAGTAAATTGGACTTGGTTCCTTTTGAATATTTGAAATATCTTTCAATAATATTCTCAACCACACTTCTTGACAAGCTACTGAATTTGATGCTATATATTTTGCCTCTATAGAAGATATTTAAACGATTGACTGTTTCTTGGATGCCCGTGAAATTATATTGGTTACAAGATGAAAAACATACCATGAGGTACTTTTTCAATCATCTAAACATCTGGCATAACTGCTGTCTATATAACCTGAAAGTGAATAATTTTTTGAATGTGTGTAAAACAAACCATAGTCTATGGTCCTTGTAATATACCTTAAGATCCATTTCGCAACCTTCCAATGAGTAATCGTTGGTGACTGCATAAACCTGGAGACAAATCTTGCTGCAAACATAATATCAGGTCTAGTTGCAATGACATACAACAAACTACCAACTAGAATTTTATACAATGTGGGACCAACGACTGGTGCTACATCTTCTTTGTTGAGTTTGGTGCCTTTGAGAAATTGGTGTATCAGCTCATTTGCAATTGTTCATTTTGAACTTTTGGATAATTTCACTGGCATATTTTTGTTGACCAACAAAAAGTCCATTAGAAGATTGGTGAATTTCAATGCCTAAGAAATATTTCTTGACTCCTAGATTTGTCATATAAAACTTTGTTTGCATTGTTGCTTTGAAATCTTCTAACATCATATTTATTGTAGAAAGAAGGTCATCTACATAAAGGCATATAATAATAATATTACCTTCATGAGATTTGATATACAAAGTGGGTTCATGGCTACTTCTGGAAAACCCAATTTTTATGAGAGAGGTGTCGATGTGACTGTACCAAGATCTTGGAGCCTGTTTCAAACCAGAAAAAGCTTTGTTCAATTTGTATACTTCATGTTGTTGTCCTTTCACTTCAAAATCAAGAGGATTCTCCACATAAACTTATTCTTGCAATATACCATTTAGGAAGGAAAATTTTACATCAAGTTGATAGACTTTTCCTTTGTGTTGAGCTGTTGTGGAAAAAATGGTTCTGACAGTGTCTAGCCCTGCTACTAGAACATATGTTTCACTATAGTCGACACCAAACTGTTGTGAGAATCCTTTGGAAACCAAACTTTCCTTATGTTTCTCAATTTTTTCTTTTTCATTTAGCTTGGTCTTATATACCCATTTTACACCAATTCTGGTTTTGTCTCTTGGAAGATCAGTTAATTCCCAAGTCTATTTCTTCTCTATGGAAACAATTTCTTGGTTCATTGCATCAAACCAATGCTTTTATTTATCTATTTCTTCAAAATGGGTCGGTTAAGTTGAAAGAAATATAAACATATTATTTTGGTAAAACTCATGCTGTCGTTGATATATTTCTCTGATGATCCTTATTTTCTAGCCGTCTTCTGAAGATGTTGAATCACTGGTGGATTCACTGCTCGATAATGTACCATTTTCAGAATGGTGTGGTTGTTCTTGAACCTGCAATCTTCGTGACTGTGGTGAATAAATAGAGTGATTTAAAATTTAATCAACATGATCAAAACAAGATTTATTTTTGAAAAAATTGACATATCTACTTAAAATAAACTTTTTTGTAATACGACTATAAATTATGTAGGCCTTTTATTGCTCACTATAGCCTACAAATATGCAACCTTCACTCCTATCATGAAGATTTTTTATTAGTTTCTCAGGAACATGTGAAAAAGCTACTGATCCAAAAATTCTAAAGTGTGATAAATTTACCTTGTTACCATCCCATGCTTCTTTACGTATTGTATCATAGAGACTAGTTGTTGGTGATATGTTGAGAACATACATTGTTTTCGACAGTGCTTTGGCCCAACAGGTTTTTGACAAGTTCTTCTCACGTAGCATACATCTCACCATGTTCATGATCGACTTATTCTTTCTTTCTACAACTCGACTCTACTGTGGAGTGTATCTTGTAGTGTCTTACACTATGATTCCTTGTTGTTGAAAAAATGTATTGAATTATTTAGAGATGTACTCTCCTCCTCTATTTGATATGAGTACTTTCAAGTGTTTTCCACTCTACTTTTTTTATTCTACTTTGAACTCCTTAAATCTAGAGAAGGTGTCTAATTTATTTTTTTAAAAGTACACCCATATCTTCCTGTTATAATCATCAAAAAAATTTAGAAAATAGAAACTACCACCAATGGACTGTGTCTGCATTGGGCCACGTATATCTGTATGAACAAGTGCTAAAGGGTCTTTAGCTCTAGAGGAAGATATGGGAAAGCTATATCTTTTATGCTTGGATATGACACAAATTTCACAATTACAGTATTTTTTCACTCATAATAGGAAGACCAATGACTATAGAATTATTTCGAAGTAGACTTAGATTCTCGATTTGGATGTGTCCATACCTATAATGCCATATATGAGTCTCATCTATTCTTGATATATTGGGGAATAAATATTGTCTGGTATTTCGGCTTCTAAGAGTCAATGGAAACATCCTATTCTTGGCATTTTCAAATTTTGCTAGCAATATTTAATGTGAATTTTTTTCATATATATAGCATGTGCTCTTTTGAAATAATGCATCATAACCATGTTCCATTAGTTGTCCTACGCTAATGAGCTTATGTTTCAGATGTGGAACATAGCAAACATTAGGGTTGTATTTCTTCTGATTATGTTTAGTAAGAATAGGGACAATACCTTTCCCTTCAGCTTTAATACATGAAAGATCTCCAAGTGTAATATTTGATGTTATGGAAGCATCAAGAGAGGAAAGAAGATTCTTGTTACCTATCGTGTGATTACTGTGTCCATTTTCCAGAAACCAAAGGTACCCACTGTGTCTTTCTTCAGAAAGATGGCATGAAAGAAACATGGTTTCAGAGGATTCTCCTTCATTGTTGGAGAGATGGAAAATTCCTCTTTGTTGATCTGATTGTTTATTTCTGAATTCATGTTTGTGATTCCCAAACTTCTAGTAGTAATAGCGTTGGACACTAAATTCGTTCTAGGATCTGCCTCTTTGTGTTTGGTTTTGTGGAGGTCTCGATTGTTCTGTTGTATGATGATGATCTAATATGCCACTGCTTTGGCCTCTACCATGCTTACTGCCGCCTCTATATCCTCTGCCTCTTCCAAATGAGAGTTTTGATTTAAAAGCTTGTTATGTGGAGTCTTCTGCCAGGTTGAGTCATGTTTCATTTGCCATAAGTGATCCAGTCAACTGTTCTACAGAGAAGGTTGTAAAATCTTTGGATTCCAAAATGGATGGTAAAATCATGTCATATTTCTCGGCTAGACTTCTAATGAATTTTTCAACAATTTTTTGATCTGTAATGGTTTTTCCAATGACTTTGATATGATTGACTATTCCCATGACTCTAGTCATGAACCGATCCACATTCTCTGTGTCAGTCATATTTAGGGTTTCAAACTGTGCTCTCAAACTTTGCAATTTATCTTTCTTCAATGTATGATTTCCTTGATACACATTTCTTTTGATTTCCTTGATAGAGTCATCGACTTAGTTTTTTATATAAGATTTCACTCTATTCTCCTTCTTTCTGGGTTAAGGAGTTTCACTCCTTTGATTATTGGTCATGGTTGCCCATGCTTCTTGGGTCAACTCTACGTAGGTGATCTGAAGTATATCCCAGCACTCTTGAGCTTGGAGAAAAGTATGCATTCTTAAACTCCAAAACTCATAATTTTTGCCAATGGGTCTGTGGTAGTGTGCTAGAAGAAGCCATTATGTATTCAAAAAAGATTATAATGAAAATAACGATTAGCTCTAATCCGAGAGTCTACACCAGGAGGGACTGAGTCTGCAGTTCGCCCTTTATTTAACGAGCTTACACCGGTGCTCCTCTGTAACACTGCTTCCACATTGGTCCCACTGGGATCGATTAAATATAATTTTTCAATGGATCGACACAACTATCTCTCTCATTTCCACGATGATCAGCTCCACCCTACATTATGGGATTCACGATGATCGTCTCTACATTACCTTACAAGTTTCGCGTTGATCGGCTCTACCCTGCCTTATGGGTTTCAAGTTGATCGTTTGATCGACGTGTTTGTTCCTCCATTAAATGATTTGATCGACATTTTTTCAAATAAAAAAAACTTCACTCAATTATCCATTCCTCTACTAGTTCTTTGTTCGTCTTTCACAGGCTTCTTCGATTTTTTTTTTGGATCTCTGCACCTCAACAATATTTCAATACTTTGCTCACACTCACATTGTTGCTCTAGATTCTTATACAACATAGCTTCGATCTTCGATCTTTTTTTCTCTCAAGGAGTCTTACACAGCCTGAGCTCTGCTACCATGACAAAAAATGAAAACAAAAAAGTGGAGCAAGGATAGCTCTTCTCAATATTCAAAAAGGTTTAATAGATTACATTATGAACATCCATAATAAATCACTATAGTAGAACTCAATTAAACAGAAGTAAAAAATGAACTACCTACGATTCCTAGCAGAAAAGAGAATTAAATGTGATGAAACCTAGCAGACAGTGATATTAGTATCTCAACAAATAACTCATAACAAGTGACAATGGAAAGGAAGCGATAACAGTGGTTTCCTCAAGGAATGTTAAAATCGGATGACCGATGGGGATTTTTTACTCATGGATTGAGGATAGGGAAGAAAATAGTTGAAAGAATCAACATAAAGAATTGTTTATCATTCCTTCTATTTTTTTGAAGAGAAATAAAAAATCTAAAACTCTGATTCATTATTGAATCAATGGGGAATTCGACCTAAATTCTTTTCTCCTTATGTAATCATACAACTTGATAAAGTTGGGCATATGTTGTTGAAGATAACACTCATGCATAATGGTTGTAGCTAGGGCTTCCTATTGGCCTTCTCCCATATGCATCTCCCATGAACATCATCCCTATGAAACAAACATATTCATTGTCTATTATATCTCAACTATCTATTTTCTGCGACCTAGAATGCTTCCATAAAGAGAAACATTGAAAGTTGCAAAGGATTATGTTGAGCGGAATGCCAAAATGGGTAAGAAGATTTAAAAATTCATTTTCATTTCCACAATCACTGCCAAGAATTCTTTCTTTCTGATACATGTGCAGAATAAGTATTGTATCGAGTTTTACATAATAGAATGTATTCACAATAACAAAATTTACATAAAACCATGTGTTAATGATTTACGTCAGAACTCGACACGAATTAGTAATAGGTAGAAAACTCCATGAAACCCCTGGATAAACGCAATTTGGATATTCTCGTTGCAAATTCCCAAACCATTGTGTGGAATTTCATTGTACGGAGGAAATTTTGTGAAAGTTAATTGTAGAGTTGTTCAACCACCCCTGAATTTATGAAAATCACACAGAAATAGGAAGTTGATTGTGCATAATTTGAATAGAGATTTGTTCAACCCCACCCCATTCTTAAGTAAATGACTTTAAATTGCATCTGTTACAACATTATTGGGAAGAAAAGTGGCATAACGGTGCCAATGTCGGTATTTGTGTCAACACTCACCGACCAAATTGTCAAGGATTGACAAACATAAAAAAATTTCACCTTTCATTAGGGAAATTATGTCCCATCATAGCTTGCTTAGCTAATCGAAAATTAGAAATAAGATTTCCATAAAATTAGGAAATTATTTTGAGTTTAAAGAAAAAATAAATATTAAGAATTTTCTCAAAAATTTGACTAAAATTGCAAACAAACAACAAAAGAATGCAAAATCAATGTACTTTCACAACTAAATCACTAATAAAATGTAATCATTGGTTTATATTTTCATGATTGAATATCATATTGTGAAAGTGATTTGGATGTGAACACCTATTTCATATCAAAAACATTGAAGATGCTTGTAATTATTGAACTTCATTTAACATCAAAAATTTGTGTATGAGCATGGGCAAGGAACAAATTTCAATGAGGATGTTTTTTTTTTTTTTTTTTGTATTATATGATTTTATATTTCTCAACCACTACTATATGTACTTAATGATTGGATTTTAAATCAAATATAATAGATATTAATTAAATGAAGTATATAATAAAGGAATTGAGTCAAGAAAGAGAAAAGAGATTCCTTTACTTAGCTATGTCACTCTCATGGGATCATAATCATTATCTTTCTTTTTGTGTCTATCTTAAAAATCTATGTATTTTTTAACATAGTATTTACATGTCTTACCATATTATGTAAGGTTTACAATATAGTAAAATTTACTATGATTTTGAACTTTACATGACTAATCGATTTACGATATTTACATATTTTTAGTACATGATATTATTAACTTAAACCATAGTTACCAAATTTGTCGCTCTCATGGGATCATAACCATTATCTTTCTTTTTCATCTCTCTTGAAAATTTATGTTGTTTTTAACATAGTATTTACATGTCTTAGTCATATTATGTAAGGTTTACAATATAGTAAAATTTCTTATTATTTTGAACTTTATATGACTAATCCAGATACCATATTTACATGTTTTTTATACATAATATTATTAACTTAAACCATAGTTTCCAAATTCGTCACTCTCATGGGATCATAACCATTATATTTATTTTTGTGTGTATCTTGAAAATTTATGTATTTTTTAGCATAGTATTTACATGTCTTAGCCATATTATGAAATGTTTACAATATAGTAAAATTTATTATTATTTTTAATTTTACATGACTAATCCATATACCATATTTACATATTTTTTATACATCATATTATTAACTTAAACCATAGTTACCAAATTGGAATTGGAGTTCGAATTCAAATTTGATTCGATACATAATAAAATGAACCATCTAAAATTCAATACGGAAAAAATTCAAGAGTGTGCATCATACATCCACTTATTTTTTCAAAATTTTAAAAATTGAAAGGAAAAATCATTATATTCAAATCCATAAATAAAAGTTATTCATTTTTTCGCACAATAGTAGTCATGTTTACTTATCTCCAACAATGAGCTCTCTTGTCTCAGTTATTACAACCACTCCTATTTAGGATGATAAAAAACAAATGAGGGACAAACTACAGAAAACAAGTAAAGTAAAATATAGGAATGAAAACTGAAAACTGTAATCCTATTTAAAATATGGAATACAAAATACTAAAAATAGGCTTCAAGTGATATCCACATACTAGCAAATGTATGTCTCTCTTGTTAGTTGAATCCATATAAAATTTGAAAATGTAAAATACATCCTCATTTCTGAAAAGAGAATGCATGCATTAGTTCAAGATTTTAAATGGCCCTGATTTTAATAAATAAAGAGTAAATTATGAAGTAATTAATAAAGGCCGAGATATAATGAAATATCATATTATTAAATTCAAATTTTAGATAATTATGTAAATATTTGATACTAGAGTTATTATATTTTCTAAAAAAATTTAAAACTTCAGCTTCATTTAACCAATCTCTATGGAAACCAAATTTATTCAACAATAATTGAAGAATAATATTAACAAAATATTTTTTTATTTTAAACTACTGAAAATAATCTCTATTTGAATCATCATTATCCTCCAAGATTTTTTGATATGCCAGAAGTATGTCTTTTATTTTTTTACACATTTTTAAATATAGAATTTACCAAGATTTTAAATTTTGTAATATAGAAGTTTTAGTTTTCTACCAAGTTTTGAATATAACATTTGTTGTAAACCAAAGCCCGTACTGTAGCAGCCTTAGTGAAAATTCCATTTAATAAAAGTTAATAAAGGAAAAATAATAACCACAGTTATGAGAAACTTATTCCAAACTAAATTATGGGAAAAAAATCATAGTGTGGTTGTTCATTTCGGTTATTATGGCTAAGGAATTTGGAAAAGGAAATGAAAAAGGTTTTGGAAAGCCATGAGACATTACTTGGAATTTATTTATGAAAATAATGGAAATTAGGAGACAAGGAAGGTGAAAGGTCAGAGATTGCATGTGAGGAAGAAAATAAAAGAAAGCAGTGGAAAATGAAGAAAATAGAGGCCTCATTAGTAAAAATCCTTTTGAGGATCAGTTGCCAAGATCTTTTCTCAACCTTTTGTTAGTTCAGTTTTGGAGCTCCCTCTCTCTCACTCTTGGAAGCTTATATTTTTCTTAGAGCATTTCAGTATTGGATCAAGAAAGGAAAAGAAGGAATGAGGAAGGAAGGAGAGAGAAAGGAAGAGCACGATCAAGTAGTTGCAATCATATTATTTCCAGGTATCAAGTTTCATTTGTGATTTCCTTGCTATATTTCGCATGCATTCTTTTGCATGTGGATTCTTGGTTCTCTTGTTATCATTGGCATGGGTTTTTCCAGGAGTAACAATGCTTTCAACCTAGATTTTCCATTTATGTGTAACCATGGTGTGATGGAGGCTCTCATGACTTTGTTGAGATGAATTGTCGGATGGATTCAAAGTTGAGTGATGTCGATATCTCAATGAAAGAAAACATGGCCTAGTGAGGCTAGAACGAGACTATGGATTGCGGTAAATCCAATGACCTAGTGACCCCTCAACCAGAGTGTCCATTGTGGTAAATATGCGTAATGTGTGCCTCGGTAGGGCTAGGAATCCTTGATGGTGAATGACGGGATATTTTGTAAAACCTAGATGGTGGAGTTTCGGTTAGGACCTAGTCATCCAGTGTGGATTTCAGTAAATCCTAGACAGTAGGAGACATGAAAATTTCTCACGGTGTAGGTGGAGAATTATGATGGAATCATTAATTATTTTTGCCTAGTGATCCAATGTGGATTGGGGTAAGGCCTAGTTATATTGATGAGAGTGAGGTTATCTAGCCTTTGGAAACCTTTTGTCGATTTTGGATATGAGTCCCACATTCATGCTTGGAATATGGCATGGGGTTAGTTGGCTGAAAGAAATATTTGGTTCAACCAATCTATGATTGGGTGGAACGTGGAAATCCAAAACGTAGTTGGCCTTTGCATATATTAATAAGAGGTTTATTTCCCTTGTTCTCTGATGAGTAATATATTGGTTTTTATATGGATTTTAAGGTTGTTTTATCCTTGGTATATTTTCTTCTATTATGTCGATTATGAGCATGTATTTTGATAATGATGTATAGCTCTCATAAGGTTTTGATTTGGAATTGAATGAAAAATGAATAAATAACCTAATATATGATAATGTAGCTAATTTGAAAGTGGAAAAATGTTTCTTAAGAAATATCAAATAAGTATGACACCCTTATGCTCATAATTGTTATTTAAACCTGTAGGTTACATATTTGTGACATGTTTGATGAAACATATATTATGGCTAGTAGGGGTCAAGTAAAGTCCTTGTTGAAGAAATTGCGTCCACATCATTATTCTATTGTTATATTTAGTTATGAAAGTGTCATGGAGTTCTAGGCAGTGACCTAAGCTCTGGGCCTGAAAAAGTGACACAAAAATCAGCATCGCAGGCTCAGAAGTACATGGAAAAGTCCCTAGTCGCACGCATGCCCATGTTTTCATAGTTAGTAGAGGTTTCCAATCACACTCTTTCCCATATCAAGGGAGTGATTGGGGTATTGATTCACTAAAAGGCTATTTTGTCTCAGAGGATAACCTCTTGGAAGGCTTGGATGGCCCTTGGGTGTCCTATACCATGTGAAGAAGGTCTGTCTAGTTGTGTAGTGTGGGTTCCACATCTTTAAGGTGACCTATGAGGTTAAATTATATCATATTAGCCTCTCGTCGCATGTGTACCATGGTTTTTTCGTTATTTGAGTACATGTGGAAGGAGGGTGTTATAGAGTTTGAACGTCGTTACATTTTCCTTGGCTGATATATGGTTTGCGATCTCTTTGTGTTATATTTGATACCACAGAGTAGTATCACAACATAAGTCACCCCTTGGAATGGAAGGATGATGTGTGTTAGTCAGCCATACATTTTAGTTTCATATTTATCCATATTCTTGTGGTCTATGTGCTTGTTATGTATGCATGGTAGCATTCATTGATATATTTGTGTTTCCATATAGCAGTTGATGATTTTGTTGTTGGGATGTGTGACATGAATGCGTGCGACATGTATATGCATTTTTTATGCATGTAAATGTCAGCATGTTGTGATTCTTGCATTATCATGGTTATAGTTATCCATGTATAATAGGTTATATTTTCATTGTGAGGTCATTGTATGTAGTTGGTGTCATGATGGTGATATTGGTTTTTATGATGATGATGTATTGGCTAAGATAGAGAAGGAGATGCAAATCATCATAGCCACGTTGAAATAGTAGACTTTGAGGCAAGAGAAAATCATCATACATGTATTTTATATTTACCATGCAGGTATGTTAGCTAATGGATTTCTATATGCATTAGGATTATATACATGTTTTTCATCTTATTGCTTTTGTGGTTACATGCATGGTATATGCTAGTGAATCATTGTGGTCTTATGCACATGTGTCAGGTAGTCATGAATGATAGTAACTTGTTGTTAAGTGCATTGTTGTTGTTTTATGTTAGTAAACTTATGATTATGTTATATGTTAACTTGTTGTTTTTATATGTTAGTTAACTTTATTATTAGATTTATTGCATTAAGATCTCATTGTTATATGTATCATGTTGATGTGGATTGGTCTGTGTGGATGGTTATGGTTATGACATTCAAGTATGAGATGATATATTTGTGATATTGTGTAGTACCAATATAGACAAACTATGAATATGTGATTGTTATGCATGAATGGAAATTGTATATGAGCTTATGATGTGAACATGTTAGGTAGCTACTCTTATGGAAATCATGACCTTATTTATTTTTGATTTGATGTGTTGTTAATTTGTGCCGTTGTAATATTCCAAATTTTCCATCAGCTAATTGGAATATCAGAGTTCTTACGTTCTTATATAGTTAAGTAACTGAAAGGGTAGAGGGACCCATAAACCTAGTAGATGAATAAAATACACTTATATAGTTTTAATGTGGGTTATCTGAGTATTGGAGTAGCATTATGGAGTGGTGTAGCAGCATAATAATAAAGAAAGAGAGGTGTTAATAAAGAATTAATAAGGAAGATAATGGAGATAATGGAGGAATAAATCAAAGATGATGGAGATAGCGGAGAAGAAATTGCAGAAATTATGGACGAAGTGGTGCATTAAATGTAGACATGATGGAGGAAGTGGAGAATTAATTTCAACAGTGATGGAGATCATGGAGGATAGCGTAGTATTTATGGAGGCTAGTGACCACATGTGCAACACAGTTATGAGGTGGGCCAAGGCTAGGGAAGGATCACAACCATAAAAGGAAGGTGAGGGAAGCAAAGGAGGGGAGTTTGGATTCTTATTGTTAAGAGTCGTAAGACATTCATTTATATTATTCAACTATTTACCTAAGTCTGCTGTGTTGTTTAGCACTAGTTGTTCCCAAGCAGGAATCCCACCCTTACCCACGGGGGAATTCGAGTTCCTAATCTAGGAATGTTTTCTTGGGAAACATTCATCATCTGAAAACCAATGCCACTCTCATCTGCACTTCTACCTACAGGAACTACGCATTCCTAAACTTGGTTTTGAGAGTTGGTAGGTTGTTCTCAGTACTTCATCTAAGAAACTTGTGGACGGATCAGCCCTTCACACTATGGAACCATTGCAGCCTTCTGCAAGTTGCAATGTCATATACGGCATCAGACCATCCATCTATTCTCCTATGCAGAAAAATTTCCTGCAGGAATTGCGTAATTCGGCAGTGAGGGTTTGAGGAAAATAGGAAGTTCCAAGTAACTCAACTTGGAATCCTATGAGGGATTAATCGTCCACTCCAAGGATCACTTCAGCAACCTAGGATTAGCATTGTCTTATCTATCAGCGAGATACATCATCATCCCTCCTAGATAGAAGAGTATTTCCTAGCAGTTGTGCATGCAGCAACTGCATATTGAGTGGAGGAGAAATATCTCGTGTTTTGAGCTTAGGAATCAAGAGAAGGGACTAGACCTTTAGTTATTGAGCTAATTGGGTGATATTGCAGTTTATATCTCATTCTTTTAGCCCCAGATCAGCAGTTGTATCCAAGGAGTGCATAACTCACCTAGTAGTGGTGCAGTGTGCAACCCAAAAGGGGCCGAGATTCCAAACTCAAAAGCTGGCCAAACCATTTTTGGGGTTTTCTGGTTTTTTCGAGTAGAGTCTATGGTAAAATTCTTGGATCTTTCTAAGCATGCCATCAGCCTCTCACACATATTTATTTTTCCCAGCGACAGTAGTTTCCAACTCCAGTAACATTTTTTACTTTCCAGTGCTAGTTTTCAGTAGAGTTTTTTCAACCATATTTGGATGGCTTGAGTGCATCCCTTTTTGGAGCACTGTGTATATTCATTTTTTGTTGATAAATAATGATATGCCTCACCTGTTTCTGGTCATATGTATGAT
Source organism: Pinus albicaulis (assembly GCA_034641835.2). Classification (NCBI taxonomy): domain Eukaryota; kingdom Viridiplantae; phylum Streptophyta; class Pinopsida; order Pinales; family Pinaceae; genus Pinus; species Pinus albicaulis. The sequence goes on from JAXQQM020081249.1 coordinate 133,333, forward strand.
GTTCTGATGTATTATGACATTTTTCCAGTTTTATATGTTTTATTCTTATTTGAAATTATGCATATGTTATATATTCCCGTCTTTCCCATTTTGACATATTACCGTGGTATCATAGCATAATATTTGGCTCATATTGTGGGAATTTCATGACGTCATAGGAATAAGAAGAAGAAGAAGAAGAAGAAAAAGAAGAAGTATTCAATGGAAGAAGGACTGATTTTTTCCACACTTCTCTTCAAATCTATGCAGGATCTCACCATGGATATCAAATAAATGAGAAGGGAAAGGAAAAACAAAATTTCAAGAGGGTTTCAGAATGGAGAAGGTTTGAACACTTCCTATCAGCAATATAAGAAACCAACGGTGCATAAAGTTCCATAACGAACTACTATGCCAACTTTCCTTGTAGAAGGAAATGAATGGCATGTAGATGGAGGATATTTGGAGCATGGGACTCTGAGTGATTATCTTGCAGAGTGAAAATCTCAATCTAAATAATTCAAAGAGAATCTGAATTTCTAGTAGCTTTTCCTGATTAAAGAGAACTGGAAACCCTGCAGCAATAATAGAAGAAGAGGGCATATGCAGAATATATGCTTTCTGCCTACATTCAATGAGTATTCCAAAAGCATGAAAAAGGCTTCGATGGAAAATTTAGATTATTTCTTCTAGCTACACCTAGTAGCGGACAAAAAGGATATTCAGATTGTAGCACTACACCTTAACGGTGAAGCAAAGGATTGGTGGTTTGGCAGATTGAAACATGGAAGAGTGACCACGTATGCAGATCTCAGTAAAATATTGGTAGTGAGGTTTTATAGAAGAAACCCGAAGGCCTTCTCCATTGAGACATTCTCTGACAATAAAGATAAAGTGTATGAGGATCAGAAGGGAGATGTCAACATTGATACACAGGGAGGAGATCAACTACCAGCAGCAGCAGCAGCAGAAAAAGCACTTGCATAGATTGGAGGAGCTCTTGCATTTTGGCAAGATGTTCCCAAGACTTCGACATTGACGGTCCAAGTCATGATTCAAGAGGTGCATGAGGAAGAGGAAGCATATACCAGCACAGATGCAACTATCCATCACCATCACCAGCAGTTGGAGAAGCAATTGCACTAGTTGGGGGAAATATAGTAGCTTTGCAACAAGTTCCCAAGAATTAGCTGATCCAAGGTATGCAAAGGTTTCAACCCGAGATTGTTTCATCACATCATATTGAGATTTGTGGTTTCATTCCATTAGGGAAATTACATGACCAACAATTAGAGCACATTACTGATTTGGAGTAGTAGACTATCACTGCACAGAGGACCCTTGACTAGTTCAAGGAGAAGATGTATGGCTATCCCAGTTTGACATTTCTGAGCTACACACAACACTTTTTGTTGGAGTGTGGAGTTTCTGAGGATGATATTATCACAGTCCTAATGTAGGGAAGCTATACAATAGATTTCGAGAAACAAAATTTACTATCGCATGAGTTGTTGTATTATATTTGGGGCAAAGAGATATTGGCCATTATGCATGGATTGGTCAAATTTCAGAAGTTTTTGATTGGCACTAGATTTCGGGTGAATACCAACCACCATAGTATCCAGCATCTTTTTGAGGAGGAGTAGCAGCTGTAGAAGATGCAACAATGGTGGATCATTACAATGCAGGACCATGAGTTCAACATTGTGCATGGAGAGGGCCATGTGACAACAAATGCACTATCATGGAGATCAACAGTGCTGTCACTGAGGATACGTGATGATTTGACGACCCAATTATTATTAGACAATTTCAATGACCGCTTCATTTATGAAGCAGTGGATGGGCAGATGGTGGATCGTATACATCATGTAATGGATAACATCTTCCATTATCAGGACAAAGCCTTCTTGATGAGCACCTCACAGCTATAGAGAATTCTCTGCATGCAGCATATTCAGAACCTCATAGGTTCTACCAGGCCATTGGAGAGAGGTTCTCATGTAGAGACCTCAAGGAGGATGCACTTTGACATATCATGGAGTGCAAATATTGTCATCATATGGTGGAGGAGGGTATTGTCGACATTGATCTGCTGTCGAGCTATGCACATAGATTCGACATTTTCACACAGTACATCTCTTCACCCTTGACCGGATTATATTTCTAGGATGTATTCATGCCTCATGGTCTTCCCAAGGCCATAGATATTAATGAGGATAGTTATTGTATGAGTAATTTTTGGCGGGAGCTTCTATATTAGGTGGATACCGAGATGGTGCATGATATGATTCATCACTCACAGTTGGATGAATGGATGGATATGATGAGAAAGTGAATGGAAATCTATTTGTAGATCTATGATACAAGGTAGCAAGAAGCATGGCTTCGTTGGCTGCTTTTGGGTCAGTATGGTTAGCACCTGACATTTCAGATTGGTAGATTCCACGCCTTGCACAGTACTGAGGTTACGCAGCAACAGGAGACATGGTTTCACTCTCTACTATTGGGAGAGTATGGCCAATACATTGCATTTTATATGCCCATTGGTATATCATTGTTTCCTACCTTTTACCGTAGTGATAAGATGCAGCAGCAAAAGCCATTTTTTGGAGGAGGATGGTATTTTCGACATTGATCTACTATCAAGCTATGCACATTGCTTCGAAATTTTCACACAGTACATCTCTTAACCCTTGACCGGATTATCTTTCTGGGATGTATTCATGCATCATGGTCTTCCCAAGGCCATAGATATTGATGAGGACAATTATTGTATGAGCAGTTTTTGGCAGGAGCTTCTCCATTAGGTGGATATCGAGATGGTGCATGATATGTGTCATCACTCACCATTGGATGAATGGATTGATATGATGAGCAAGTGAATGGAAAGCTATTTTAAAATCTCTGATATGAGGCAGCAAGAAGAATGGCTACCGTAGCTGCTCTTGGGTGAGTATGGCTACCACCTGACATTTCATATTGGTAGATTGCATTCCTTGCAAAGTACTGAGGTTATGCAACAACAGGAGACATGGTTGCACTGGCTACTATTGGGACAGTATGGCCAATGCATTGCATTTTATAGGCCCATTGGTATATCATTTTTTCCTACCTTTGTTGTGAAACTAGCTCCAAAAAGAGAAGAAAAGAGATATCAACGCCTTAGAAATAAGCCACTTCGAGGGGGAAACCTCAAATACATTACATGAATGAACAATTCTTGGATGATTCAAATTACAAAACCTCCTCTCTATATATAGGAGTCCATGGGGCCACAATGTAGTCCTAGCCGACCTAACAATAATAATTTAAGGGCATAATAATAACAATATGGGGGTTACAAGGGTACAATAATAACAATAATGGGGTTACACTAACAACAATAAGGGACTATACTAGTAGTATAGGGACCTAACATGCCCCTCTCCTTCAAAAAAGTGTTGTCCTCAATGCTTCTGTAGCTTTGGGTGCTTCTATATAAAATTGTCATCATCCCATGTAAAATATTCAGTGGGTAAGTTCTTCCACTTGATGAGATACTCTAAAATTGATCGATTCGATAGTTGTCAAGTTCTTGTTTCCGCGACCGCTTCAGGTTCCAATATGATTTTTCCCTCCTCATCAAGTTCTGGAAATATTGTTTGAACTGGAATATTTTCACCTATAACCTTCTTTAAGCATGAAACATGGAAATTGGATGCACTCGTGAAGAAGCAGGAAGCTCCAATTTGTATGCCATAGTACCAATATTTTGCAACACCTTGTAAGGACCATAGTACTTTGGCGATAATTTATTATCCTTCTGATATTTCTTGAGGGAAATTTGTTTGTATGTTTGTAGTCGTAAAAATACCCAGTATCCTACATCAAAACTTCTCTTGCTCTGATGTTGATCTGCATGTTGTTTCATTCGATTTTGTGCCAAATTTAGGTTTTCCTTTAAGAGTTGGAGAACTTCTTGTTGATGCTCGATGTGATATTCCACTACTTGAACCTTCGAATTTTCTCTTAAATATGATGTGATGGATGGTGGATGATATCCATAAAGTGCCATAAATGGGGTCATTTTTGCTGCAGTATGGAAAGAAGTGTTATACCACCATTCAGCAAGAGGTAACCACTTGACCCATTGTGTTTGTTTATCAGATACAAAACAACGAAGATATCCTTCCAAACATTTATTTACTATCTCAGTTTGACCATCAGATTGAGGATGATAAGATGAGCTATGAGCTAATTGAGTACCCAAACAAAAAAATAACTCCATCCAAAAATTTCCAGTAAAAATGGGATCTCTGTCGCTCACAATAACCCTTGGGCTTCCATGTAGCTTTTGAATTCTGTCCACAAATGTAGTAGCAACTGCACTTGCTTTAAATGGATGAGATAATGCACAAAAGTGTGCATACTTGGTAAGTCTATCAACTACCACCATGATGACACTCTTTCCTTCGGACTTAGGTAAACCTATGATAAAATCCATTGAAATCTCCTCCCAACGTTGACTTGGAATGGATAAAGGTTGTAGAATACTCGGGGTCTTAATTTTCTCAACTTTATTCTACTGGAAAACCAAAAATTTCGCCACAAAGTTTTTAATATAAAATTTAAGGCCATCCCAAACAAATTATTTCTTCACCTTGTGGTAAGTTTTTAAAAATCCTGAGTGTCCTCCTAAAGGAAAAGTGTGCAATTCCAAAAGAATATTTTGTTTTAGTTGGGAATTCTTACAAAGACATAAGTTATCTTTGTACCATAAGGAATCATTTTTCCAACTAAATGTATCAGATGTACTAGGATCTTGCTACAACTTTTGAATTAGTGTCCACACATCTTCTTCCTTCTTCCATTCATCTCTTGCTTCAGTTATACAATCTGGTTGGATAATAGAAACGGCACAAAGCAATGCTTCCACCTGTTCATTCTTTATTGAGAGTGCATCTGCAACAACATTTAACTACCCTTTTTTGTATATTATTTCAAAGTCATAACCCAACATCTTTGTGACCCATTTTTGCTGCTCTTATGAAGATAGTATTTGTTCCAAAATTTGTTTAATACTATCATGATCAGTTTTTACCCTGAAGTGTATTCCCATTAGGTAAGTTCTCAATTTCTTTAGTGCATGCAGTATTTCTAACATTTCCTTCTCTTAAATAGGTTTCTGTAAATAATTTCCTTTGATTGATTGGATGACTTTCAAAAGCAATGGGTCTTCCTTCTTGCATTAAAACATCACCAATTCCATTTCCTAAGGCATCACATTCCACAATAAATGTTTTTGTGAAGTTTGGCATAACTAAGACTAGTTCTAGGCACATTTCCTCTTTAAGATGTTCAAAGGCCTTAGTTGCTTCGAGAGTCCATGAAAATGCATATTTCTTCAACAATGTTGTTAGAGGTGCTACTATTCTCCCATAATTCTTAAAAAACTTTTGATGATACCCTGTTAACCCAAGAAATCCTCGCAACTTCTTTATGGTTGTGGGGACTTTTCATTCCTTAATGGCTTTAATTTTGTTAGGTTCTACCTTAACACCTTTGTGAGATACAATATGACCCAAATATTCGACCTCTTGTACTCCAAAGAAACATTTGGATGTTTTTTCATATAATTTTTTCTCTTGCAATAGTTTGAGCACCCTGTCAACATGTTGAACATGATCCTTCCAAGACCTACTACAGATTAATATATCATCAAAAAATACTAGCACAAATTTTCTAAGGAAGGGTTTGAAAATGGAATTCATCAACTCTTGAAATGTAGAAGGTGTATTGGTAAGGCCAAAAGGCATGACAAAAAATTCATAATGACCCTCATGAGTTCGAAATTTTTCATTCAGAATATCTTCAGTCTTCATTCTAATTTGATGATACCCTGAACGAAGATCCAATTTGGTAAAATAAATTGCTCCATGTAATTCATCCAATAATTCATCAATCACAGGAATGGGAAATTTATCTTTAATGGTGAGCTTATTGAGCTCCCTATAATCCGGGCACATGTGCCATGATCCATCCTTCTTATGTACCAATACTACAGGAGCAGAGAAAGAACTTTGACTAGGTTGAATTATACCTTCCTCTAACATTTCTGCAATCATACGTTCAATTTCGCTCTTTTGGACATAAGGATATCTATAAGGCCTGATGTTTGGAGGAACACTTCCTGGAATCAAATGAATAGTATGATCATGATCACGAATAGGTGGGAGTCCTTTGGGAGTTTCAAACACCTTGGAATGATTGTCCAAGACTTGTTGGAGATCTGCAGAAATAGATGATTTTGATGTTGGAACTTCTAGTGAGCATAATTGTGCAATTACGCCTTGTTGTTCTTTCTTTAGAAGCTTTCTCATGACATCAGAGCTTATTATCTTTCTCGGCTTCCCTGCAATACCCCGTAATTCGACTTCCTTTCCTTCTCAAAAAAATTTCAAGAAAAGTTCTTAAAAATTAAAAGCTACCATCCCCAAAGATTGTAACCATTGTACTCCTAGTACAACATCAGCACCTCCCATAGGAATGGAAAGCATTGGACTAGTCAATACATATTCCCCCATGGTTAGCTTGATATTATGGCATTTTCTAGATAAATTTATAGTTCCTCCATTTGCAACCATCACTTGACATTCTGGTGCTGGGTATAGGAAACAATTTAATTCCTTGGCTACCTTACAATGAATAAATTTATGGGTGCTACCTGAATCAATCAACACTATTACCTTTTTCTTCTTGATTTGTCCTTGTATCTTGAGAGTTTGAGGAGTGGTAATTCCTGCCAGTGCATTACACGATATGGTCGGATTCATTTCTTCCTCTTCTAGGGTTGGTTCCCGGTGTATATCCTCTTCTTGTTCATTTTCTTCTTCCTCTTCACAATCTATGTAAAATAATTTCTTCTCAGCACACTTATGACCTTTAGTGTATTTTCTATCACAACTGTAGCAAAGCCCTTTTGCTCTTTTTTCTTCCAATTTTTGTGGTGTCAACCTTGTAGGTTGTGGAAATCTAGGAGTAGCAAAACTTCCCCCTTTATAGAACTGAGTGGTATCCTTCCTTGTTGCCATAATTTTACATTCAATTTTTCTTACCAACCTGAATTCCTTGTCCGATGAATCAGGTTCCAAAATGCAAACTTCATGTTCGATGTTATCCTTCAAAGTACCTATGAAGAGATCAATTTTGTGTTCCTCTGAAATATTAGTTACCCTTATATTCAATTTTTGGAAGTCCTCAATGTGCTCCCCCACTAAACCCTTTTGTTTCATATTTATCAATTGGCTAAAGAAGGCGTTGCTCTTTGTATCCTCATAATGTGCTATCATTTCCTCCACAAAAATTGACCAAGTGACAATTTCTTTACGAGAGCAAAGCCATCGATACCATACAAATGTATTTTGTTCTAAATGTAAAGTTGCAATGCATACCTTTTGTGTGTTTTGCACATTATGGAGATCAAACTATTGCTCCATCTGTAGTATCCATGTTACAAGATCCTTTCCGTCAAAATTCCTCATATCCATTTTTTGAATATGGTGGTTCTTCCCACCAACATTAGATTTTGTGAAATCACGATTAACATTTATTTTGTTCTCATCATAAGTTTCCTCTACTATCTTTTCACCATTAGGAAAAATTTCTTGAATCAACTTTTTCAAACCTTCCATGTATTCTTTTAGATCATTCTTCATGTTTTTCATTTTCTCATCGATCTTAGCTTCCATGTCATCCATCTTAGATTCCATGCCATCCATCTTAGATTCCATGCCAGCTTCCATGCCATCTATCTTAGATTCCATGCCATTCTTCAAACCATCCATCTTAGATTCCATGCCTTTATTCAAACCATCCATCTTAGTTTCCATGCCTCTATTCAAAACTTCCATGTCATTTTTTGTTGCTCCTTGCGAGAGTCATATTTGTTGCACTTGCTCTTGTAATTTTGATATGTCATGTTGCCATTCTTCGTCTTCATGAGTCATAGTAAATGTTTCTAAAGACTTAATGGGTGTTGAATTCTTCTTAGGGGCCATTTTAGAATCCAATCCTGATATATTTTCTACAATATGCCCTTGGAATCAATTCAAATTAATTCTTCAAACAAGACTTATGCAATTCGAAAAAAAAATACACACCTTTACTTGCTTTTGAAGAGCTCGATATTGAAATTGAATTATCTTTGTAATTACAAATCATAAATATCTGAAATTCAGCCCTGCAGTAGCCCTTTGAGGCTTCTTTCAAATTCCACAGGTCTGATCTGATTTGGATTCTTCAAGGCAAAGTTATGTCCAATCTCCCACAATGACCCAATTTGGGACTGGTTCAGTAGAGTTAACTTGTATGACTAGCCACGTGTCATTGTTTCCTCCTTTGGCTATGAAATTGATAGACCGAAGACTGCAGTCCGTGTTATTGTGTCCACTTTTTACATCATTTGAATCTGATGCTCAGAGAGAGAGCTATGACTATTTTCCCACGATCACCTCTTTGAGATGATATTCAGAAGCCTAAAAAATCCCTAAGTTCCACAGATCATATCTCCGACAATATTGCAAACGAGTATCTGAAATTTGTTGGCGATGTTCCTTAGGATTGCAGCTTCACACTCTAAAAATTTTAGCTTCTGAACCTTCTTAGAAAAAATTTATTACGAAAATACCACGATGACCTATTTAGGTTAAATTCAGGAGCCTGTAAAATGACCTAATTTTCACAGATCATATCTCCTAAAATATTGTGAACCAAGATCTGAAATTTTGCGATGGTGTTCCTCAGGATTTTTTCTTTGCACTCTAAAAATTTCAGATTCTGAAAGTTCGTAGAAAAAAAGGTATAGCGAAAAGGCCACGCTGACTTGTTTGGAGCAGCAAAACCCTAAAATCTCAAAGCTCTGATACCAAATGTTGTGAAACCAGCTCCAAAAAGAGAAGAAAAAAGATATCAACACCTTATAAATAAGCCACTTCAAGGGGGAAACCTCCAATACATTACATGAATGAAAATTCTTGGATGATTCAAATTACAAAACCTCCTTTCTATATATAGGAGTCCATGGGGCCACAATGTAATCCTAGTCGACCTAACAATAATAATTTAAGGACACAATAATAAAAATATGGGGGTTACAAGGGTACAATAATAATAATAATGGGGTTACACTAAGAACAATAAGGGACTATACTAGTAATATAGGGACCTAACAACCTTTCACCGTAGTGATAAGATGCCGCAGCAAAAGCCATTTTTTCATTGGTTACTCTTGGGAGAATATGTATTGACATTCTCCCGTACCTTGCATACTGATGATGTGGGTGTAACACCCCTAGTTTTATGTTTTCAAGTTAGACATTTGAACTTCAATCTAGAGTGGGTGGACCTCAATGGATAATTATTGTGGGGGGTGTAATTAATTATTTAATCATGAAAAATAAATAAAATATTTTTGTGCATATTAAAAAAATGAGATTTTTGAGATCACTTGCCAAATCCATGAGGTATGGAAAGAGGCTAAGACTTTCCCCAAAAATATTTCAAAAATCCTTGAAAGAATTTAATTCTAATTTAGATTTTTGAGGAAAAATCTAGATTTCCCCAATGAGGTGGAGAGTAGTTGGGAAGAGGTAAAAAGTTGGAAAAGCAGAAAGAATTGGTATAAAAGATGGAATAAAAGCATCATGTAATTATGGACACAGAATTTCAAATAGGCTTTGGGGAGCATAACATTAAATAAGCTACTCCAGAACAGATTGAGGTTGGTATGTTCTAGGAGATGATCTCAGCTAGGGGGTGAGTTCGGGAGACAAAGGAACTCTAAGGTTGGGAGGATTGATCATCTGTAGAATTGGTATGCTTACAAAATTTTTATGAATGGTTAGTTTATATGTTGTAGTATTATACTGGTAAATGTTGTAGCTATTATTTGTTTTCAGTTGAGATTACTATTTCCTACATTTAACAGCACAAATTAGGAGAAATAAATCTTCCACAGTTTGTATAGTTGTAGGAATAGGATTCATGGGTAATATCAACTAGAGTCTCTAAACCTCACAATTGTTTAAATCTGGAGATACATAATATCCCATGAATAATTAAAAGCTTCAATTTTAATTTGTTTGTGATATCAGCAGATATATACATGTAGTTGAATAAAGAAGTTAGGGTAATATAGGCAAAACTAGGAATGTAAGTGATTAATGGAAAAAAATTAGTATTTTATCTGAAAGCACTGTTATAAAGCATCTAAGTACTCTGTGTGAAAAATACAAGTAAAATACAAAAAAATACCAGTAAACTAAAATGTATATCTGTAAAGAGAATTCTTATTATCACAATAAGCATTAGAAAATTTTGCCAGAGATCTAATGCTCTATATTGTTGGGTCTATTAAACAAATCTATTCTGATACATAAATGTATGAGCTATGCCTATACCATTTTGGAAGACAAAAATAGATGAGATTAAGAATTTTTGTATACAACAGAAAGACCATGCAAGTTATTAAACCCTTTTAGGGAGATAGAACTCTTAAACCATAAGGGGTTAATTTTAGAGTAAAGTATATACCATAACTTAATTATAGACAGTTGATATTCATAAAATCTGTGTGGAGCAAACCATAATAAGTAAGGAAGTTAGACTTCTTCTTAAAAAAATTCATTTTTATCGATTGATATTACATTTGGAAATATATATAGCTTCCTTTTATAAACTTATGTGAGGCCTAATTAAAACCAAAGAGTTTCCATATAAATTATTGTGAAGAAAATAAGAGTTAGAGTTATTGGAACTATTAATTCGAAAACTGTTAGATGTTATACTACAGTATACATTGCATACGAATGATAGAAAATAGGGTACTGTATCTAATCAATAGGAAAATATGGTTATCACAAATTATATACATACATGTATATCTACAAATCAGCCAGTTGAAATAAATAGACTGAACATAATTAAAATGATGCTGAAGACCTAGTGGATATATCATTACACAATTTCTCGGTAATATAAATAATGGAAGCAGACCCGAACTCATAGTCGGAATTTAAAAGCTAAAATGTCCATATTCCTATACTACCAGTATCAATCCAATAGTATATTGCAGTAAATTGCTAGAAATATATAGGAAGGTCGTGAAATATTATCCAAGAAGATATGTCATCAGTATCTGAGAGCACTACAATCGCTTTTACAATCTAAACGAAGAGGAGAGCACATTTCTGAGAGCAGTAAATTATAGATGCACCAACCTGAAATTACAAACAGGAGAACGATTTTAATTCATCTCAGGAACTCTAATGTAGAGTATTAACTCCAGTAAAGCAAGATGAAGGAATCGGATAGGTGAACGATCCTACCTGCAACCATATGGAGAATAAATTAAGTTAACGAAGGAGCTGAGAAGTTTAAAATCATCACAGGAAACAATATGAATTTTTTTTTAGAGAAACGAATTACCTATGGTACTCTTAACATATTCGACATGGTAAATCCTGTCCAACACATATACGAAGGAGAAATGGTTACGTATAACCTAGGAAAAGAACAAATGACCACCAAAAATGAACGAGGTAAGTATCAAATGGTAAACACATTACCTACTAAGCAAGCGGCCGACCGAGAACGAACTTGTCACTTCCATAACTAGTTGGGCAGTAGGGACTGATCGATAAATTCAAGCTCAGAGAGACGTTTTATTAAATTGAGTGCATTTGAAGAGTAAACCTTACCAGGAACGAAATAAAACAGTGATGGAATATCAAATCGGTTACAGAACGAAGAGTAATCGAAATATTCTTGCCAGAGAGGAAAAAAAAAATTAAGCTAACTCATAATCGGAACAACAATGAAAAAGTCTAAACGACATTGTCTGAGACAAATTGAAAGAACATCAAGCTATCAGCGAATATATGTAAATATTAGGAGTTAAATAGGAGTCAAACGATATAATTATCCATACCTGAGACAAATTGAGCCTGTGTAGAAACACATCCGAGCTTCTCCTTGGTGAAAATGATATCTGGAAGAAAAAATGCAATAGAGAAGGGAAGATTTTACTGAAAAACCAAACCCTAATCTCCTACCAGATCCTACCATCCACGTGTACACATCGGAGGAGTTATGTTGGGATCAAGGTGAATCCCTTGGGCAAAGGGTGTCATATGAATCACGCAAACGAAAACAATGAGTGGTAAGGTAAATCGAACGGAAGAGATTTTAATTTAATGCCATCATACTCAGTCACATGGAGTTGGGACATAATTTTTTTTTATAAAATACTCTTTTTAAAATCGTTATCAGACTACATACACGAAGCAGGATCTTAGGGATACGATTTATGTCACTTCAATTACGGATCATCATTCCAACGCATACAAACAAAACAACCACCATGGCATAAACCAACCCAAGTTGAATCGTTTAAATGCCATAACACATATTAAAGGTACGATGATAATTGTAATTATGATGAGTGTCATCGTAATAGAGAATTAAAGGAATAAAACATGACAGAGTTGGACTAAGGTTACAATGTATTGAATTGGATTCAATATATATATATATATATATATATATATATATATATATATATATATATATATATATGTATATGAATATATCGTTTTATGACTAGGGATTTCACACTTTCAATTGACCCTCGTTATAAGAGATAATTTCAAGAGACTCATACAAAATAGATACATCAATATTGTGGAATTATGTAAAACCATGGAAATGAAGTTGGTACATTATAATTGTAAGTAAATACAATATATTTGCATAATAGAAATTGAGTACGTTATGGGTTGTGAATAATACAATATAATTTTAAAGGTAAGCCTAACTCATGGTGAAATAAATTGTCGTGAAATAATTGTTAATCCAATGAGGAATTTTACCATGAGATCGTTACTGTATCAAAATGAAAAAGTTGTAGAAATTAAATTGGAAATTTTACTTGGAAATTGAAAGATTAGTATGGTGTTTAAGTATTGATATTATCCTTATTCAAAGGTAGATGGAATAAGAACAGTCACTTTCCTTAATGGAAGTAGAATGGCCAAACTAGTGGTATCACTTATGAAATTTTTTTTTTGAAGTGGTGGTGAAGTAGAGGTGTTAAAAATGGTATTAGAGCTGATGTTAGAAAAAATGGGTTGTTGTTGTGCTCATTGTATAAATTATTTCTTGTTGATTTTTAATTTTTTTTTACTTTTACTGATGTTGTTTTGTTTAGTGTATAGTGGTACTGGAACTGAAATGTAAATGGCTGAAGGAGATGAAATTTATGTTGATCTGTGAGATGAAGATAACACGCCAGATCCCAACGCTTCTTTGATGGCTATGTTGCATAGGTTGTAGTGGGAGATGGCTGAGTTGAGAAGCCAAAATGACAGGCTGTCATTAGCTAGTGAGGAGCAAGAAAATATCATAAGAGAACTAACTTTGCAGAACAACCAAGAAGGTGAAGGTTCTGGAAAGAGGAAGAAAGGCAAGTTCTCAGATGATTCTGAGGAGGATGACACTACTAGACATCAGTCTAAATAGAGGAAGGAATTACAGGGGGAATTTCAAAAAATTAAACCTCCCTCCTATGATGGGGAGAAGGAGGAAGATGCTAAGGCATGGTTGTTGAATATGATTAAGTATTTTCAAGTCTATGAATACGAGAGAAATCTAAAGGCCAGGTTAGTTGTCTACTAGTTGGATGGTAAGGCTACCTTGTGGTGGGAGGAGACGAAAATGGTTCATGCCATTGATGAAAAAACAGTGACTTGGGAAGATTTCCAAGTCAAGTTTAAAAACGGCTATTTGAACGAACATTATTATGATAATAAAGAAAAGGAGTTCCACGAACTCAGATTGGGACAGCTTACCAGAGATGAGTTTTTCACTAAGTTTACAAATCTGTTAAGGTATGTTCCTTATATTCGTGAAGAGAAGGCAAAGGTACAAAGTTTTTTTGAACTATTTTCCTGCTATGTACAAGGTGAAAATAGAGTTCGATAATACAAAAACTATGGATGAAGTGGTGAGGAAACCTAGATTATGCTACCAGAAGTTTAAAGGAAAGGGTGAGCATGGGAAAAGCTGGGTAAAAAAGGGTGAATTCAAAGGAATGAAACATAAACCAGCTTACTTGAAGAACTTAGGTAGGGATCATCAGCAGAAAAAATTTAATAAACCAAAAGAAAATCAAACTACTCAGTCCTAAGTTGGTTTAAAAAAACTAGATGGAGATAATAAGAAGAAAGGAACAGTTAAAATGCGGGAGCCTTTGAAATGTTGGGGTTGCGGAGAACCTCATTTGTTGAGGGACTGTCCACACCGAAATATTGAGATGATTATGAGGGATCGAGAAGCTACCACAGTGAATGATATAGCAAGGAATATACCCACTATTAGTGTAGCCTTGGAGAACAGACAAGCAGAACACCAGGCTACTATGGTCGAGATAAAAGGTAAGATTGCTAACCAATCTGTTACATTTTTTATTGATCTGGGTGCTTCTTTGAGTTACATTAGTCCACAAGTTGTAGAGAAATGTAATCTCAAGACTGAAAATTTTCAACAGTATTGGTTGGGCCAGTTAGCCACTGGCACCAAGAGGAAAGTAACTCATAAGTTACCTCAAACAGCAATTAAATTAAATGATTTTTGGACAAAAGTAAATTAAACATTCTTCCCTTAGGCTCATATGACTTGCTGATAGGAATGGACTGGTTAGAAAAGAGAAAGGCTACGATGAACTGTTGGGATAAAACTCTTCATTGCATAGATGAGGAGGGGAGACCCTTTGGTCAGGAGGTTTTTCCTCTCAAGTGATAGAGGTTTTCCCTACGCTCCAGACTCTGTGTCTAGCAACAACAATCATTCACACTCAAGGGCATAGATCCCTAATTTCAAATAAACGACCTAGTGATGAAGGCTTACCCGGAATCCAACGTTGTCTCTTGTAGAGAAAGTAGTGCTCCCATTCCTTAGCTCTGGCAAATCAAAATCCTCATTATTTCCGTGACCGGACACCTGCACATGCAAGAAACACAAAAAATGCAAGCGTAAAATCCAGTATATGCAACTATATGTCAGTCATAGAAGACATAACTCATCATCATAATCAGCAACAGGAGTGGAACCATAACCAATAGTCACTTATCATTAATCAATCAAAGAAGAATACAACCAAGTTCTGACGCTGAATTCTCCTTCGGAGGGGGTCGCCAGCAGAACATGTCTCGAAAAGCCTGTCAAGGATAGGACAAACCTCTCTCTTTAGCTCTTGACAATAGTCTCCTTGCTTGAATTGGCCTTAAGGGAATTATTGAGGCTCTTGCAGCATAAGGCTCTTGGGAATTTAGGAACTTGAAGACTAGCTTGCCATGGAGATGGGCAAGCTTTTATGGATGGAGGAAGGGGAGTTGGGATCCCTATAATTGTGGGATTGGAGCTATCATCAAGGAAGCTTCCATGAGAGGTGGAAAACCACTTCCTCTACATGGAAATCCGGAGCCAAAAGTCCCAACTCAATTTAGAGACCATCTCAGGAGTTGGTTAAAGTCAATCTTCCGCCATTTATTTTAAAAAAACACCCTTTATTAAGCTTGGCGTGAGTGCGACTCTGAAACAGAGTGCCAATTGGCGCGCCCTCTTTGAAGGATTTCCCCCATTGGCGTGGGTATAACACAGGCTAGTCGCGCCAAGGGTGAAAAGGTTATTTTTAGGGTTTTTCACAAAGAGATGTCTTCAGCAATGAAAGCTCTTGTCTGGGAGGGATGTCATGAAAGGGATTTCCCAAGTTTGTCTCGCTCACCAAGTCATGGAATGAGCCTTCCAACAAAGGGATGGGGATTGCAGACTATGGACAATTACTATGTAACACCCTTTATACTCAAAGGAAAACCAAAACCAATTTCTGTAAGACAAATATCAGCTCTGCAATTAAAAAGAACAGCTAGGAAAGGATATCAAGTATATGCTGTACATGTTTAAGAAATAGGACAGCAACCTGAAGAAAACCTATTGGACACTCTGCCAGTGGTAAGAGAGTTTAAGGAAGTTTTTCCAGATGATATTCCTCATCTTCCCCCCAAAAGAGAGATTGACTTTTCCATCGATTTTGTGCCGAGAGCAACACCTGTTTCCAGAGCCCCTTATTGGATGAGCCCCCCTGAACTCATGGAGTTGAAAATGAAATTGCAAGAATTGTTGGATAAAGGCTATATCAGACCGAGTGTGTCTCCTTGGGGAGCACCGGTGCTGCTCGTGAAAATGATGGATGGAACCTTTAGAATGTGCATTAATTATCGTCATATGAATAAGTTGACAATAAAAAACACATACCCATTTCCCAGAATTGATGACCTTTTTGATCAGGTAAGAGGGGTTTTAGTATTTTCTAAGATTGATCTGAGGACTGGTTATCACCAACTCATAATTAAGGAGTAAGATATTAGTAAAACAGCTTTTCGAACCAGGTATGGTCACTACGAATTTGTAGTCCTACCTTTTGGGTTGACAAATGCCTCTGCGACTTTTATGTGCTTAATGAATAACGTTTTGAACAAGTACTTGGATAAATTCGTACTAGTGTTCATAGACGATATTCTGGTTTATTCAAAAAGTGAGGAAGAGCACAAAGAACACTTAAGGATAGTTTTGCAAATGTTGAAAGAAAACCAGTTATATGCCAAATTCAGTAAATGTGAATTTTATAAAGACAAGATTCAATACTTGGGGCATATTATTTCTGAACAAGGATTGGCTATTGACCCTCAGAAATTAAAGGCTATTAGAGAATGGTCAGTGCCAACTGATGTTTCAGTAGTGAGATCATTTATGGGAATTGCAGGATATTATTGAAGGTTTGTGGAAAAATTTTCTGCAATAGCACATCCCATAACTTCACTACAGAGAAAAGGAATCAAATTTTAGTGGACTAAAAAATGCCAAAATAGTTTTGAACAACTAAAATTAAAACTCACTATAGCCTATATACTAAATATTGTAGATCCTGACAAAGAGTTTTTGGTGTGTATTGATGCATGTAGAGAGGGATTGGGAGGAGTTTTGTTGCAAGAAAATTCTTTTATTTCATATGAATCTAGAAAACCTAAGAAACATGAACAGAATTATAGTGTATATGATCTGGAATTGGCTGTTGTAATTCATGCCTTGAAGATGTGGTGACACTATCTTCTTGGGAAAAAATTTACATTGATGACTGATCATATTAGTCTCAAGTATTTCTTTTCTCAAACAGATTTGAATGCTTGACAAGCCAGATGGCTGTCTTTTCTAAGTGAATTTGATATGGACATAAAACATATCAAAGGGAAAGAAAACAAAATTGCTGATGGGATAAACAAAAATGCTTGCCAAAACAATAGCAACATTGGGAGTAGTGTCGGTTTTGATTTAAAAGATCTAGTTGAAAAGGTAGTAGATCAAGATCCAAACTATGGGAATCTACAAGTGAAACTCTTAAAGAAAGAAATGGCTGAATACACCCAAAACTAGAAAGGGCTAATATGCTATAAAAAAAGATTGTATATCCCCAACGTAGAGTCCTTGAAAAAAGAGATCCTAGATGAATATCATAAACAACCATATTCAGGAAATCCTGGATATCAGAAAATGCTAACAGCTTTGAAAAAGAAATTGCTTTGGCCAGGAATGAAAAGGGATGTAGCAGACTATTTAGCTATATGCATGGAATGTCAACTAGTGAAAGTGGAACATCAACACCCAGCTGGTCTTTTAAATCCCTTGCCAATTGCAGAATGGAAATGGGACACTGTTTCTATAGATTTCATACAACCTGGAAATCTAATTTGATCATTGAAATTTTCTTACACAATCCTAATGCTTGCCTAGAGAAGAAGATTTTTTTACATAATGTATCAATAAATTCTTTTGTAGAATTAAAATCCTGATGTGGTTTGTTTTGGATTAGTTTCATTTTCCTTTTAGATAAACTATCATATAAATTTATAATAAGATCCTCTATTAGGGTAATGAGATGAGTTTTGTCCACATCACAATTTAGCATGTCCTTAGATAAATATGGGGATCCCATCTCATATTTGGGTGCTAATTGTTGATATAGTTGGGTAGATCTTGTGAATCTTTCTACAAAGGTTAGGGCTCAAGCTTAACACCGAATGTGAACTAACATGAGATTTGATTCAGAGGGTTTTACCTTGATGGAGTAACATGGCTATGAAACATGCATATTATTAACCTTCCATATGTCAATGACCTTGAAACAATATCTGATCTCAATTGATATATGATGTGATAATTATTGCATCAGTAATGCCTTCATAGCAGAAACATTCTGATATATGGTAATGTCCCCGAACCATGTATAACAATATGGACAATGATGATATTTTCTTGATATAAAATATACTTAAATCCAAAGAAGTATACAGTATAAGAAACTATGGAAATATTCTCATTTAAAATCATGCAAAAGAATTCCTAATATTGTTTGAATAACTATTAATATGTAGATGCCCAAGACATCTGTATAATGGACCAGTATCAGTCATGATGAAACTAGATGATTGGATGATCTCATGGGAGGATTTATTCACCTTGGCTGAAGAAGGACCTTGATAGTGATTTTCAACCTGATTTAAAGCAAAAATTACTGAAGTTTTCTGTCAATTGAAGATGAGGATTAGATTGGTCAAGTCTATATATCTATTTGAAGCTATATTTCAGAGGGAGCCATAGGATCCTTGATAAAATATATGGTTGTTTATGGCATATGGATCAAAGAAATAATTTCTAGAGATAGCCAAACTATTATAATTTGGGAAAAGTATCTTCACCGATATTTAGAAAGAGCCATGACCAAATGATGTTTACTTACCTTATGGTATCAATATAAATCATGTAAATTGAATATGGAGATCCTTGATTCTTTGTCTCGTGCACTTAAAAGCCTGGGTTTCCTACCTATAAGTCAATTTATGGATATGCCTAATGTATTTAATTTTTCGATACTGCAATAGAAGATTCCTTAGATTCTACAATATTAACTGGATTGAAAATAACAAAAATTGGAATTGTACCTTCTAGGATCTACTCTTATCATGGAATAATAAAAACCTAAATTTTTTTCTCCGGCATTATTATTGTGGCTAGATGTATAAAGTATCAAACATGGCTTATTATGAAGTCATCTGAGAAAGCCCTTCAATGAGTCATCTTCAACATAAGATGGAAACCTCCGTTGTATATTGATGAGGATTACTAATAGAATCTTGTATCACCTTTTATGTTACATATTATGAAATACTTAAGTGGACTGATCTCATCATAAGCAGGATGCCTCATAGACACTTCCCACTCATAGGCACTTCCCACTCTAGAAAAAATTGATCAGGCTCTAGTCTCGCTAAGTAAGAGGGAGTAATATCAGTCAAATATTATATTTATCTATAGGTGTAAGAATTAGAGGATGAATAAGTGTTGTCTAAATATCTCTACAAAAAAAACAATATTTTTACATTGTTGAATGAAGAAATGAGGCTCCCATTGAACCAGTTTTGAGTTTCGAGGAGAATCTTGCCACTATTCCCTACATGCATGGATCCTTGGTTGAATCTTGAGCTCATGGAGCTCCTGGGGGCTTGAGGTGCTTATTAATCTATGAGAAGCCATAGGGCAAGTGGTTCACCTTCCCCTAGTGGGATGTTCCGTACACAGTGAGTGGTTTACCTTCTCCTATGTTTGTGGACATGTATGTAGGGAGACTATTGTTTATGAAATATGCATAGCAGGAGTTATTCACCTTCTCCTATGGTATATGACCAAGATGAGTGGTTCACCTTCTCATGTGGGCACCCTAGTGAGAGATGCATATAGGAATATCTTGACATGTTTTTGGGATGTGGTTCATCCTTTCCCCACATATAGGATGCGCATTCTCGACGATTGACAGTTGAAATGTCAGTGGGATGTGGTTCACCCTTTCCCCACGTCTGGGATTCTTCCTACTATTTTTCCTTTGAATGCATGTAGGATGTGCTTCATTCTTCTCCTAGTGTTGGTTTTTTGAATGCATCTAGGAGGTGGTTCATCCTTTCCCTACATATGATTATGATATGTGATTGTAGGATGTGGTTCATGATTTCCCTACATGTTATTGTGATGTCTGTTTGTAGGATGTGGTTTGCAGGACGTGATATATTCTTTCCATGTTTGTGTTCCTGCATCCTCCTACCCATGTAGTCCATGACACATGGGAATTAAATCTCATTTGGCCAATGAATTGGGAAATGAGGATAGAGGCCATAGCACTACCACTCGACAGATCATGTAATTCCGTACACTCTATGCCAGGATTGATAGCGTTCAACAACTTGATCTGGGATTAAGTATGGTTGAGGTTTTTACTGATAGACTCACTTTGGGACAGTGGAGAGTGTCAATGTCTTGTGACTCGCTCTCGATCAATTCTTATTTATTATTCACATAAGTGTGAGTTAGAGAAGATCATAACAGAGATGTTAGAGATGGTTCACGATGACAGGATGGCATGATGATCTATGACAGAAAATGGATTGGAAGGTGGAATTCTCCCTAGTTGAGAGGGAGTGTTAAAATTGGAAACTAGTGCCAAATTCCACTTCGGTATACTTTGACGTAGATAATAATTCCATTGCATTCCTCTTTTCAAGGGGACCAAAATTCATATAAATATTGTCTAATTTGGATAATGAAAAACATATATTTATTCAAAAAAATGTTATAAGACGTCATTTGGTTTAGGAGGGAATCATTGAAAATTTCAATTTTGAATTTGCCTTGAAAATTAATGGAGAATCATCATCTCTAAAATTTATATAAATAAATCTCTTCCCATCCCATTTGGAACATTGGAATTTCTTGGGTACTCTTAGCCAGCGTATCATCAAGGAGGATGCATGATGTTTGTGGTAGCCCAACTAAGAAGGAGGAAGAAGATGTATTTTGTCTTGGGGCCGAGTGTCTTCTAGTGGAAGGCTCCATGTATTAGGATATGTATGGGTTAGTTTTTAGGTGGTAAAAATCTTCCTCATAACATGTAGAGTATCTTACGTAGAAGATCGAAGCAGCTACTAGAAAACCTGATCTGTATCGATCACTTATTCTCACTTCGCTAGATGAACGTATGAAGTATGTCAGGATATTATTCCTGTCGAAGTAAGAAAGGAGTATAAGATATAAGCCTAGCCTCAACCACCATGAATGATAAAGATATTGAAGGTTTCTGAGGGTTTTTATCGTGATTTTGTTGTCGTAAGTTAGATAATATGTGTGCGCTAACCAGATATGCTTTTAGTCTAGATTTGGGTTTCTCATCTACTGTAATGAATTCCGCTATATGCATCTTGGTCTGAGGTGAATTTGAGGTCTGTTATGTAACTATATTGTCCATTATGTACCTTTGATGATATCATGAATATAACTCAGACTTGTTTGGGTAGTAGCAGTTCTCCTCACATTGGAAAGTGTATTATCTCTCTTTATTTCTCCGTTGGATATTTAATAATGATAATAAAAATAATTGATTAAGGGTTTTCTCCATATTGGGGTTTTTCGTGGGCTGATCCATCTTCTTGTTCTTGTGTGCTTTTTTCTTGGCTTGTATTTAGGTTTTATTAGTTATGTTCTTTCGTTATCTACTGTTATGATTAATGAGATCTCTAATGGATTAATGGGTTAATGATGTATGTCATTTAAGAAAAGAACATGTTAACTCAAAATTAACATTTTCTTTATTTGATTAAAATTAGTTTCCAACTAAATCATAATGTTTCAGGAACCACCCTCTTAGCCACTGACAAATGGTTAAGTTTTTTTATTAATTATGGATTAATTATGACTGCTGTTATTTTAATTGGAATATCTGAACAAAGTTAATTTTGGTATTGAATAAAGATTTACTGTGAAATTAGTTTTCTTGAGTAAAATTGATGGTAAAAGTAAATCAGGATCTGGAGTTAGTTGAACAGAAAAAAAAAACAGTTCCACAGTTACCCAAAGAAACTCTGGAATAAATCAAGAATTCCAAGGAGAGTTTGGGGTTCTTGGTGGGTATGAGGAAAAAGGACTCTGTGGTTTTGGAAAGAAATTTCCAGAACAGACTGTCTGCTGGGTTGGAGATTTGGACCGGATTGTCCCGAGTTCTCCCCAGAATTTTGTTCCACTGGAGTTGGAGAGTTGGACCGGATTGTCCCGAATATCTCCTCCAGAACTCTGTGTATAACACTCCAGACTTGAATCTCGGGGGAGAGCTGTGGGACGTGATTGCCCCAGCTCGTGGAAGGGAGGCAACGAGCACCAACAGTTGGCTTGGGCTCAGATGAGTATAAAGAGCATGTTTAATTTTCTTTCTTTTAGAAGGAATGGTAGAAGAAAGACTGCTTCTGTTATTATGTTATTTTTGTTATATTAAAACTGCCCTAGTAAGTAGATCCAAGGGCAAAAGTTGCAATAGTAGGATATTTTCTCCTTTAAAATTTTCTTTATACTTTACAACTGTAGAAAACAAATAGGTAACGTTGTCTTTTGTACTATTTAAAAAAAAAAACTGAATACAAATTTTCTTAGAAGAAGGACTAAATCTCTAGCAGAAATAAAGTAGACCAAGTACAGAATAACACGAAAAGCAGTAGTATTTAGTGAAGCCTTATTTCTTACTGGTCTAAAAAAAAAAAAAGGATACATGGAATACATTTCTTTAAAAGACAAGGTTCCATATTACTGTGTAAGAGAGCCGCTAACCCATAGTGCAGGAAATCCCGATTTCTAGTTTCTGGATAAATCGCTCTTTGGCTATGATAATGCACGGACAAAAATGGTGGTCCGGACACCCGTAGCCTAGTGTTAACAAAAAATAGGAACGACACCCAGTAGGGTCAGTGTACCAGCAGATATGTATTTTTATTGTGCGAATAAGAAAACATAGTAACAGTACATGCAAGAGCTAATGAAATAGAACCTGGAGAGTTCGATTTCAAGGGAAATTCGATGAAACATTATACGAGTTCAATGAAATATCAACATAACAGGTGTTTTTTGTACTCCATAAATCAATTCTAAAATTATCATGCAAGAAGGCGGAAACTAAAATCTTGCTATCTCATCCACATAAAAACATACGCACTGTAAAATTCTCTAGTGTGATAACCATTATCATATTTATATAAAAACGATAGAGAGGTCCATTTGAAAAGTAATTCCCTCAGGCGAGGGTCAGAGCGAGTTAATAGGAGAAAACTGTGAGCGGGTGTGCAAACCCAATTCAGACATAGCTGTAATAGAAGTACACGAAATGTTTAATTCAAGACTGTATCTCTGCAACTGAAAATTGTTCCAAGACAACCTGAAGGAAGACCTTCATTCCAAAGATACTACATAATACTGACTGAGATAACCGATTTCGAGGAATCCGGTTAAACAGTAGTAGAACCAATAAGCCATGGAACCTCTCTTGAATAAACACTTAAGGAAATTCGCATCCGTCAAATGTACCTATAGGCGAACGCTATGTTAGGTACTCCATTGCAGAAAAACAGAGAGAAATCCGAGTTGGGTAAGGGCAGTGTTGTAGCATACCTTCCAGAAACGAAGTAACTGTTAGAATGATGGAAAGAAAATAAAGAATTCGCTCTCAAAGATTTCTGAGTTAAAAAAAACAAACGAGCTACGATATGCTCGAGCCGGAAGTACCTGGAGAATTTTGGTGGAAACCAGGGCGAGAAGTTTCGCAATCTTCAGCCAAACCACTGACTTCGTGAGGAAACACTACAACCAGAAACACATCACTTACCACAGGAACCCTTGACTAAAAATCATAAGCCGGAAAAAGGGAATAAATACATGATCAAAATGTAAAACCAAATTGACTGGGAAATACACAGTCCGCATAAAAAAAATATAGGATTGGATGTGTCCAAGGAGCTAGACATACCTGCAAAGGGAGAAACGATGCCCATTTCACCATCGGCTCTAAAAAATCAACTGGTGAGCGCTGGTTCAACCCTAAGGTGGAAACGGGTCGCCTCCAGACTCCAGACTCCAAACAAGGAAGCGGAAAATGAGCGGAATTCCGTCATGATCCCGAGGTCATTACCCTGCCTGGAAGAACTTACGCCGTGGGATCGTGAACTAGATCGAGGGCGCATGGAAGGCCAGGGGTAAACCGATGAGACAAGTTGCTCGCCGGTAACGTCATTCATCGGAGAAAATTCAATGCGCAATAAAACACCTTCATATTTCCAAAGCTGCACTAAGCGGAAACCACTAGAACCCTTAGCAAATGTGAAGCAGTGGCGGGTATCCATTAATACCGGGTATAGCGTTTTGGATTTTCAATGCAACCTAGTGATCTCGTATAGCCGAACCGTAGGGTATGCTATAAATACTACCATAGAACCATAACATCACAACTTGCAGCACGTAATCACCATAAATAAGCCATGAGTGTTAACAGATTTATCGATAATAGGTGACAGTTGTCAAAAAAAACTATTCGAATAATCATTGAATGTGCTATAGCATGGTTATGATATTTTTTTATGGTATAGTGTATGGTAACAATGTTAATAATTTTTTTTTTATTGTGTATGGTAATTTTAATATTGTATTACTTAGGGATGTTACAAGGTCATAGGTGCATGAAGTTAGTCATGGCACATGTTTGAAAAAATATATGTCTACAAGTTACAAAAACATTCATAAAAAAACTAAAACTAAGCTACAACCTTATATTAAAAAACAACCATGCAAAAAAAATACATTACAAGGTGGACATGGTTATAAACCATATAATATAACGAAATTAAACTATGGTGTAACACATATAAATGGTTTCAAACCTAAACGTATGGCATACGTTTAGGGTATATAGTATTAAAAGATTAGAAATATGACATGTATTAACCTATGGTGGAAGTGTAAATGGTGGAGCATAGTTTATGGTCATGTATTAAATCATATAAAAGGAATATAAACCATGGTATCTTAACTACATGGAGCATAAGATAAGGTTACGTAAGAGATAAGTTTGGATCGACAATGTCAATGCATGACATTTATAATAAAACGTTACCCAAACTAGGTGGCGGAGTTAAATATGGAGCGTAATATATTATGGTTACATTGGAGTGGAAATGTGACATTTGTAAACCATGTGACGGAGTTTAATGCTAACGGTTTGGTAACGCATATACGTGACAACGAATTTAAAGTATATGATAAGATTTTGCACCATATATGGTTAATGAATAATGTAAAAAGGATACATGTTTAATGTATCTGCTATGGCGTTTAACTCTATTTGCAACATAACAACCAGACAATCTTCCAACAATAGCTCGGTAGATTCGATCCTAGCCATTGCTCGAGCTCCTATAAATGGTCCACCACTACGCCAATGCAAGCAAATATGATTTTAGAGAGGAGAATAGTTTTTTTAAGGTAGTAGATACTCTTTTGGGTATCTTGACTGTCTTTGGGCCTTTCGGTGAGTGGATATAGGCGTTGGAAAGTTGAAACAAAGGGATTTATTTTTACAGTAACCCGTTGAAACAAAGGGATTTCTTTTTACAGTAACTAGCAGTGCCTGCATGCACAGATTAATTAGTGAAATTTCTTGTAAAGATACTATTTGGACCGAATCCTAATAAAATAAACTTTTATTTGGAAGCGGACCCGGAAATGTAGTTTAGGAAGGACGACCGCTATAATCAATGTTTTGTTTGTTATGCGTCTTTCTTTTCTTCTATTTTATTCTTCATTTCAGTTCTCTAAATTTATATTTAAGGCATAAAAATAACTCAATTTTCTTCATTCATTGTAAATGCTTCCTTAGTTAATACCACACATAATCAATCCTAACGATTTCAAATTACTTAATAATATTAATAATATTATTGGTTAATAATAATATTAACCAATAATATCACAATTAGTTATGTTTATTATAACTTTATTATTAAAAATATTAATAATATTCTCTTCTAATAACATATTAACTAATTTACTAAGTGCCTTTTTCCACCAATCTTATATAATTTTTATTAATGCATAAAATTTATTTTTTTTAAACAAAAAAATATTAATTAATAATATTACCATTAATTATATTTTATTATAACTATAATATTATAATTTTCTAGAATGTTAATTATTTTTAAAATATTAATAATATAATCTCTTTATAATAATAAAGATGTTAATTATTTTAAAAATATTAATAATATAATCTCTTTATAATAATAATATTTAATAGCAATAGTAATACTTGCAATATTATTATTTATTTTAAAGTATTAGATTTTTAATATTGTAACGATTCATTTTTCTTATATTTGGTCTTACTCATTTAATTTGATAAATTTTCTTAATAATTTTTTAGATATTTTATTTATAAATTAATTTAATTTCTCTTTATCTATATTTTTTAGTTTATAATTTTTAACAATGGGAAATCTTCATAAAAGTTGAATATTTCAATTCTTCATAACACAATTAACTCTAAAAACTAGATAGAACATTTCAACTCTTTATAACACAATTAACTCGGAAAACTATTCTACACTAATTCAAGCATCATTAAGGATTGGAATTAACATGACTCAAAAGTTAGGATAACAAAAACCATTTTACACTAATTCAAACATCATTAAGGATTGGAATTAACTTGACTCAAAAGTTAGGATAACAAAGGAAGCATGAGAAATATGATGGAGATTAACATGACTCAAAAGTTATAGTAACAAAGGAAGCCTCGCAACTATGGGAAATGGATTTTTATAGTTGGGTGTTAATGATTAGCATGATTAAAATGTTTCATAATGGGCATGGTTAATACAAAGTGATAGTAGATTGAGTTCAGACTTGACATAGAAATTGAATGCATAGATAATAGCTAAAACACATAGTTACAATTCGAGCATGATTAATACACATTGGAGTGTAGATTGAGTCGAGACTTGAAATACAAATTAAATGCATAAATAATAGCTAGCACACAGTTACAATTTGAACATGATGAATTGTAGATTGAGTTCAAACTTAAGATACAAATTGAATGCATAGATAATAGCTAGCACACATAGTTAAAATGTATGATAGAAACTCCAAAATCAACCAAATTAAGGAAGACATTATCATGAGGAGTGTCCAACTGCGAACAATCCTAAGAGATGTATGATCGAAACCCCATGAGAAACCAAACTAAGGTAAATATTACGTACATGAAGTGTGTCCACCTGCCCAAGGCAACTTGCAAACGAGAGTCACAATAGAAAGGTTCTACCTAGTGTTTTCAGCCCATTACCACAAAAACCTGCTACATGTGTCATGGTGAGAAGAAATCGGTCGACCACCCACTGTAATGCATAGCGAACAAACATGGTCCCCGACACCACCTTCTTTGGGCAAGGTTTTTCAAGTCCCTCTTAACCTGGTAGTAAGAGGTCTCCTTCAAGAGACTTGAAATGAGTGTCATCATGCAGAAAATATCAGTGTTAGGAGTAAACAAAGGGGCCACGTCACGATACAATTCTTAGCCAACCAATATTTTAGCTGCTATTCGCCCATTAATGCCCTTAAGAGTACTAAGGGCATCCCATGGGCATGGCATGGCATCGATACCCAAACTTGTACACCACTCCAACTGCGCCATTAATGCATTAAACTCATGAGCGACCATCAGCTGCTGGGCTAATCCGAAATAAATGCAATCTACCTCTGCCCATACTGTACGTTATGCAAATTTAATATAGTAATTCGCGCGCGAATCTGAAAGGCACATTGGAATTTCGTTGTATTTTCTGATGTTCATCGCCATTACCTCACTGAATCACCGAACTGTTGCAGGCTCTGTTCTCTCTGGCGGACTGAAGGTGTCTGATTGGGTTCTCTGTGGCAGATTGAAGGCGTCTGGGCAGGGACTTGCTGGCGAGCCTGGATTTGAGTCACCGGCTCCAGTGAAATAAACTGGTACTTTCCACAGAAACCGTAAAATGATTTGTTCACAGCTGTTTGATTCCACTAATCGTATCACCTAATAGAATGTAATAAGGCAGAAAACAAATTACAAGAATGTAAAATCAAGGGTTTGGGTAATAGGCTGTTTTTAAGATGTTGTAAACAATAAGTTTTAAGGGTTGAAGTTTTCTAAAGTTTTCAGATATGAAGGGGCATCAACTGCCTACGATTCAGCGAAGGGGTCGAGTTCTGATCATCGCCTTGAGCAGGGGAATTCCTGTATTTCTGTTTGCCAAGTAGGAGTTAATCAGTAAGGTCAAATCCAGTGAAAAGTTAGGCCATTTTCTGTTCTCATTTCCAAATATTTGCAAGCTATCAAGTTTTATTAGGCCCAATCAAGATTTTCATATTTTACTTAAATTTTATCTGGAAGTACGTTTGGTTTGTGTGCAAGGGTAAGGGTTCTGAAGTGTAATGGTTAGTGAAGAAATACTGTCATGTTTTGTAGTAAAATCTAGAATTAGTCTTGACGATATTATAAATTAATAGAATAAAGTATTTCTAAATTATTACATTAAAATAAGGCTCGTCTATACGCTTAGTTTATTATTTGTAATTTTGTATTATAAATTAAAAAATATATATAACTATTTTTTTAAATATAAAATATAAATAATTCTTGATACTTCCATTCAGATTCACATCAATAAGACAAAATTCACTGAGAAAATTCGATCCAAATCAGTGGAAGACAATATCCAGTGATAAAAATAAGGAGATAGAGCAGGTGTGAAGACTTATTTTATTTTAGCCTCCTCCTTACATACCGAAAAAACAAACATAATAAAAATAGGCTTAAACCTGTCTTGAAATTTCAATTGACAGGCAAAAATTATTTGAAATTCCAGGCCTGAGCAGTACTACTAAAAAAATTTGAAAACCTAAACACAATCTCCATTTGGTGACCAAATGATTTTTCTTCAATTCTGGGAAATAGTTTTATACAGATTTTGGTAAAAAAATGTCATAATTGGTCATGAGGATGTTTAGAAATTGAACTGTGTAATATGTTTTATATAAATTGGCTTGATCAGTTTGATTTATTTAGATAAAGAAATTAAAGTTATTTACTGTTTTTTTGTTATTTTTATAAATAATTTTAATTGATAGATTTATTTAGATAAAGAAATAAAGGTTATTTATAGTTCTGTTGTTATTTTTATAAATAATTTTAATTGATATTTTTTAGTTTTAGCAAATATTTGTGAATCATTATTAATGGTGTGAGAGGAAAAAAAAAATTCTTTGTTAATCTTCTAAATTTCTTTGTAAAAAATTGACATGTTGCAACAACTTAACCGAGAAACTGTGTTCATCATGAGGTTTGATTGACATGTTACAACTTAACCCAGAAACTATGTTCATCATCAGGTTTATGTTCATATAAGGTTTATTTATATTTATTTTTCCATATATAATTAATTTGGGGTAACATAATTTGTTTTTATAATTTATAAATAAATAATAAAATGTTTTTATGATTTATAAAAAAAAATAGTAAAAAATAACAAAACATCGAAATATTCATTTAGATTTATTGAGATAAATATTAAAGGGTTTTTATTGTTTTATTGTTAATTTTAAATGAATATTTCTTCAATTCTGGGAAATAGTTTTATACAGATTTTGATAAAAAATGTCATAATTGGTCATGAGGATGTTTAGAAATTGAACTGTGTAATATGTTTTATGTAAATTGGCTTGACCGGTTAGATTTATTTAGATAAACAAAAAAAAGTTATTTATTGTTTTTTTGTTATTTTTATAAATCATTTTAATTGATAGATTTATTTAGATAAATAAAGAAAGGTTATTTATCATTCTATTGTTTATTTTATAAATAATTTTAATTGATATTTTTTAGTTTTATCAAATATTTTGAATTCACAAAAATGTGATTGAGAAAAAAATCATAAATATGTATTTATATAAAAATGATGACATCATTTTTATAATTATAAGAATTGTATTGAGAACAAAATCATAAATATGTATTTATATAAAAATGATGACATCATTTAATAATTATAAGAATTGTATTTGTGAATCATTTTATAATTATAAGAATTGTATTTGTGAATTTTTTTTTTTTTTTTTGTCACAAGATCGGTTGCTGGCTTATATTCAAAAGAAAAAAGGAGGGAGACGGATCTCCAATTTTACAGAATGATATTGGAAAATGAAAGACCAACAGTAGATGCAGTTGATGTTAAAATTAGCATTACAACTTGCTTCCGTCGCTGTGAAAAAGCGGGATGCTGTATAAACTCTGACAAACTGTAATAAAATAAAACAGGTTTTACACTTCATTTTTAATTTTTGCAGATGTGTCGTGTTTGCCGCCCACTGAGGTAGAAGTAGCGTCGTTCATCCAGTTCAAATATATTTTTATTTGATGTGCTTTGACTTATCATCAAAACCTCCTGAGAAGCAGACACGGATGAATACAAGGTTGCAAGAGGACTAAAACTGGGACAAAGACACTTTGTCTGGGCGAGCAGAGATGCTGCGTTCGTAGAGCAATGTCCAAGATGTGCCTGAGACCGATAGGCTGGAGATAGGAAGAGGTCAACAGGAGTAGGAGAACAATCGATTGAGCACGAAATGTTGGAACCGCTGAGAACGCAGAGCTTTGAGGGATTTTAAAGGGCGATCCAGAGAGAGTCAGAGTTTGGAGCTGAAGAGGTTATATCTGTGGGGGTCAATGCCATTGGATAGGAGGCAGAGATTTGATTCTTTGCAGAGAGGTAGGGCAAAGAGCTTCGGAAACCACGAACAGTGATCTGCTGTGGGGTGGATCTACAAAGGGGATAAAGCCTGATTATGGCAAGAAAAAGTAATGGTCAGTGCCATTGCACCGAAGGTTACCAACATAGTGTGAGCAGGCTTTATTTGCCAATTTATCTGCAGTTTTGTTAAGATATCGAAGGACATGGTAATAAAGATTGCCTTTCATTTGCTGGTCCAGAGAATGGCATCGCTCAATAATTTGCTGCAGACTCAGATTTTGGGCTTTTCTGTTGCTTATCATCAGACCAATAATAATGGCAGAGTCTCCAATTATAATAGCCTTGGTTATACCAAGTTTTTGAAGTTGGAGCAAAACTTGAAGGAGGGCGAAAGCTTCAGCCCTGTTGTTTGAAGCATAGCCCAGAGCCCATTCATATTCAGTTAACACATCTCCATTACCGTTGCAAATAAGACCTCCAACCCCAGCCATTCTTGGGTTGGATTTGGAGGCTCCATCGAAAAAAAGATAATGAGTATTGCTGTTCCTGAGCCACCGAGCAAATTATTCATCTTTCATCTTGATTTTCCAGCTACATCTGGGGCTGTCTCTGCTATTGGGATCACATATTTTTTGTTCTATGCTGCTTCTGTCCAGAATATGCCCTATGTAATTCCTTTCTTCGACTGTTAGGTCCAGCACCTTCAGATTCCCATGACATTTTGTGGATAGAGTTTCCAAGTTGAGATTCCAAGCTTTGTTGTAGAGTTTTCTAACATTAGTTTCTGTGCCTTTGAAGATCATTCTGTTTCTTGCTAGCCAGATGTTCCAAAGAAGGGTACAGGGTAGGGCATTCCAGACCCTTCGAGCTGTATTGTTTGCTTTTCTTCCCCACGGGTAGCTCTTTTTCCATATGTGCAACACTTCAGATATACTAGTGCCAGGTGCCTAGGGGGGATTGTGACTCCGAAAGGCTTTCTTCCAGCAGGCTGAAGCAAATGAGCAATCTATAAATAGATGCTGGATTGTCTCTTCTTCATTTTGGCAGTTTGGACAGCGAGATGGTCCAATTATTCCTCGCTTTCTGAGGTTCTCAACAGTGAGGACTTTCCCTCTTAAGAGGATCCAGAAGAAGAATTTGATTTTTGGGAGAGTTTCTGCCATCCAAACAAGTCTCCAATGTGCCCAGATTGCCATGGGATACTCGTTGATGCAGATCTGATGATAACCAGCCTTAATAGTGTAGATAATGCCTGAAGGATCCCATCGAAATTCATCAGCAAGGTAGCGTTTGGAGGGCGCTATACCATGAAGATAAGTTTTCAGGTTGTTGAAACTAATTTCTGCAACTGCTGGTATATAAGGGAAACTCCAACCTTTCTAGGTATGGGAGTGGGCTTCCCATTGAGAGATCTGGGCCAGAGTTTGAATACCTGCACTGCTGAAAAGAGCTAGAATCTGCTAAGTACCAGGCCGTTGGCTTATGGGCTGTTGCCCCATTATTTTGTCTTCTCCAATTCTTATGTAGCTGCCTCCTTTGGGCACTTTGGAAGTGTTTTGGTCAAGAAATTGTATAGCTTTCTTACACATCCTCCATATTTTAGAGCATGCTCTGTTGGGGAGCTCATGATCCAAAAGCTGGTGCCTTGGGTAACTGAGGTATTTTTTTTCAAGAACATTTTTCTACCAAGCATTCCTTCCAGTTATGAGTCTCCAAACCAGCTTGCCAGCAAAGGTGAGGTTTAGGAATTTAGATGCTCTGATTCCCAGCCCTCCATTCTCACACGGCTGAGTGACCTGCTTCCAGCTTACCAAGTTGTATTTTTTTTTTTTCATTTCTCCCTCTTTGCCAAAGAAAATGACGAAGGAGAGCATCCATTTTAAAATGAAAATTGGCAGGGGCTTGTAAAAGTGTAAAACAGTACAAGGGCAGGGAGGAGAGGCCTTCTTTCAGAAGAATTATGCGCCCTGCAGGGTTAAGCCAAGAAGTGCGCCAATGCTGTATCTTCCTTTTCATCTTGTCGATAATAACTTCCCAGGCTGTAGCTTTCAAGTTGCCGGCACTCACAGGCATGCCCAAATAAGTAAATTGCTCCCAATTCAGCTTACAAGGAACCCCAAGAGTACAAGCAATTCTATGGAGAACTTGTGCCGAAGTGTTCCACCCATAAATACAACTCTTAAGATAATTTATCAGACCTCCAGAGTAGCTCATGTATTTGTCTAGGAGGGTTTTAAAACGACGGACTATGATGTTTGAAGCTCCCCCCATTAAAAGAGTATCGTCAACAAACTGAGAGTGATTGATGTTCTTGACTCCATTATCAAATTTGATCCTGGTGATGAGGCCCATGCGACGATTGTAATCCAGAGCTCTACTAAAAGATTCAGCCATTAATATAAAGAGATAAGGTGAGAGAGGGCAGCCTTGTCTAAGGCCTCGAGAGGATTGGAAGGAAGGTCCAGGTCTGCCATTTAGAAGAGGGGAAATCCAAGGTCCTGTAATGTAGGCTTTGATAAGGCTAATAAAAGATGTGGCAAATCCCATTTTTTCAAGCACAGCAAACAGGAAGGAATGTCTGACACGGTCAAAGGCATTGGCTAAGTCTAACTTTAAGATGAAGCCTTTCTCATTTCGGGTTTGACTGGAGTGAATAGCCTCTTGGACAAGAAGGATGGAGTCCGAAATTTTCCTATTGGCCAAAAAACCCCCTTGATTTTCAGATATGAGAGTGGGGAGGATAGGTTTTAGGCGAGTAGCCAAGATTTTTGTCAAAATTTTATATGATGAGTTACACAAAGATATTGGGCGGAAACGTGAGAAGGTCAAAGGTCGATTTTCTTTAGGGATAAGGGCAAGATGGGTAGCATTAGTGAATCCTCCAATTTTGCATTTACGTTGGACCCATCTTAGCATTTTGACAAGATCTTTTTATTATTATTCCCCAGTATGTTCTATAGAAACATATAGGAAAGCCATCTGGACCTGGGGCTTTATTTGGCTGAAGAGCCCAGATGGCATCATGTATTTCTTCTTCATTGATTTCCTTAGTCAAATCTGCATTAATATCCTCATTGATTCCTTTGGGCATATGCTGTAGGAGGTCTGAATAGTCCTATGTTTCCTTTGTCTCAGTTAAGAGAGTGCTGTAATAGGCTGAGGCAGTTTGCTTGATAGCTTCTTGGGTTTTTTGAGGGCAACCTTCCTCATCGTTGATCATGGTGACATTATTTCTGACTTTCCGGACAGTTGCTTGCTTATGGAAGAAAGCTGTATTTTTGTCTCCTCCATGAAGCCAAAGCTGTCTTGACTTAATTCTCCATTTCTGCTCTTCTTCTCTATTAACCCGGTACAGCTGATAATATATATCACTTTCTAATGCTTTATCCTCTTGGGACAGCCCATTCTCCTCGATTTTCCTGTGAGTTTCTTTCAATTTATTTTTTAGCTCAGCTTTGACATTTTCTGGTTCTTTGTAATGCTGCTTCACCCAATCCTTCAGGGCGTGTTTTGTATTCTTCAGCTTGCATTCCCAAATGAATCCCGGTGATCCTTCTATATGATGATGCCAGGCTGTTTTGACAATCTGATCCACAATAGGATTGCTGCGCCAAAGAGAATTGTATTTGAAAGGCAACGGCCCCAAAGGACAATGTGCTTCAAGAACAATGCTAATGGGCTAGTGATCGGAAGCTGAATAAGGCAGAATATCAACATGAGCAGTGGAAAACTCAGAGAGGAAAGAAGTGTTTACCAAAATTCTGTCAAGGCGCTCCATTATGTTATCTCTGCCCAGCCTGAGGTTGTTCCAAGTGTACCTCCGATTTTTTGGGATGATATCTACTAAATCGCACTCTTGCATGATTTTTTCCAGCTTTGCTCTATAAGGATCATGTGTAAAAATGCCTCCTCTTTTTTCATTGGAGTGTAATATAAGATTTAGGTCTCCCCCAAAGATGATATTTCTATTGTCTTCAGTTTGGATGTCTTCTTGTAGTGTGGCCCAGCACTGATCTTTATCTCTGAAATGGTTCAGAGCATAAATGTTATAAATGACTATTTGCTTATCCTCTGCTTGTTTTTCTAGTATGACTTTGATCCAATATGGATTGATAGTTTTGGATGTGCATTTCCAAGTATTTTTGTTCCACATTGTGGTGATACCGCCAGAAGCTCCTCTTGCTTCACATATTTGTCCCTCATAATGCCTGAGCTGTTCTATAATTCTTGTCATCTCTTGCAATCTTTGCTTTGTTTCCTGAATCATTACAATTCCTGGCTTCTCATGATCTGTGAGATCTTTCAGGGCAGCAATTTTTGAGGGGTGCCCCAGTCCCCTACAGTTCCATGATATAACTTTCATCATTGAGTATTTAGGTGTCGGAGGGATGCTCGTCCCCCTTGCTCCTTATGTGTTGTTTCTTTGCTATTTTGCCCTAATATATAAGTTTCTATGGGATTTTGAGTTCCCATGGCGATGTCTTTTTGAGCATTTTCGTTCCTTTGCTGTTTACTTGATTTCCTGCCAGGTCCTTTTTTTTGGGATTCTTGATTGATTCCATGCTCTTTCGAGGAGCTTCTAGTAGCTCAGGGTGGGGGGGAGGAGGGGGGTCGAGGGAATGGGAGGGAGAGGATTGAGAAAGGGAGAAAAGGATGGGGGGGTCATTTTCAAGGGGGATCAGGGGGTCATTATCAGGGAGAGAGAGGGCGCCAAAGGGATTTGAAGAGATCAGGGGAGAACCAGTGGATGGCCCCGAGGTGGGGAAGATGGGTGGACCAAGAGGAGAGGAGGGAGAAGGGACAGCTGAGGAGGAGGCTTTGGGCGGAGCTGAAGGGGGATTAGGCTTGGGAGGGGCAGTTTTGGGAGGAGCCTCTTCAAAGTTTGCTTTCAAGCCAGAGGCAGTCTTCTTTTTCTTTACAGTTTCCCATTGTTCTTTTGATTGAGCAGGTTCAACATTAACAATTTTAGAACAGCGATTGGAAAAATGGCCGTATTCGTGACATACCTTGCATTTGAAAAGAATTTGTTCGTAGTCCAGTTGTTGAATATGCGTCCAATCGTCCACCTTTAGTTTGATTGCTTCTGGAAGACCCTTGCCGAGATCAACTTCAACGCATATCCGCGCACATGCCTGCATATTATCCTTGGGCTCACTCCGATCAATGTATTTTCCAACAGCATTTCCGATGGCTCAAACCGAGTCATCTCCCCAGCAGTGGAGCGGGAGATGCGGAAGACGAACCCAGACCGGAACAACATTAGGGACATCCAGCTCAGGATCGAAGTCTGGAGTCCATTTGTTCAGGTACAAACCACGAGAGTCCATGAAGTACGACCCATTTCTGAAGATTAAGTCCTTGTTTGCTCTAGATTCGAAGTGGAAAGTGTAATAACCTTTTCCACAGAAACGAATGGAGATTTTACCATTAACTTTGTCTGCCCAGTTTCTTTCGATCCATCGTTGAACAGTTTTCGGGGAAGGCCATAGGCCGGTGAACTGACCGATGAGCCCCCGCTCAGCTAAAGAGAGAGCAGCCATTCGTGGTAATGTAGGAGGAAGGTCGACCTCTTGCAACCCATCTAGTTTCTTGACAAACTTGGACAGCGCAGGACGAGTTCTTTGAGGTTGAAGAGATTTGACTAAAGCGGAAAATGCATCAGCAACGGACTGGTTACACGCATCTGCAGCGGACTGATCAGCAAGGCCCTCCGTGGCAGCATTCAGAGAGGCCATGGAAGGCCAGAGGCCAGAGGCTTCGCGCTGCAAAGAAAATACCAGCAGTCGGCTGCTAGGTCAGGGGAACGCGCAGGGAGGCGCGCGCTCAGCAAAAGCTTTTGAGAAGAGATTTCTATCTTACTAGCTTAAAAATAAAAGTAAAAATTGTGAATTATTATTAATGGTGTGAGAGGATAAAATTTTTGCTTTGTTAATCTTCTAAATTTATTTGTAAAAAATTGACATGTTGCAACAACTTAATCGAGAAACTATGTTCATCATAAGGTTTGATTGACATGTTACAACTTAACCCAGAAACTATGTTCATCACAAGGTTTATGTTTATCATAAGGTTTGAAAGGTTTGAATAAGGTTCATCCTAAGGTTTATTTATATTTATTTTTCCATATATAATTAATTTGGGGTAACATAATTTTTTTTTATAATTTATAAATAAATAATAAAATGTTTTTATGATTTATATAAAAAAAAAAAAAAAAAATAGTAAAAAATAATAAAACATCGAAATATTCATTTAGATTTATTGAGATAAATAAATAAATGTTTTTTATTGTTTTATTGTTAATTTTAAATGAATAATTATGTAAAAAAAAAAAATTAATAACATCATTATTATTATCAATAACATCATTTTAATTTTAAAAGAATTAGAATTATTAATTAACATTAAATATGTTATTTTAAAAGAATTAGAATTATCACACACATAGGTTAATTAAGAAAAAGTAAGTGGCCCAAGTCCACACATCTTTAGTTAGTTTTCAAATTCTTGCATTAAATCAAGTTTTAATTTTTGCATTAGAATTTCGGGACCAAGATTAAAATACCAAAAGAAAGCAAGTAATCTCTGCCGCCCTTGCACCTAACGGTGACCCTGGGTATGCATATGAACGCTCTCTCTTGATACTTTACAATCTCCCTATAGAGCAAACATTTAGTTTAAATAGGACAAGTTGTAAGTGGCATGCCATAAGCAAATATTTTCTTTTCATTTTCCTAGTTGAAAGTCATTAATATTAGTTCAATTTTTGGCACTAGGATTCGGGACCAAGATCGAATTATCTTTAGAAGAGCAAATAATCTCTGCTACCTTTGCACCCACGGGTGATCCTAGGAAAGCATATGAAAACTCTCTACTGATAATTCACCATCTCCCTATAGTTGATGAATTAGAATAACTAGGGAGCATTGTAAGCGGCCCACATCCGCACATGTGTTACTTTTGGGCAAGGAACAACCAAACCTAGTTTAAATAGGGGATTTTGAAAAGGATCACCGCATATCCACATGTTCAAACTATGCGCTTGTTCACCTCTTTCTCACACACATTCACACCTTAAGTGAATCAAAGCCACCTAAAACTCACTTAACTAAACGCATTAAACTCTCCCCACAGGGGCCACAAGAGAAATTATAGCTTAAGTTAGGACCAAGGGGGTAGGCATCCAATAAGCTGCCTTGGTCAGTTTATATCTTGAAACATAGAAGTTGAGTGTTTAGGGAACTTTTAAATCCGTCTATCCGCCCACGGCAAAGAAAACCCGAGCGCAGCAGAGACCCGATTCAGAGGGGGTTAAGCTTAGGCCCAGTGCGTGTGGTATTATTCGGGGCTACCTGACCCGTCTAATACTCTGTACTGGTAGCTGAATTACCAAGAAGCTCAAGACTCGAACGCTCACGTGGGACGACGGTACCTAGCGACCAAAATTAGGGCATCCTTCCCTATAGGTGATGGTGCAGGCAAGCACTGGATCCTCTACCCTTACCTTGGTTGATTTTCTTCGGTTGATTGGAGGCGTCACCAGCTCTTTCGGGACGTTGCCCCAACATTCGCAAGATATCTTCTCAAGGCCCAGTTACATTTGAGCGTGTGAGGACGATTTAGGTCTTCTAGGATTTGAGTATCATACGAAAAAACAACAAAAAACCATATATTTTTATTGACTGGTCACATAGGATTAATCTAAAGGGAAAATTTATCTTTTATTTTCGCTTTGTTTTATGTATATGTATATAAATTAAATCTTCAAGGAAGATCTCTTCAACCTTTAATACATGGTTATAAAACCACAACCCAAATTTCATCTATAAGCGGAAGTTATTTCAAACTTAAACTTCAATCCAAATAATTCTCTTAACCATCATATATATGACTCTTCGTTTAACATTC